>CATQJL010000001.1:67236864-67826928 GCA_958299035.1 Cylicocyclus nassatus
CGTGGAAACTGCATCAGTTGTTCACTTATTTTTTTAAAGTTCGAAATAGCTTAGACAACCCAAGAAACTTTGTAATTCAGAAGTTACCTGCAAGTAGTTCATTCGGTATCGTTTATTTATCCCAGGTTCGCACCTCTGTTCCGTCTCTCGATACTATAAGAAATCAAGTAGAACCTTATGGGTAAAATCATGGATTCTTCGCTGTTCGATGAAGTAGATATTGAAGAGATCGCACTGTTCCTGAGGCTGAATCGTTCAGCTCTCATGAAGATTTGGACGAGAAGCGTGATTATTGTACAAACTGCAGCGGCTTTGCCGGCAGCGATGGGCTGTACGGGTACCACTTGCACGCTCCCCGATAATAACAAGTGGGTTATCAAAATACTGAGAATTTCGGTAAACCCCAGGTTTGGATTTGTGGCCCAACTCTCCTTACATCGATACATCTTTTGTTCTTAGCAAAAACATGATTAGCACTATAGGTTCAGTAACTTTGAAATGTTTTTATTAACTTGAAAGTGAGAATTTTTCTTTCAAAAAATTGGTCGGCTGCAGGAAATTATACAAATTAGAGAGTGGGGCTCAAACGTGGATAGATATCTTAAATGCAGAACTCTGGAGCTTCAGGCTATGAAGAACTTTGGGGCCGATCTGTTAGTTCCATGGACATGCAAAACCGCTAATCATTCCCTTAAAAGGTGTGAGAATGTGGAATAATGAGGAGAAGTATGCTAGTCTGCGTACACCTTTAACAGGTTCAATGCTCAAACACTTCTCATAAGTAAGCGAAGCAACGGATGTTGTAAAGTAAGGCATTGAATGCGCCTACATGTTGTCTTAACAGTCTGCTTAGAGAACAAACGACCTACTCTACATGTTCTTATAAGAAATTAGGGAATTTGCCGCTGTCACAAATAAAACACTTTTCAGTCTATCAGCGCGAAAGAAAGGAACAGTGTGGAAGTCATCTCATCATAGCTCACTAAAGTTCCATCACAGGATTGTGAGAAGTTCCGCGCGAGAGAATTTTGAATAACATTTGATTATTGTAACAAAATAGTGGAGATTGGATATGAATAAAGCGTCAGCGAAAAGTACGAGCATCTTGTAAAACATGCAAAAATGCATGTCAGAAAACCACGGCATTTTGTAACCAACATTGCAAAGATGTGCGTAACAAAACCCAGAGAATGAGAACAACCCGTTTTGCTTGCATACAATTTGGCTAATGTGCTTAGTTAGAGCAACTCACAGAAGGAGCAAAAAGGCGTTTTGCAAGTCGAAGATGTATAAACTGGTGAGGAGTATATAAAGAGGCACAGGTGTCATTCATCATTTGACAAGTTCTATGTTTCAAAAGCAGCACTTGACCCACTTTTTGCCTATTGTCACAGCACTCTGAGCATTTCAATCATTCTTGGATTACTTAAGAATTGTTGCGCCAACTCCGTACACAATAGATCACGGGGAGTGAAGATGAAAAAATTGCAAAAACTTGTTTCCGCTATTATTACGTCTTTTTGAGCGCAGGCTACCATAAAAACGAAGTGACCCCCTATTGACTGTTGGATCTTTTTCTTCTAGGAACTAGAAAGCAAAGCAATTTTAACGCAGGCAACCTTGATTTTCATCTGCATATATAAAGCCTGAGTAAAGCTCAATATAATCTCCTTTCAACTCTAAAAACATCAAAATAGCTCCTAGAATTTGTTGTGTGTCAACTTTTATTCTCAAACTTCAACGATAAAGTTTTTCTGTCGATAAAAGTCACTTTCAGTAGGAAAATTTAGATATATCAAAAAATGAGAAGGACAGCACAGCTTTTCTACCTCATTGCTTTCATTTTTACTGGATCTCACGCATTCTTATGGAATCTTCTCGGCCTCGGCGGCGCAGGAGGTGGCGGAGGACTCGGATCGCTGCTGTCAGGACTTAGTGGAGGACTTGGCGGCCTTTTGCCAGGATTGGGCGGAATGGGCGGATTGGGCGGATTGGGCGGAGGTGGTGGCCAGTGTGCTTGTCCGTAAGTGTTCTACTGATTGTGAATAAACATCCACCACAGATTCATTATTTTGGTTTAGTGGTGCAGGTGGTGCACCAGCGCCGAGTGCATGTCCGGCACCGGCGCCGTGCCCCGCAGCTGCTCCCGCACCTGCTCCCGCACCTATTTTTGCCCCACCTCCTCCTGCGCCTGCTCCATCACCAGGTGGCTATGCTCAGCCTGGCCTAGCAACAGCTCCAGAAGCTGGCCCAGCATCAGGTGGATATGGTCCTAGCTACGTTCCGTCAGGAGGAGGACGTAAGCGTTTAGCAGCAGTTCTTGTTCTTCACATTATAAAATTTGTTCAGAGTATGCGTCAGCAGGAAGGTGAATTAGGACCACTGTTATTGATGATTGTACATATTGGACAGATTCAGATATGATGTTGAATGGAAAACATAATGATGCTGAATAAACATTATTTTTGTATACCCCAGAGAGATTACTCACTATAAGACATAAGCGCATCACCTTTTTTTCCGAAAAAATTGGCGCTGAAATCCTTTCTCATCACATGTACGCTGTAGTATTGGAAGGTCTCTTGAGTAATTAACGAGTCCCTTCTTCTCTACAAAGCCAATATAAGCGTCTCATATAGGTACGGATTTATTAGCTTCTGAGGCAATTTATGGCAGACCTAGTAAGCACTGCACGATCTGTATTATTTTGCACGTTAAACAACAATTTGGGGTCACATGTAGGCAAATATCAGGCAACTTACCGAAGATTGCATGCTGTGTTGTTGTGGAATGATTAACAAACGTTTTACCGCCTTCATCAAGGAGACAGAAGTCTGCATACTCTGAAACTTATAAGCTGGGATCCGAAGGAAGCGTTTTCTTCAAAAGCTTTACCGCAAAATTTTATGCGCGCCCTTTTTCACTTACGTGTCGTTAAGATTTATGTGTAATGATGTAATTAAAACACATCGTTGACCTCTAATTGAGCCCACATTTTTGAAAGAATTTCAGAGAAAATTGAGGGATGGCCTTTTTCTTAAACCTTCTTCCTCCATCACTGACAGACTATGATGAGGTTAAAAAAGCGGTGATACCGTTTTAGCTACATGATGGCAGCAGCTCATCCAGTTATGAACATTTTGCACTAGAATTAGCAGCAAACATCACATTGACAGATTGGCTTATCATAAATTGCACGGTTTCCTAAGGCTGGCTTTAGACTGATCCGATGGTCCAGGAACAGTTTCAGCATAGTTTTCAAATCGTACTGAAACTGTTCCTAGACAGTCAACTGCCGGAACTGTCCCTGGCTCAGTCGACTGTCGGAACTGTGCTGCATAACCTGCAGCCCGGCTGCATACATTTTGAGCGACGGGAGTTGGAGATTTTGACGTTTTCAATGGTATTTCTCTCTAAGTTACTTATTCGGTCTCACTCCCCTGCTCGGTTCCACTTTTGATGGAGAGCCTCAATCTTGAAGCGGATTGGAGAATGAGCGTCGTTTACGCTCCCTCAAATTCACGCTCGCTATCTGCAAAGTCATTTTTTGAAGAAAGTTAAAATTATTGTTTCTGGTAAAAATTACTAATTATTGCATGGTATCTCTACTTTTTTGCCATTTCTACTACTACCGTCGTCTTTTTTATCTTTTTTCTCAATTGATTTGGCTTGAGTAATCATTCGAGGGGAAAAGTAAGCGCCACATTATGGTTATCAAGAGTTCTGCTCAAATCGTATTCCACATGAAGTTTGAGTTGAAATGTGGTAGCAGTCAAAAACGAGATTTTCCGTCAAAAATCGTATCTCCGCTCCAAAGAATCTCAAAAAATCCCTATCTGTCTTACCATATGCTTGACACATGTAACCGTACATTTTCAGTATTTTCCCTATGGTTGGAAATAAAGAAGAAAATGAATGGAGTAAAATTGTGAGAGCCAAAAAAACTGGCAAATTTGACGCCCTGAGCTCCTCGCACGCACTTGATAATATAGCTCATACATGCAGATGTATGACCATGTATTTGCGAACTTTGTATGTGTCTCAGTTCTTGAGAAATGCTAATGTTTTGGTTAGAAAAGGTAAAAAAATTATTGGAGACAGTAACAGTTCCAAATGTCAAAACTATCAGTGCTGGGTGGGATGCCTGCTTCTTGCTACGGAGCAACATAAATGATGATCCGTTATTGTGTTTGGACAGATTGGTTCGAATAAGATAAACGAAAAAAAAACAACTTTTGCTTTCTGACTTCTGCAACACTGCAACTTCATCAACGATACGTTTAGAGATCTTTCCGAAAAATCACTCTGCAGATAGCGAACATGAACTCAAGATTATTCACACACATCTTATATGAAAAGGTCACGGTGGGCTCGGATCCTTCTCTTGTTAACTCTCAGGCGATGCTTCCTGATTTTGAACTCCCGGAAAGTCCTTCACACTACCAAAGTCGTTGCTTCGCTTATCCCAGTCTTCAATTCTCGAAAAAATTTTAGCTTTCAAAGGAAAAAAAAGTGGCAGTTTGGAGCTTTTGATTATCCAAAGGTTACTTGAAAACCAAACAAATCAAAAAGCTTGTCAACATGTAGTTATTGGCATCAGTGGCGGTCGCAGGATTTTCCGTCTGGGCGGAGAGGGGGAGGGGGAAACGCGGCAAGAATTTGTCAGAATGAAGGTGCGCGGCGCCAACGCATTCCGAAAGGATTTTTGAGATGCTTCCCAAAATTTCTGCGGCCCTGAACCCCCCCCCCCCCCTCCTCCAAAAAAATTTTTTTACAAGGTAATTAATCAGATATTCTGAAAACTGTTGGAGCATTTAAGTATAAACAAATTAAGCGTACATCTTTTTTTACTCATGTAAGTAACTTTCTTGCTACGTTTTGTTACGAAAATTTTGCGACTCATTCTCGGAACGGGGGGGGGGGGGTCCTCCACTTACATTATTCACGATCTCTCTCATCCCCACACAACTGCTTGCTGCTATATAGAGATCCGTTTCGCCTGAAAAAGCCTCGTTCGTGAGATCAAAAGATGAATTTCATTTTAGCGACAAATGAATATGTTATTCGTGTTTACCGCATAGGATTACCCTATAGTGCAAAGTTATAGCGATTTCTGACTTTTCGCAGCTTAGTTATTGACAAACTGCCTTCAAAACTTGACGCATTTGACTTGTTCAACCTCTCAAAGGCGCCCCACCTTAATTTGTGTTTAAATTTCATTTCTTTTTCACTGATTCCAATGTGCTATGTGATCAGCATGTCAAATAAGCCCTATAAGCCAAGTTTCAGCAAAATCTGATGCACTCTAAAATTTTTCCCATAGTACCGTAAACCTACCGTAATCCTCACATAAGATGGTATAATTCGGCAAAAATGTGTGCATTAGAAGCTTACATCATATTCCTTGTATTGCCAAAAAATGAATGCTCTACGTTCAAATAGGCAAAAATTATATAAAAAGTTGCATTACTTATGTGCCAACCTAATAGCAATAATGGCTGTGTGGTCAGTAGGCACAGCCCTTCTACGATGTTTAGACTATTTGTCAACCGACTTCCCTGGGGCATTGTTGTCAATTGCTGATCGATGAGAAAGAAGATTTTTGAAAATGGCAGCGTTTTGGATCCGTAAAGATTTTTCTAACGCTTCGGTATATTCTTATGTGATTGCAGCGTTCCAATCGTTGTCAGATACTAACAACAAAGACATTGGAACCGGGTTTTTTTTGAGCCTGCGGTCAATTTAAAGCGCCGAATATTGATAGCATTACTTCGATGGGCGAAGCTCAAGCCCTGTTCCTTATTACAAATGTGCATTTTCTTACATAGTTTCAATAATATGCTAAGCTCATCTACTTTTGATTTCTGTTTTTACTCGGATGTTTAGTTATTAGGTTGTCCAGAAATTAATCTCCATTTCAAAATTCAACCGCAATAAGTCCTACACTTCCCATTTCTAAATAGGTTGCAAAGTACCATTCGATAGAGCAAAGCATGCACTACAAGATAGCAATCTTGACTTATCAACGGCTTTGATCTGCCTAGATGCCAAGAACTATTAGGTTGTAAAGAAAGTTCTGCCAATAGACGCTGAGCTGAATTGTTTATTCATATCTTCATCATGAGTGGCTGTCCATTGGCGATATTTTGGCCATTTATACTAACAACCTTAGGCTACTGACTAGGTATGTTATAGATGCTCTTTTTCGAAAAGCGCGCTGGCTGCGTTTCAAAATATGTGGAGAGTTCCATTTTTTGGACCCTGAATTCAATGAGTTATTTCTTGCCTGCAAAAAGACCCAGATACCGGGGCAAGTAATATTCGGTATTGCTTCACTAGCCAATATACAGGGTATAAACGGATTTTCAAATCAAGCTTCTGGAAGTTTTGCGCGTCCATAATCTAAAAAATGTGCCTTTTCGCAGACCTGAGCGCAGCGGATTTTTCTCTTTTTTGGGCATTTCTTCCTAGTTAATCGTAATTTGTTCGAGCTGAATTGCGTTAGGTAGTAATGGGCCACGCACATTGAGAACACATTTCAAACCAGCCCCTTGCGTTCGCATTCGTTTTTGGTATTGACGAGAAAAATTGGCAAAACTTTGTTTACAACCTTATAAAAAAATTCAACTGCTCGAAAAATTTAGAAAAATCGTAACTCAGTTCACAAAAATCCCAAAAAATGCTAACTTGCTCACGTAAAAACTATCCACAAAAGACATCTATATACGTCGCTGCCGTATTTTTCCCTCTGTTAAAAATCAAGAAAACGGAAACTTTTGTGCATTTGTTTGAGTGATTGCCGTCCCCTCATAAGAAGTTGAATATTACAAACTGTATAAGTACAATCGTAAACTTTCAGCTCTCTACAAGTTCTAGTTTTCGAGAAATTTGTATTTTAGCTTGGACCACCTGACTAGGGAAGGTCACAGATTCTTCATTTCTCTATATTTTGCTTCACATTTTCGTCACAATTTTTGGTCCTTTCTTTTCTCATCTCGTTTTTATTTGTATGAGCTAGTGAAAAAAAGTAATTGAAGAGTTTCTCTCTTCTCTAGTTGCTAGTAGCTTTTTGCTTCTACTAAGTACATGTGTCATTTTGATTTTTGAAGTATGTCCCTTTCATCTTTCAGCTTTTTTCGGCCAATCGGTCGCCTAGGGGTGGGAGAACGAAAGCCGCCAGTTTGAGCTGCCTTTCGCGGCCAACTGGTCCTTTCGCAGTGTTGGTGCATGTCGTTCCAGGACCAGCAGTCCGCGAAGGCGGCCCAAACTGGCGGCTTTCGTTCCCCTACCCGTCGCCTAGACAGTTATAGTGTGGACCCCGATCAGCTTCCCATAGGTACCTGCGCGGCGCGCCCGCAGCGCCTGCCTTCAGTGCGCTTTTCGTTTCGACTTTGAAAGGATTTTTTTCCAGTTTCTTCTCTCGAGTGAGTTTGTTCTCTTCTGTAATTTCTCTACTTTAGATGTAAACGACTCACGACTACTGCTGGTAATGGATTTTTACGAGCCTTGACAGTTTGCAAGCTTCTGTTTCGAAAATCTCTCGTTTCTTTCTCAATAGTGAAGATTTTCAGTGTAGTTCAGGGGAACTACACTGAAATCCTCACTATTGAGAAAGAAACGAGAGATTTTCGAAAGTATCTCCAGAGGTACTTGTCACAGAATAAGTGTATATGCGATTTATTTTGTGAGTATAAAAGCTTCTAGTTTTTTTTTGTTTACGCCATCAGGGCTTTGCAATTGTGCTTTTGAGATGAAACTTTTGGGTTTTTTATGAAAACAGAAGTAGAACTTTTCAAGTGTTATTCGACTTTCCCTGTTACTTATCATCCATGGCTTGTAGTATTATACTGTCATATAAGTGATTGACTGGAATCTGAGCGCTAGTAGAAGTTGTGAAGGTTCCCTTATTGCCTTGGCTTTTCTCGAGTTTAGATTAGAGGGTCTCACATCTCATTTCACTCCTGTTTTCGGTTATAATGCTTTTTTGTTCGTAAGTGAAATGAGAAGCGTCAAGTCGGGCGTGCGTTGCTTGTGCGCCGCGCAAGTACCTATGGAAAGCTGGAGGGGTTCACACTATACTTCGCTCTAAAATTTGATCATTACACTAGGTCACTGGTGTTTATTATCGCATAGTGCTTAATACATAAATAAACTTTGCTGCTGCTAATGATAAGGCTGAACTGGTGACACTTGTTTCCAGAATCTAAACTGATGATACTTTTCTCATTGCAACAATCCCTTCGTAGAAGTATTTCAGTGCGGTTTTAGTTATTTTTTCTGAGAATGTCGGACGTTATTCAGACTCGAGGATACTTACTAACACAAAGTATCTATATTTTATCCAATCTTCTTGATTCTTGTTTTTTTCTTATTCTTCTTGTTTTTCTCCTTTTATGTTTTTTTTTCGTTTCGTCCTATATAAGCTGGTGCTTCCTTATCGTTATATTCGAAAATTGCACAAAACTTTTTTGCATTCCTCCTTTTTTGAATATTACCCTATTTTCAGGTGTATAAGCCGCGGGGTAGTCCTGGCTTACATCGACCAGCCCGAACACATCAAAGAACCTCGCAACCAAAGGAACCCCATACCGTGCTGCGTATTGCCTAAAATAATCGTGCGGCATAAAGATCGCCTCTCGAAACACAATGAAGCGGTTGAGCAGCCCGGGCGAAAATTTGAAAAAGTGCGGCTTATACACCTAAAAATAGGGTACTTAGAATTGATATGTATTAGTCTGGTTTTTTCGATACATTCAGGATCCCTCATTCACGACCATACTGATCACTTGGGAAACCGATCCAAGGCTCAACATCTGCCTTCAACATCATGGCTGGTGTGGCGTGATTCATAGGCTCAAAAATGTACTTAGTGCAACATTTGTCTGGATATTGTGATCTCCATGGCGTTTGTACTATTTCGCAAATTTCAAAAGACCCTTTTCAACATTACATCCACTGTTTTTATTGATCTTTTTGTATTCATCCCTTATGATTTTCTTCTGTATTGCCTGGTATTTTTATACTCTCACAATCACATATAGTATTATTGAAACTAAACCTAACACCAGTTTGTCTTCATCTTCCCGAGTAAAAGTCTTCTCTCTGGATATTTTGATGTCCGTGACGTTCGTATCATTATACTCCTACATAATTTTTCGTCTCTGTGCCATAAAGGATCTCCATAGCTCGTACGTGATACAAGCAACTTTCCCGGATCAAGTAACACTGGCTGCGCTGTCAGCTGTGTTGAAGGTTGTCGAATTTGAAATTCATTCACCATAATCATGCTGTAATATTCAAATATAAACTTCTTCGAAATGTTGTTAGCAAAATCTTTGACTGACCGATCCTACTTTTTTTTCAAGAATTGGGGAGAAGGGTTATTCAAATCTAGTCAATGAGTGTTATTGGTATTTTTTTGAATTGTGTAATCCTCTTTGAAGCCACTCCCGGTCCCATAATCTAAAAAATAAAATTTAACACTCTTCTGCTTCCATGTTTCAAAAATAAGTGAATAGGACGTACATAAATATTGATAAGTAGTAACCAAAAAATGGCTTCAGGAGAAATATCAAACTCAATCATCTTGTAAATCAAAATTATCAGCGATAGAAAGCATGTGGTACTTTTTCTATATAAATCTCTGAAGGACAAACAATATGGACTTCATAAGGTCCTTTAAGCGTCGCTGTCATACTAGGTTTACCTTACTACTCCTTTACTTTCCCTTTCATTCAATGTTGACTTGCAAATTTGTTAGAATACATTTGACTAGCAAACCCTAACCCGAGGAGTTAGTGTTTTTCCATTATTGTAACCCTTTACTAATTCCTATACCTTAAGAAAAGGATAACCTCTTGTTTCTTTGAAATAGGGAGAACTTTGGGTATCATCAGTAGGGAAGACTAAGAGGGTTTCCCTTGCTCCACCTTTCATTCGCCCCGTTCACCACCACAACATATTTTTCCATTCTTGGAAATACTATCTGGGTCGGTAACAACCTTCCGCAGTCCTGCAACTCCGAATTATACTTCTTCTTCAATTTCGATGTCAAACTGCCATTCTGTTCTTTATTATTAGTCTGCGAAAACAATAATATCGTACCAGTCTCTAATTCAGATTTAAGTCCTTTCATGAGGGTAAGAGAGAAAAGTGCGGTTCATAATTATACAAACACCCTATGTTTTGAAAGTTTCGCGTTTTTATCAGAAAATTCAAAAACGGTTGGTACAAGTGAAAAAAATAGCCGAAAACGGTGTACGAGGCACAAGAATGAAAACCGGTGTCACTTTCAAGAGTGTTTTGCGCCCAATGCGATTTTTTAGTATCAGAGTGTCCATTATTCTACCGTTTTTACTACAGCCGTCGTCTCTTTGTATTTTTCCCTCAATTGATTTGGTTTAAGTGACACTCGATAGGGCAAAGCAAGCTTTCAATATGGCTACGAAGAATCCGCCCAAATCGTATTTTACTGGAAGTTTTGAGCTGAAATCTGATAACAGTCAAAAACAAATTTTCCCTTCAACAATTTCCCTTCGTATCTTCGCCCCAAAATGCCTTGAAAATCCTAGACATGCTTGACACATTGCACATTCAACTGTGCTATCTCTGCATTTTTTCCATGGCCAGAAATAAAGAAAGAAACGTTTGGGGTGAAATGACAAACTCCGCTCCTAGACATCGTGAGTTCCTCTCCATGTATTGGGTTCAAAACTGCAATCTTTCTGCAGGTACCTTTGTTATTGAGAAATGCTGGTGTTTGGGGTAACGGGAAAAAATCGTGGGACACCCTAATAGTTTACGATTATACGAACACCCCAAACGAAGCTCTTTTCATTACTCAAAACTGCAATCTTTCCAGTCAAAATTTTTTGGAAGTTATGGCAACAAGGTTTGAGATACCTGCCTGCTCTTTTCTTTGTATAATCTGGGCGCAGTTTAAAAAAGGAGCGTTGCTCTTCATGAGGGTTCAAAATGCGTTTGGAGTTAGTGCGCAACAACGTCTGTTTTTCTGCGGTTCATACACTCTAATTAGCTTCTACCGATGCTATAAGATAGATCAAGCTTTTTCGATAGATAGTGTGTTTAAGACGTGGGAAATCCCTTGTACTCGGCGTTTCTAACCAAGCTCCAACCTTACCCTAGGGTTTTCGAGCATGAAAACAACTTTTGTCACAGACAAAAGGTTGCGATGAGAAAAATGAATTGCTTGACGGACGTATCCGTGCTGAAATATTTGGATTTTTTTGCAAAACTAATCTTGAGGCTTTGAAGTTAAAAGGCCAGTAAAAGGTGATTGCAATAGTGAACACAGCCATTTCTGCAAGATGACGCCTGCTTGTCTAAACCAAATGCTCAGATTTGCAGAACTTTTCTAGCCGAACACAAAATTTCACGAACTTGTACATACTGCGTGCTTAATTTGGCATATGACTGCGAAAACTGAGTTTGATGCTCGAAATTGTGCTCACTAATACGGTGAATTTTCAAGCATCCAAAAAATATCTACGAAAAAGCTTAATCTACCTCATAGCAAAGTTAGAAGGTATTTAGAGTGCTTTAACTGCACGAGAACACGTTTTTGGGACGCACTGATTCCAAAAGCTTTGAACTGTTTAAGAAGAGAACCGCTTTTCTTTTCAAACTGTGCTGGGAACAGTGTACAGCAGATATCTCATACTTTGATTACTGTAATTTTACAAAAAATTCGACTCCATAGATTGTTTTCTAGTGAAATAAAGGAGCTTCGTTTGAGGTATTCGTATGATTATGAACCGCTACAAATTGCCTTCGGCGCACAAACTTTTCCTTGATACCGATCGTTTTTGTGACCCTTCTCTGCTATGCCCTTTCATGTTGTACCAAGGATGTTTTGGTTTCTTCCAAAAAGCTCCAAAACTTCACAAAAATTGGGCGTTCGTATGATTATGGACTGCACTGTATGATACAATACCGCTCACACTTTTTGAAAAATAGACGCGAATGTATGGACATGTATGGACATGTACGGACATGTCCATACATGTATGGACATGTCCGTACATGTCCATACATGTCCATACATTCGCGTTTATTTTTCAAAAAATGTGAGCGGTATTGTACATACGTGTTAGGGTCATTTTGGATGATAAAGTGTCGAAGTGCTAACCAAAAAGTGTTCTCAATAGTCGCTCAGTGATGACCAATCATAAAGAAAACTTTACTGAACTCGCATTTTTTCTAAATAAGATATAAATGCTAATATACCATAGATACCTTATTTATTGAGTAACTTGTATAGATGGCAACAAACATTGTGTAGAACAAATCACATGAAAATCAAAAAAGTAAGATGGCAGAACATAATTATCATATTATAAAGATGACTTTTTTGTCATGCTATATATTATACTAGCTGGCTTACCCGGCTCCGCCGTATCCGGACCAAACTTGGCACACATACACTTCGGGCCCCGGCGGGTGTCACAGTCCACTTTTCGTTATCGATCGATGTCGATTTTACCGATTTTTATCGATTTTTTTGCAGAGTTCACCTACAGGGCTAGGAGTTGGCACAGGGGGGTAATCGAGCATGGGGATTCCGAATACAACATTAGTTTTCAGGATCGTCCATTACTTTTATCGATTTTATCGATTTTTTTGTAAAGTTTGACCTGCGGGGCTGGGAGTTTGCACAGGGTGGTAATCGAGCGTGCTGTTTACGAACACAATATTAGTTTTCAGGATCGTCCATTACTTTTATCGATTTTATCGATTTTTTTTGTAAAGTTTGACCTGCGGGGCTGGGAGTTTGCACAGGGTGGTAATCGAGCATGCAGATTACGAACACAATATTAGTTTTCAGGATCGTCCATTACTTTTATCGATTTTATCGATTTTTTGAAAATTCGAGCTAGGGGCTGGAATTTGGCACAGGGGTGTAATAGCATGCTGATCACCCCCCTTGGGGGTGATCAGCATGCTCGATTACCCCCCTGTGCCAACTCCCTGCCCCCTAGCTCAAACTTTGCAAAAAAATCGATAAAATCGATAATAGTAATCGATAATCCCGAAAACCAATATTGTATTCGGAATCCCCATGCTCGATTACCCCCCTGTGCGAACTCCCAGCCCCGTAGCTCAAACTTTGCAAAAAAATCGATAAAATCGATAAAAGTAATCGATAATCCTGAAAACCAATATTGTATTCGGAATCCCCATGCTCGATTACCCCCCTGCGCCAACTCCCAGCCCCGTAGCTCAAACTTTGCAAAAAAATCGATAAAATCGATAAAAGTAATCGATAATCCTGAAAACCAATATTGTATTCGGAATCCCCATGCTCGATTACCCCCCTGTGCCAACTCCCAGCCCCGTAGGTGAACTCAGCAAAAAAATCGATAAAAATCGATAAAATCGATATCGATCGATGACGAAAAGTAGCCTATGACACCCGCCGGGGCCCGTAGTGTATGTGTGCCAAGTTTGGTCCGGATCGGTTCAGAAATGGAATTTTCTATTCGGAACATACGTACATACAGACAGACAGACATACAGACAGACAAACAGACATTCAGCTTTATATATAAGATATTTATTAGTATTAGGTTGAACCGAATTTGTCGTCCATTTTTTGTTATAAAGAGTAAATTATGCTCTTCACAGTGCTATTTTAGATGTTTTTTCTTGAGGTGTTGCATAAATGAAGCGGTGGTCACCAGCAAAGTCACCATCAATTTAGATTCTTCAAAATATATTTTGTGCTCGGTCGCAATCTAGAACTTCCAATAAAAGTCAAAGGAGTCGGTAATATGGATTTTGTTATCTGCTCTTCCCAAATGAGCAAAGTTTGTACTGATTGAACGTTTTTATGAGAAGTTACGTTGTTTGACGAAAGTACAAAACAGCATTTGATTTTATCAACTTTTTTTTATGGATCATAACTTTTATGCACAGAGAAAATGATGCAACGGAACCTCCGCTTTTTACTTAGATTGTCTACTTTTCTTGTTTGAAAAAAAATTGAGAAAATGAGGGCTTGTGTGGTATGAATCTAGATGATTGCAAACTTGATAAACATAAACTCCAGGGGCTGTATGCATCAATCTCCGTTTTGAAAGCAAGCGATCATAATTTTTAATAGAAAATGATCGTCCACCGGGTTGGGCACCCGACTTGATGTATGGTTTCTATTCAAAATGATCGACCGCTTTTAAAACGGGAGATTGATGCATACCGCCCCAGGTTCTCTCTTCTCTGAATCTGGGCATCCTATGCGGTAATGTGATGTATAGTGTGGACCCCGGCCAGGTTCCCATAGGTACTTCCGCGGCGCGCACGCAGCGCGCGCCCTTCTTAATGCTTCTCGCCTCACTCATGAGCAGTAGAGCATATTTATGCTCACAAAGGAGAAAAATGTAAATTGAAAACCTTAGGTTCGCTTCGAAGGAGACGTAAGCAAGAACGAAACGCAGGCAACCTCCATGAGCACCTCAAATTCAATCAATGGATGCATATTCCGAACTTGCACTGATGGATATGTAATGAGTAAACGTAGAGAAATTAAAGAACTACAGCATTTTTAAAACGTTTCTCTTCGTAGACATAGGAACTAAAATGGTCAACAATTTCAAAAAAAGTGGACATTTAAGTAATCAAATGCCTATTGGCTTCTCGGAAGTCTCAATTTTGACTTGAGACACTGTTTACACCTTACGCACCTTACTCATCAAACCAAAAGGAACTCTTATTTTATACAAAAAGCTTTTGAAGGGATATTATCTTAATATCCAATCAAATCTCAATTTTTCAGAGAAAAAAAGGAAAACACAAGACTACTAAACAAGACTGAAGGTCTTAGAACTATTAAAGCACGTGAAATCTCGTCACCGGTCATCGCGAATTGTTTATACCTGAGATAGAGAGAATATAGTACACCAAAAAGAATAAAAGAGAGAGAGAAAGGAGGATTTCCATCGGAAGCTAGGACAGGAGACGCATGAAGGCGTGCGTTGCGGGTGCGTCGCGCAGGTACCTATGAGAAGCTGGCGAGGGTCCACACTATAGTCGATGTTTTGTCAAGCCTAGATTAGTACGGTAAATCGTTATTGATTTAACGTTTCGACAAGGTCGCCTTCTTTGAAGGTCTGAAAGATGATTGCAGTCTTAACCTATGAAACTGCCTCGCCAAATGCCATCTCCGTTTTTATCGAGTCTAGACCTCGTCCTATGCACAACGTACAAAGAGGCATGCTGGCAGAAGAGACCGACCATTGATCCACTGTGATGAGGATGTAAGTAGTGCGCAGGAAGTAATGGACAATATCGGCAGAGATGTTGAGGACGGGCGGCACTGATTGTCACTCGGTGTGTCACGTCTAATGCACAGCAAGCGACTGTTCACATAGTGAAAGAAAGAGCAGAAGATCACTTGCTATTGATAGGCATTCATTTTGGTTGTTCATGCTTGGACTCTTCAGCGAGATCCACATGGCTGCTAGCATCTTTTGTGCTGAAATTTCTGTCTCGTGCGCAAGGTAAAACATTTGACCTCAAAATTATTTTCGTCATATGCTTCAACTCTGTGTTTTCCCAACGGCGATTCTAAATTTCTCTCGTCTTTTGTTTTGACCCTGATGTTCAATGCTCTGCCCGTCTCACCTCTACAGAAAGCCTTGCAATTCAAACATTCTGACTGGTATATGACCCCTGACTTCGCGCAATCTCCTACCTTTTCATACATGCAAACAACGCATTGTGCTCTGATAAGCATTCTGTATCGTATGACCTGTTTCGCACCAACTGCTTCCTGATTTGTTCGGGATGTTTACCATTACAACCTCATTTTGCAGTTGTGCTCGCGCAAGCATTCTTTCAGAGCTGCACTCATTTCATCGGAGATGAAAGGTATGCAAAGTGGGGCTCTCTTGCCGGTACGTGCAGTTCGACTACATAAACGATCGTGGACGTCTACCGCTATTCGGATCTGTGTAGCCGTTACTGCGCGCAATTGTTGTAGCCAATCTAGTAGGTGCAAGTCGTTCTTTTACCAGTGCCAGTGTTAACTTCTACAGCTGCTATGTACATGTTCTTCATTATCGCTCGCACGTTTCGTCGCTGTAGGGTCGCTGATTTTGCCTGTATTATAATATTCTTTGAGCTTACTTTCCTTACCACTTCATCCGAATCCTGCCACCAGACAAGTCTTATTTGGATGTTCAGGAAAGGAAGCCACCCATTGGTCGGGATTGCTCTGGTAAACCTAATGTACTGTGATTGCTGGTTCAAAAGTGCAAAACATTCGCCCATTTCGGACTAGTCAATGTTATCACGCAGCAATCATCGATGTAACGACAGCACATTATGGGCAAGCGTGCGAGTACTGGCTCCTCTATCTTACTCATAAAGCAAATCGCAAGGACTGGGACCAATTTTTGACAGATAGCCAGCCCCCTGATCTGAGAATAGTAATATCCAGACTACATAAAGATGTTACACTTTAGCCGCTTTTTGATGAAGGTCAGTATGCTAGCTTTGCTAAGTCCAAGCATGTCGTTGTAGGAAGTTTCAACATCTCTGACATTGCTTGAAGTGCGGCATCGTTCTGAACATTTGTGTACAAGGATGTTACAACAAAAGACTCGGTGACACTATCGTGTTCGATGTTCGTATCCGGCAACTTTTGCATGAACTATCGAGGATTGGATAGATGCGATGGTACCTTTGGTAATAGCTGGTTTACCTTATCGAGGAGCCATGATATTCTGGCGGTGGGGTCGCCAACACAACTTATTATAGGGCGTACCTTATACTGCTGGTGACATAGAGTTATTTCTGGGAGCTGCTATTTTATGAGTCTTAACCAGATGGTAAACCAGATGGTATCACTGGACAGATCGCATTAGCCATTTTTAACCGCTAACTAACCTCCCATCAAGGCCTGCAGCCCTAGCTACAGAAACCCGAACTTCATTCAACCTTTTACATTGCATCTGGAAGTCTCGCTTTGTGAGCTTGTAGATCGTCGTGTCGGAAAGATGCAATTCTGCAATCTCTCGGTCTAAAGACTGCGGCATTACTACAAATTCGCCATCCTTGTCACTGACTGATACGGATGGATTGTTGTTAAAGCAAATCGCGCACATCTTTGAAGCCTTGCCGTTGTTCCCACGTCAAATTAGTTTGACGTTTGCGTTTAAGATTATTTAAAACTTTGAAAATCTCTTGAAAGTACGCGAAACTTCGTGTCTGCAGAAAGCAATAAACATAATCAATCTAAACAGGCAAAGAACATGAAATTTAAAATAAAGCCTATCAGGTCTGACTGATGACATCAAATGATAGGAAAGATATCCTTGATAGTTACAGCACGAAAGCAATCATCCTTTTTTCTTCTCAGGTAATATTAAAGATAGGTATAGAAGCACAGGCGTAACAAATTTGGGGTGGTGAATGAAATGGAGATATATACTGATAATCTGCTACAGCACAAAAATAACCATTATCTTTTGTCGGGTACCCAAAGGTAGGTATAGAAGATTGAAGAATTCATGTATAAAATCAATATCATAAATACATTTTCACCATTATATGCTCATAATAGCTCACTTAAACAGAATTTTATGCAACATATGAACATATCGCATAACGAACAATTGAAATTTATTGTGAGTGGTCGTTGCTGAAAGTGCAGTTAGTGAAAGAAAATAAGTAAGCAAGACGTTGGCTGGCTTCTAATTTTGAGTTTGCCCTCATATAGAAACAAAACAACAAAAAGATAGCTGAGTCACATTTAGAGAAAGTTAACCATTGTTTCACTTAGGTAACTCAGTTTCTCCGATTCTGCTGAAATTCGATCTACACGCGGAACTCATTACAAGGCTAGGGTCTCTTTATTATGCTTACGGCGGGAAAGTATGGGTTTGTTCAATACAATAATTCAATATCATAGTGCATGCCAGGCCCTGATCAAGCTTCAGATGCGCTTCGCTCGTTACCAAAAGTAAGTGGGACGAATTGACGAGGTGAGAAACGCTTCGTTTTTTATTTTTATGGCTCAAATGCCTTTCTCAGTTTTTTGCACTTGTTTGTCAATACTGAAAACTTCCTGAAAGTCTATCCAAAGTTTCTTGGTATATAGCGTTTATGGTTCCCTTCATAAAAAGGCTTCCTGTTTCATCACACCATTTGTGAAGTAGAATAAAAGCATTGACACATAAAACTCAGGAAATACTAGATAACAGCGGGAAAGCATTTTATACCCTAGGATTTAAACAGCCGAATTTCTCGACATTTCTGTAGCTAATCATATATGCACATTACTTTAAATTGCTCTCACATCAGAAAACATCAACTATATTTTTGTCGTCTGATGATGTTACGGCGTTTTGTGTATGTTCAAAGACATTACGAGACAGATACAATAAAAAAAAAGTTGATTGGTTAAAAGACCTCACAGGAAACTGATATAAATCTGTGATGCCTCTAATATGCATGGCTGCGTGGTCTATGCAGATGTCCGCGTGGGACAATTTTTCTGCATTTTTTTTCTGCGAATAGGGATGCAACATTTTTGCATCCCTATTCGTGTGCTACTCAAGTAAAAGGAACAATGCTCCTCATTTTCCGCTCCAGTATTCATGTAATATGACAACATGATGCAAAAAGCTATGCAAGTGGAGTAGCATGGTTGGGAAATAGCACACTTGTTAGAAAGAGAAGATTCGTGCCTTTAGAAGAGCTCTCCTGTGTCCGATTCGGAATGCGGATGAAAACAGCTAGCAAGGGAAAAAGTGAACCCGGAACTGTCACAACTATGACGATAAGCGCAGTTTTTTTTTACTTAGCACTTTTCCTGTTGCCATTGGTTTAGATCCTTAACGCTGATAAAATAATTCGAAACACCTAAAAACACCCATAAAACATTCGAAACACGAAACATTCGATGTAATCATGCGTTGTCTTGATATCATCTTCATTCTACTTTTTAGAATTCTTTTTCAGTGATTATAAAATGATGGATTACTGCTGCTATTTTTTGTTGTTTTAGTGCAGTCTGTGAGTCGGAACTATATATAACGTAAAAATCAACTTATGCTTTGCTGTTTTCAGTTATGAACCGGTTTTGATGAGTGGAACCCGTTAAAACATTGACCAATTACATTCGTCGTAAGAAGTATGCTTGCGTCATTTGAAGAATGTAATTTATGATTTTTGTTGCTTATCAGGATAAAGATTTGATGACAATCATATCTTGAATGCATCATCTACGCGAAGTGGTTTGAATCCTAACTATTTTTTCGCCATTAATGCACCGCTTTAGCTTCATGCTTGTTTCATATTCTCATAGTTCAAAGAACAACCAGAGGACCATTCATGATGAGGTACAATTGTTCATTTTAGAATTTATTGCGGACAGTGCATTAAAATTTGTAAGTGTTCTTGGCAAATTAAAGACTTGATATTAGGTTATTGATGTGGAACATGTAAAACAATCCAAAGTTTAAACGAAACAAAGAATCAGAAAGGAGGTAAAATTAGATCGATCAAACCAACTTGATACGTTCAGCTTTGGCAGTGTCTCGGCAAATTTTCCTATTTGATCTTTTCTGCAAAATTTGTGCCTTCTCCTCATGAAACTCAACTCCTAGCTTCAAATCGGGTGAAACGACATTAGGGCTTACGCACTTTCCAAAAAGGAAGCTCGGACAAGAATTTATAAAAGTCGGAAGGCCTTGGCACGAAAATCTGTCGTCTCTAATTTCTGCACTGAATAGCATGCACATTGCAAGGGCAGCCGCGGTGGTCCCGCGCGGAATAGGTAAACTCGTCCAAAAACGGCTCGATTGTGGTTGCGCGCATCGACTCCAAGGCAGTTTTTTCGAAGTTTGAACCCTTATATCCCGCGAGAAAATCGAGAGGGGCGCTGCTTTCAAGTTGAAAGCCAACACTATCAATTACAGCGCGAAGAGACGGAACATGCGGTTTATTATTGCAGCAGACAAGTTTCGACTGGTGAATCTGCAAAAACTGAGAAGAATTCATCCTCCACTTCTACTTACATAAGAGACAAGTTATTTTGCGGCACACAAGAGATCTCAGTTTCAAAAATACTTTAAGATCTAAGCGACGTGCGAAGAAATTCACGCTTGTCACTTCCTTTGCTTCAATCAATGATTTTGTTATGTATCAAAGCGGAAGCAGAGAAGCCTTTATTCGAGAGAGTAAGCCGCAAGATTGGGAAGTGCACCACTGTCACAACTATATATAGCTGACTTGTTTACATAAACAACTTGGATTTATGGTACATATTTTATCATGTATCACATCATTAGGCAACAAATATATTAGTTACTTGCACTGACAATCTTACGGTCTTAAAGCATATACGAATGGTGTTTTTCCGCTATCTGGTGTGTAGCTATACAGCTGAAAAGTTTCGTTTGCTGAAATCCACAAGAGGACTACTTCCTTGAAAGGTTCAAGGGACATGAGGCTTTGTTATCAATAGTGCTAGTGGTTCAATCGAACTTCCAAACTCTAATTTGGTCTACCACATGCGCCCTGTCGTGAGTGAGCATAGGATCACCTTCTTTACTAGTAATTTTTCGCATTTCAGCAAATTTCTCAACTTTTTCGCTAACTAGCGCATGTGGTAAAGACCACAAGACGCATGTGACCAATAGGTACGCACCTATGAAGAGAGTCTGCATTTTATTACATTTTTGACTCATTGACTGTCATAGTCAAAGGACCCTTTAGCAGCTCATATGTGCCGATAGTAAGTCATCTTGAGCAAAATCACCCATAGCACTATTACATCGTACACTACATTCTACCATTCTTAAATCGTAGCATGTTGTTAACTTACGGAGCACACCAGCTTGATACCAACTTTTCACATGTTTTTTCCTTTGCTCGGACTCGGAAAGTGAGTCAGCAATTGTTGCGTATCTCAGAGTTCTTTATCTTAACTAACCATGTACGATTTCAAAGTAAGGAAGATTTGTCGCGACTATGCGATGCAGGAACAGGGTCTCTTTAAGATATGGATAGTCTCAGCTTCTACCGTATTCACTAGTGAAAGTAGCTAAATGAGACCTTTCCAGTTCAAACGTTGACAGGTGAGGGAATGGGGAGAGGGAGACATCGATAAGTGTTTCCATCAAGCGAGGAGAGGAGAGTAGAAATAGCAGAAGAACACACGCAAGGGGCCCCTTTTCGGAATTATTATCATTCAATCCGGAATAAAAGCCGGTGAATTACCTTACCTACTGCGAGCATACAACCGCCTTCGCCACTGAAGTCATCGAAACCTCCACATTTTCCTAAGTTGCGGAGAATAAAGGTTTTGGTTTCTACGAGAGCTTTACCATCAAAATCCACTAAGGCCACAAAGATGACGGCCACCAGAAAAACTCGTTCTATCAAAATATGAAAAGAACTAGATTGATTTAGGAGTCCATCACTAGAAATTGTTTGATGAAATAGCGTAAAATTAGGAAACGTTGACTTTGACGCTCCTTCATATAGAAGTGGTAAAATGAGACGTTAATGGTGAAGAATAAGCGTTGTATTATCGTAGAGGAGAAAAGATCGACGCAGTGTTTATCTCATTAGGCATTTGAAGAACTAGTCATCTTGAATTGCTCAAGGCAAGTACAGGACGACTGCAATTCTCGGATGTAGCAGTGTATGATACGTTAGGTTGTAGATTTTACACGGTAGGTTTACTCTATCAAAATTTCACTCAGCCAGGCCGATTCAAGAGGACATCGCCGAAAATCGCATATCGTCGAAATTCCACCGTGACTGATTATGACAGTCTAAATACAATTATGTTATGTTATGTTGCAGTTATGTTCACTTTGCCCAAGGAATCCCACTGTGCTGAATATGGTGGTTGAGTGTGCTTCAGCTGCTTATTGTTAGTTGAATCAGCTTCGTGGCTAGAGCTCAGATCTATCTCACTATCAAATCCAGCATAGGAAGGTCCATCAAGCGATGTGAACAGATTTGATCAGTGTTGTAGAACCACTCACGGTGGAATTTTGACGATATGCGATTTTTACATTTTGGGCAAGGACGTGAGGACGTGTTTTCGTAGGCTTATAACTCGGCGATTTTATATACTGGAACCTGAGTCATGCACCATTCGATCTCACAGTTCCTAGTAACTTTGACTTAGAAAAGCAAGCAGGCAAGTTTTCTGACAGACACGCGAGAAGTGAAGACGAAGTGACGAACGTTCGTGACTCAGTTACAGTTACCTTACCATATCTCCGCAAAAAGACCCTATACTTGACAGAAAACACGATTTTCATAAATAGCGCGTTCGAGAACCTCTATGAGCGGAGTTTCCTTTCAAACCAAGGTCATCAACAGTTCGACCAAAGCCCACTGGCGAGCCTCAGGGCATGAAATGATAAAAAATAGCCCGAAGTTCTCTAAAAACTGCCTCATAGGGCTTTTGTATTAGGGTTACGACGAGTAGAATTTGGGAAGACAAGATTTTTTTTACAATTTAACAGCCCTTCTATCTCCAATAGAAGACGGCTGTGACTAATTTTTAGCGCTCTATAATCTACAGAATAAGTACTATCGAACGGTCCTTGCTCGAATCTGTTAGGGGCAATCGCGCTGCTTTACACCTTTGTGAAAAGACGTCCACAGAGATTTGAAAACACTGAAATCGGAATATGGACAGCTGTATTTCGAAAAATTTGCCTTGATGAGCTGAGCAAAATGCTCTTTTCGGATTCAAAATATATTCATTCCGAAGGAATTTACGGCGAGTAGGATTTGGAAACTCATAATTTTTCCGAAATTCACCAACGCTTCTATCTGTTTTGGAAGACAGTCTGCAGCTACTTTTGAACGCACGATAACCTACAAGAACAGTACTGTCGAATGGTGCTTACTGAAATCTTTTATATCAACAGACGTTACATTCTTGCGAAAAGCCCTCCACAGAAAAAATTCGAGAAAACTGAAAACGAAATATCTAGAGCATGCTCTATATCAAAAGATTTGCCTCGACGAGCTGAACACAACGCTGCTTTGGGATTCAGATTATATTTATTACGAAGGAAGTTATGATGTTACGTATTCTGCGTGATTCCCATGATTCCGCGGATCCTGGAATGTCGCCAACTTCCCGGAATATCGCGGACTCTGGCGGAATTCCCGGAATTCCGCGAAGTTCACGGAATTTTGCACATTCTGTGAGCGGCATTGTGATCTTGCGCAGATTTTAGAGCAAATTCGAACAGAGTGACTCTCTACCATACTCCTACAGAATATCTACTTCGTGTCATTAGCGAGAAATCAATGGCATTATTGTTATCAGCACAATGAACAATCCAACCAAACAAAAATCTGCGAAATTAAGAAATTTATTGTCTACCGTATACCTATCGTACCCTGCACACTGTGGCACTTCTATATACTAGGTAATGCTCTCGCCGAGCTGAATCGAAGGGTGTCCTCGAATTAGGAATTCGTCCATTCTGAAGCGAAATACGGCGATGCGAGCGCGGATTTCGACGGACTCTAGTGGAGTGTGGCGAACTCTGCCGCACTCCGGTGCACTGCAGAGCACTCCAGCGACTTTTTTGGCGAATTGTGAGCGGTATCGTATTTGTGGCCCTGGTTCAAAGTTGTTGGCCATAAATAGGGCCATTGGATTGATGATATTGATCGAGAAGCGTATTCACCGAATCCATAAAAAGTGCTAATTGTACGCATGACGTACATAGCGGTAATGCTTCGGACCTCGCGATAGGTGACGACGAGTGATCCAAAGGTGCCTGTAAACATGTTTTCTTTGATCTTTTTGCATCTCCTTTTCGTACTTTCTTTCCCTTCATGAATGACAAAACTTTACAAAGCTCAAAAATGAAAGGGGTCCTATGTCAGATTAGTGATTTAAGGAGAGAAACAGCTTTCGCTATCGCATGGCGTATTAAAGCAATCAAAAGTAATAGGTTTTCGATGGAATATTCCATTATCCATAATGCAGTTCTCTTCTTATTCAGAGATTTCTTGCGTGATAACTTGCCAGGCAAGAACTAATTTGATACTGTTCAGGTTTCCTATATGAAATAGAGTTGATGACCCTGCTCTAATCTTTCCATCTCATCTCTTCCGTATGACATCAATCATTTGGTGAGCCGTCAAATTTGTGAAGGACGAAAAAGGGCATTTTAACCCATAGCAACCCATAAAGCGACTGTGAAAGTTAACAGATCGTAGTTTGCTAAGCAATCAATTACAAGGTGTTCCAAAAGCCTTTGAGCCTAGTATTCCTTTAACTATGAGTCTACGAATCAACATGGGTATATGAATGAGAGCATGTAGTTTGTGAAGAATCTACAAAATAACAACGTACACACAGATTTTGAGAAACGCTTCTTTGGCCTTCACATAGGCCCTCAGACGCATGTGGTAATCATGTATCGCGGCGGATAGTAGTTAACGTCGAGATAAACACCTTCTGAAGCAAGCTTCCCAGGCTGCCCAGAATCTAGTGGATAGAGCAAGCCTTGCTTTTTATGACTGATCACAAAGAAAAGTCATGGGCTCTTTACCCGGCGGCTGAAAGCACGACAGTCTGACAAGTTTATATGTGTTTAGCAAAACCGTCAAATGTAGCTGTAAAATGTAGCTATCAAGTTCTTAAGAATATTAAGAAATCCTAAATTTGGCATACTCGGAAATTTATAATAATATTTCGGTAAAATACGCTGGTCTTACAGCTTAGATTAGCGACTCGAATAAATGTAGAGAAAAGCTAGCTCTACAATCTGCGACTGAAGGTATCGCAAAAGCTTAAAAGGCAAAGAGCTATTTCTGTTTAAATGATGGGCACGTATACACTGACTTGATCTCAAATAGTAGTAAGATTCGCCTGTAGGAACAATTTCTTGAGAGTGTAAAATGCAAACAGTATGATTTTTTGTGGAATTATCAACAGTTAAACATAGGACTCATGTACGCAAAGTTTGCTATCTCAGTAAACTAGGCTCAAATTCTTTTGGGACTAGCTGTAATTAGATTTGTTAATTCTTTACCTAGGGAGGTGAGAGGATTAATAAAGGCAGGAGTGAGAGTCTGCAGCGCAGCTCCATTCGAAGTATATGAGAGAGGTAGTGGTGTAGATTGGCGTTCAAAAAATGCTAAGACATTTGAAGATATTCTTCTGTCAATTCGTTGCGTTCTTCTCTATTTTCTGTATCAACAGGCCGTAAAACAAGGTGTTGAAACAAGCCAACTCACTTTGTTTTACGTATCCAAGATCCTATAGCAACTCATCTTGACTATGCTGAATAAGAACTGAATCAATGGCTCAAAATATAAGTTTGCAAAATACGCTATCAAGAGTACGGGGACCAGTAATGTAGTTGTTGAGGTAGGTCTCAAAAAGAAGGTATGATTCGTTACACCAAACATTTGTTTCATATAAAGGGGACTTGAAACAGAATGAGTGGTCAATGAGAGCGGAGGATGAGCGTAGGTTGGGTTGGGCAATGAAATGGGAGAATCACTAATCTAGTTTATTTTCTTTGTGTGGTACGTTTGGGCTCTCTGTGTGCCTTTACTACGTTCTCTCATTTGATTTTTTGATGCCATCATGTGAACTACTGATAATCGCTTTTTCAACCCGGAGTTGGCAGGAAGGCCACGCATCCGGTCCTGTTCAAGCCACGGAACCAGAATGCGAGTATTATGGATCACATATTGTTACCCACGTACACTTTGACTCAAGATCATTCTGCCAATGAGAGAAGTTTGCAGATTGATTTTTTTCTTCCATAAGCTTTTCTCAAAAAATGAGCTTCTTCCATAAAATTAAGAATTATGATTTGTCAGGTACAGCTGGTTCTAGTTTTGTAGTCTTATTCAAGTTATAACTCATCGCTCTGAGAATTAAAAATGTACTCTCATTCGAATTGCTTCAGTCTCTAGAACTAGATCTGATTATTCAAATCAGTAAAGACCATGTCAAAAAAGTTACATTCTTTGCTATGATATTTTCACTGTTGCGTGTGCTGCAAGGGATCGTACAGTGGCATATGCGAATTCTCGTGTCAAAAGTATTTGTGAGCCATTTTATATCAAAACGTTGGTTTTGCATTCTAGAACGACAAGCGGAATATGTTACGTAAATGTGTTTATTGCTTCGCAACAGCTCACAGAAATCTCACTTTTGACCTCATCTCCAATTTAGCTAAAATTCAATTACATATTGGGTAACTTGACAGATTTTATAATTCCTCTTTCTTTGCTCTCGATTCGTTCCTTTCGGAAGAAAATAATCTAATAAAGTCATTCAGAACAAGTAAATGTGCTGCCATCAAAAAGTGAGTCAAAGTGCGGCCAGATTTTGAAAGAAAGACTTTTCGTGAAAATGGAAGCGTCTTCATAACTCTTGACAACGATGAACGTGAAGAATACAATTGTGACAGTAGCGAAAAATTTGAAATAGACTCTATATCAAAAGGCAGTCTTCTTGTCCATATCAATATAATCTGCAATCTAATCGAATTCACCAGAAAAATTCTCAGTCCAACAAAATGAACTTTTGAGAAATTAGACTGTAGAAGCAAACGCGGCATGCAAGCTCAAAGTTGAAAATCTCTCTGAACGACCTTCATCGACAATCTCAGACAGGTGCACGTTAAATTTTTCGCTACTTAGTTGCAAGTTTCAAGGTTGTTGTTCATGTCATAACAAATTTGGAAGGTTGCGTACGCTCCACTTTTGAGTAATCTCTAGGTTCCACTTGAAGTTTATCAATCAAAGATGGCCGTCGCGTACGAAGAACGACCGAGTAACGATTGAGATCGTCTCAATATAGTTTTTGTTGATGACCGAAATCACAAATGGTTTCAAACTGCAGGAGAGCACGTAGAGAAGAAACGTTATATATAAATAGCTTCATTTAAACGTTTGCTGACGATGCTGCGGTTGTTTTTATTCACATTACTATTCGCTAGTGCACTATGCATGACAAACTTTATGGGATTGTAAGCACTTGCCTTCATATCTTTTTTTTTGATAATCCATTCAGTCGAATCAATCGTATTTAGGGCACTGCCGTCACTTGAAGAGTGGCTCAAAGGCGCTCCCATAATAGGTCTAGCAGCTCCAGAAGGACATGGAGGAGCAGAAGCAGGAGGGTCAATAGGAGTAGCAGGAGCGGGAGGATGCTGTTGTTGCGCTCCTGCTGCACCTCCTCCGCCTCCGCCTCCACCTTCAGTAGGATGTTGTTGCTGTTGTCCATGTGCTCCTGCTCCAGCTCCAGCTCCTCCTGCTCCGCCACCTCCACCACCTCCACCACCTCCACCACCTCCGCCACCACCTCCACCGCCACCTGCACCTCCGCCACCTCCGCCTCCACCATCACCACCTCCACCGCCGCCTGCAGCACCAGTTGCACCAGCAGCACCAGTAGCGCAACCAACGATTTATGTGGTTTATGTACCAGCACAAGCACCCGCGGCACCACCCCCGCCACCACCACCTCCACCATCACCACCACCTCCACCACCACCACCACCTCCACCCTCGCCACCGTCACCGCCAGCGCAAACCGAGTGTGAAGGACCTGGACCTTGTACTGCAAGTGAAGGAGATGGTGCAGCGCCAGTCAGCGATTCAGAAAAAGAGGAATCAAGCACGGGTGGAGGTGGATATGGTGTTTTCTCAAATAGAAGGAGATATTCTAAAAAACACACAAGTATTTCAAAAAGGAAGATCATATTTCGTGATGTTCGGACACGATCATAACTTTTGATTATGGTTATATTTTTGTACAGTTGACAACGTAGAACATTCCTTCATTCTTACAGGTACATTTTTTTGTCTCAAATAAAGTTCAAATAATTTTCTCTATTTTCTCATTTACATATTGGTTTTAATGCATATTTCCTTCTCAAATAAAAGTTTATTTCAGTTTTTGTCAAATGACTTTTACTAGAACTCCTACGTAGACTACAATGTTCCTGAAGTGCGAGATAGATTACTCTATGCGGTGAAATACAGACATACATACGCTGTGAGAAAGCTAGGAATGACAAATGCAATAATAAAATGAAACATACAATGATCATAGTGCAGAATATGACCACAATCAAAACAGTGTAGAGAAAGAGGACGTTCGCTGATGTGTAATCAAACAAATATACAGATAAATAGCTCTGTGCGACGTTGTCAATTACTTCCCTGCTACTGCGTACCCTCCACCGCCTGGTGGGACTGCGTATCCGCCACCGCCTGTTGGTGGAACAGCGTATCCTCCACCACCTGTTGGTGGAACAGCAGGCAATGCTGGAGGTCCAGCACACGGTGTACACACGCATGGTGTACATGCAGGCATTGGAGGGGGCGTTGGAGGTGGTGGAGGTGGTCCACAAGGAACACACACACATGGCGTACAAGCAGGCATTGGAGGGGGCGTTGGAGGTGGTGGAGGTGGTCCGCAAGGAACACATACACATGGCGTACAAGCAGGCATGGGAGGGGGTGTTGGAGGTGGTGGAGGTGGTCCACAAGGCACACATATACATGGTGTGCAAGCAGGCCCCGGAGGGGGTGCTGCTCCTCCACCACCACATGGAGCACACGAGGGTGGCGGTCCGCAGGGTATACATGGATTTTGAACTGGTGGAGGTGGGCAGCATTGTGGTCCTGCTGGTGGGAAGAGGCCCGGTAATGAAGGTAGTTGTAGTGGAGGAAGTTGTAGTGAAGGGAGCTGTAGTGGTGGGAGAGTTGGTAGAGTCAATTGTGGTAGAGACAACTGCGGTAGTGCAGGCATAGCTGGAGTGCACGTACATGGCCTGAAAGACGTCGTATGCATGAAACCGTTCTGCTTTCTGTCAAAAACATTGACAACTTTTTTTTCAAACGTGAGATATATTTGTTTGATAGTGAACGTGATATGTGATATCGAAATTTTGCTACAGGAGGAAGATCAAAGATAGCTCTATGTGAAAAAATGTTCAAACTATAGTTTGAAGACAGAAAGACTGAGCAAATTTTCAGAAACTTTTAGCTAAAAAATTTTTTTCTACATATAAAAGACTAGTTTTACAGGATTTATATCATTATAGATTTAAATTTTACAGGATTTGTATTTTTTGAACTTGCCTAATAACCGTACTGCAAACGAAGTACATCGGAGACATTTTCATCAATTTAACCAAGGAAAAATAAAATGTAGTGAAAATTACTGGTCAGAAAGTTTTAGCGCGGAAGATAAAAAATACAATGCTGATTTTTGGATCGACGCTTGTATTCAGGGTTTTCAATATCAAAACTTTTGTTATGGTAGTTATTTTGCTATATTTTTCTCTATGCCTTCAAATTAGACTGATGAAAAGCATTTTTTAAAAATTATGGCTCTACTATCGAAAGGTAGCAAGAATATGTGTAAAAAAAACAAAACATTGCTGAGAGCGTTCTTACGATTTTTACTTTTCTGAAGGAAAAAGTTATTCTGGCAGAACTGAATCTGTGACAACCATTTACGAGCGCGGAAAGAGTCCCTTAAGACAGGCGAAGGGTAGAGGAACCAAGGCCGCCAGTTTGAGCCGCCTTTCGCATCCAACCTGGTCCTTTCGCAGTGTTGTTGCATGTCGTTCCAGGACCAGCAGTCCGCAGAGGCTGCCCAAACTGGCGGCTTTCGTTCCCCCACCCGCGACCGCATGACACCTATGACGTGTCATAGCCATTGTCGAGACGCAGACTAATTAGACGGTCCGACAGTCTCCACGCCAACTGGGCGGTGCCCAGAATCTCCAGATGAGCTGGCACTCCCCGGGTGCTCGGTGGTCCCCTCCCCAATTATGTTCCCCCACATTTATATGTTATAATGAAAAATAATCTAGTCAGAACTGTTATGTTAGTACAAAGGAAAGAAACTAAGGGTAGAGAGATCAAGTTACGACAGTAATTAACTCGTATACTTGACACCATGACTACCATGTGTGGCCACTTTACACCCATGGTTTGAACTGAAATTTTCTTAGAATGACAAGTTTTGAGGGTTGAGCTAGACGCAAAACTATATCAGCGTACGCCGTTACGCCGCGCAATCTGGTCCAGCCCTTAAAAGGAATTCAGTCCAAAAGTTTTTCGCGCTGGTTCTAAAGAGAACTTTAGATATATTATAGATGGCAGTATGCGTAATTTTATCTACAAATTTTTATTGGTATGAAAATTCGTGGCCTGAAAGACAGAAGACTTTTGCATAGTCATCAACATGTTAGCGGCGCTATATACCTCCAGGGTCCAAGTTTTGAGAGCATGCTAGACCTGGTTTTGAGGAAAAGGCAAGACAAAAATATTGACAAGTACTTAAAAACAAGTTGACTAATTGACACGTATGGAAATCGATTTTTTGGCATGCAAATTTATTCAAATGTTGGCGTCAAGCTTTATAAGTAACGAACTAAACAATTGCATCGAGAATCTGGTTGTAAAGCTTACTTGTGTGCAACGAATGGTGCTCGCACTTTTCAGAATGCACATTCTATATTTACTTTAAAACGAGATTGTTTACACGTTTGAAGGTCACTGCGGGACGAAGGCGCAGAAGCACTATTAGTTGAGCGAGCGCGAAAGCGACGCGCGCGTTTTTTCACCGTTGTGAAACGGTGGCGATACGCGCGCCTCATGCGCCTCGAGCGCTCTTCGGCTAATAAAGCCGCGTTCGCACCTAAAGATACTGCGCCTTCGCCATGCAATAGCCTATACCATTCTGGTTACCACCGTACCTTTTTGATTCCATTAGAACTCAACTCTGACGGTTTTTGATGTAAAGAATGTATGTAATTTGTGTTATACTTGAAAATTGTGACGTGGCAAAGTGTTATTTTAATATGCGAGAAGCACTTCCCTTTTCCATTACTTCCGTACAGCGATTTGTTAATTTTTTCATGTGAAAAGTTGTAAACAGACGTCATTGATTCGTTTTGACTGTTTGTTCAGCGAAAAGATGCGACGTAACAGATGATTAATTCGGTGTTTTGCGTGGTGAACTTTCATGATTAATAATTTTTCCACGAACAATGTGTTAGGTTTAAAGTTCAACACGCCAACAAATTGCTGGTATTTTGGATTCAACAAAATGATTAACGCGTAAAAATACCATATCTACTTGTTTGGTCCCATTTAACGGTTATTCTCATCAGAAGTAAAGATGAAACCCATTATTTGTTAGTTAACACTCTTGCTTCTTTCTCCTACAAATCACTACGTAGATATAGTCTGTCTCAAAGCGGGAAGGTTAACAAGGGAAGCCTGGTCGCAGTGGCAAGCTGGAATGATACGCATACTTTTAGATGCGTTTTGATAAGTGATTCCAAATCTGACTTCTGTATCTGCTATGCTTTTCTTCAAAAGGAGTTACAAGCGTTTGAATGTCCAAATTTGGCAAACATTCAGTGCCGCGTCTTCACAAACTGCTTGTCCAAAAACACCTATTTATGTGTTCGGTGTATGATTGCATTCCTTGTAAACAATGCACTTGAAACCATGCCAACCAGTCACTCCCAAGCTGGTTTGCAAAGCACGTTACGCATCAAAATTTTGATAACTTACCTTTGACCGCCCATAGCTTCTTCTAGAGAAGTGCTTAGCAGATAAGAAAGGTAGATTTATAGTCAGCTCATCAAGACGCATCTAATGACAAGCATATCCTTTCGGTTCGCCATTGCGACCTGGTAACCTTCCCTTGTGAGTATGCGAGTATGCAGCGCAAATATCTAGCGTTAGGAGCATGCTACCTAAGCCAACGTTTCGGCCTCGATTTTGACATACTTTTTGAGTTTGTTTTGATACAGCGTAGAACGGAATAAAGAGTTTATTCATCAATGTAAGAATACGGTAGAGCATTTTCAAGAGCCGTTACAAGTGTTCTCGTTGATTGTGGGACGGCATGCAGCCGATACTTCTGCCTGCGCGAACAGGTGGAAAGAGAGTCCCTGCGAGCGAAGGCTATTGGTCGCATAACGTTCTCTACCCGCTGATTCTGGATATGAAAATTGCGCATCACAGTAATTTTTCGAACAGGAAACACAAAGAACACCGTAACAACAGTCTTGAATGACGAATACCAAAACGTGTACTCATACCATTATGGGTGTGCAGTCTTGAATTATTTACAGCTGCGCGGAAATAGCGCGTGGGACCACATTTCGCATCTTCTCCATAGAAGACAGGACCCGACAGAGTGGGGGGGGGGGCTGCTGGAGTATCCTAGCTTTGCAAAAGCTAATGTCCCAACTAAGTAACCAGCGAAGTCCAAAGTAAGAGGTGCTACAAAACTTAAAATCTGCTCATGTTTTGGATCCATCTCTCGCTCCATAACAGCCCGTACAGCGATTTTGAACTGCCCACTAAAGTGCGTATATCGCGCACAGTCAAGGCCGCAGGTCCTGGATGAGATGCAGTAGAGTCCGGCAAGGCTGGAGATACAGAGTCGTAGGTCAACGACTCTGTATCTCCATCCTTACCGGGCTCTGCTCCCCACTTTTAGCTTAGAATTGAAAGCTTCGGAAGATTGTTTTCAATTTTATAGCGCCCATCAAATTGCAGTTTTGGGACCAGCGGAGCGGATAAGCAGAGGTGTGGAAATTCTCGAACTTAGGTTTTTGCAGGGACGCTGCCTCAAGGCTTTGTTATTTTCAGAATTTTTCTTGGAAAAACTCCGACGTTTTTCCTTATCACATGCTTCAGAGTAATGTTCAAAGCCTTCTTCAACACTCAGCTTGCCGCACTCCAAGTATTTGCGCCTAAGGAGTGTACTTTGCTAGATATCAACCGTATTTCCCTCAAGTCTAATGAAACAGACCTAGGACTATCGAAAATTTTCGACAAGTTTATATAGGAATATCAAAATATCAGGTTGGCAGCTAAGAAATGCAACTTTATACCTTTTTATTCCTTTATATAATGTATTCAAGCAATACTTTAGGTACGAGTGCGCAAATGCCGCCATCATTCTGTTAGGCTGTGCCATCGCGGTAGGGGTTACGGTAAGTATATGATGTAAAGAGGAAAGTACAGCTTGTTACATATTTGGCTATAACTTGGTCCATCCAGGGTTTTGCTGTGCAGCCGAAAAGACGTTCATTCGACATGCTAAGCTTTTTTGTGAGCTCACTATAAGCATCTTATTTTGAAAAAAAGAATTCTATATGCATGTATAGCGCATAGATGTACCTCGTTAGGCAAAGTGTCGGCGCCTGAAATATTGCTTCCTTGTTACTGACTTATGTCCGTAAGTTCTTGACGGAAAGGACCCAAACGAGATCTAGAGGGCGTCAGGGCTTTGTTTTGCACTTTCATTTCTCTCTTGCTAGCTTAGTATACAATCTCGAGCATATCATCATCAATATTTGATCGCTATGTTACTGAGTGAGGCATCGCTTCTCTTTTTTGCTTCAAATCAGTGCAACCTTAAAATCGTAAATTTGCGAAGTGCGCACTCGTTTTGATCAAGATTCAAAAGGTTTGTGCACGTTTGTAGACCACATATTTTTATGGAAAGGTACGACTGCTCAAAAATCAGAAACATTAAAATCATGGGAAAGTGCATTGCTGCCAACTTAATTCAAAAAAGCCACCGTATGCAGAAGGAGACGAGTATAGCAAGCAGTTTCGGAAAACGCTTACGATATCACAAGTTTTTTCAACTTACAATTCTGGAAAACAATCGACCTTTTGAAAAAAGAACAGAAGTAATCGAACGTTTGCTTTTGCTTGTTCATATATACAGTGTCGAGCCGCAACACTTTGAGAAAACGTGTGGACTCGTATGCAGTTACGCCAAAAAATCAGGAGTGAGTTGAATTGAATGGGGTGCTACAAATGTGTTAAAGGAAAAGAAAAGAAAGAGAATGCATAAATCTAAGGATGACGAGTTTCGAGACCATGTGTTTCCTACAGGCATTGCGACAGGCAAGGTTTCTGAGCTTCCAAATCATGGCGAAAGCAGTAGCGCTACGAATATTTGCAGGTATCCTCAATGTATGAGCGGCATTGCCGGCCGTGCGGTCTTACGATGTGTTACTGAAATTCGCTGGATACCACAGTTATATTTGTAGCTTGCAAGGAATGTCAGTTAACTTAGTATCGCGTTTCAAGATGAGACACATATGCAGTCGATGTCAACCAAGTGCTCCCTTCTCCGTAGCGTAGCAGCTCGTCCGCGACGCAAGGGTCTAGCGCGGAGACCCCGATCGAGAGGCAAGTTTTGTATGTGCAAGCTAGAGCGCGGCGCGGCGCGCGGTCTAAGGATGCGATTTTGCCGGCGGAAAAGGGAGCACAACGTTGGTACTCGAATGCTGATTTCAAATATGCTGTTTCTAGCTGTGGCACATTACTCTGAAGGAAGTTATCGATTTTTTTACATGCAAAATTTGCATACTCTTAGACCTACTGTACGGTATCATCATCTAAGTGCTAATTGACGCATAAAGTTTCTTGTCACTTACAAAAGACTCAGTCTAATGTAATTTTAGTACCCCAGCACCGTTTTTAGGCAGATACTCATACGGACAGCCCTATCATATGTAAAAGTATGACAATTCCGCACGCAAAAAAGCCTATAATTTCCTTCAGAATAATGCGCCGCAGCTAGCAACAGCATATTTGGAATCAGCGTTCAAATTTGTTCCGAATATATGTGTCTCATCTTGAAAAGCAATACTAACAATAAGTTGAGTGACATCCTCTCACATAGAGACAGAGTGTTGCATGAACTGTGTTAGCTTTCCATCGCTACATAATAATTATGGACTGATCCGTTAAGGGTAAAATTCATGACGCACAACCAGACTTTCTTGTTGTTGTCGACACCTTGGGACAAATTGCACCTGCAATAATAAAGAAAATTTAAACTTTTTTGACTCTATTTGCCAGTCCTCACAGACCTTTTTTATATAGATCAGATAAGTTTTGAGCTTGGTACATGAGTTTTGTACCAAGCTGCGTAATAATGTGTGTATTTAAAACAATCCTGTTGCCTTTTATTAACTTTAATTCTAGACTGTGATTAGTTTTGCTCAGTTTTACCAAGTTGCAAAACTGTTTAAGATTATCTTGGCCATCTCTGAACGTACGCCGTACTCGCCACGCTGGCCCAACCTCTGAAACAGATGTGCGCGGTGGATAGAAATAGCTTCATTACTTTGACACATGGAGCATGTACTCTGGTGACCTTCACCTTGAGCGACATAAGAGAGCATAACCTTCACCAAAAAAGCAATTTGGGGGGAGGGGGGGGGGAGCCCTTTAGGCTCCCGCCAGAGTGCCGAAGCCATGCCAGCGCTAAGCCAACGCCGAGCCAGCGTTTCGATCGATTCACGTGTATTTCGTTGGGGCGGGGCTAGCTGACCTAGTTCTCAGCAGGTAGATGTTCCCAACGAAATACACGTGTATCGATCGAAACGCTGGCTCGGCGCTGGCGTAACGCTGGCATGGCTTCGGCACTCTGGCGGGAGCCTTATGTTAAAATCATAACTATATCGGCTTGGACGTGAATGAAGTAAGTGTATGATCAATATCTCAGAAACATTCCAGCGAAACAAAAAATGCGTTTTTATAGCGTTTTTTGTGCTAAGAAAAAGGCTTTTGTGGGAACTTGCCCAGAATTCAAAACAACAATTTTTACTAATCTCTTGAATCTCTACGATTGAGTTTCAAAAGTTTACAAAAGCTGTCGGAGTTCAAGAAAACCGAGAAACTGCGCTTAAATCTTACGCAGAGAGTCGCCTACAAAGCTGGCTTATTCCGTCAATGAGTAGTTTCAAACGCTTGCGACGTGTCAGTGCTCCTTCGTGTCATGGCGATCAGGATGATATATAATGTTGTGAAATTTTGTTGAGACCCCACGGAGATCCATGACCAGAGCCAAATGCTCCGCCGGCTCCCTTTTTTCTTCTTTGCTCGTCTGCGTCTCCGCGCGTTGCGCGCTATCTCGCTACTTCAAACGGGGTATGGGACATTTGGTTCGTACCTCTTTCTTCGTTGCTCTGAACTTTATTCTCGTAAATTTTATATCATGTTAAAGCTCTTGACCTCTACTTTTATGCTGACAACGTCGCAAGACCCTATATTTTGTGAATTTTGTGAACGAGAAGTCTGGCAAAACCGTGTTTTCAAAATTCTCTTTTCCTCTAGCTTGACTCTTTTTCTACGATTTTTTTTCCATGCATTCTTTAGATCTTGCTTCTATCATAATGTAGACAACATCGCGGGCCTAACTTCTTCGATGTGGTAATATCTCTGGCAAAAAGATGCAAAAAAGGCGTTTTTGCTTACAAGCCTTTACCGACTAGTAGGAACCCGTCATACTTCGCCGAGGAAACCCCAAAAAGGCTCGAAGAAGCCCAAAAAACCCAAAAGCCCGAAAAAGCCCGAAAATGCCCGAAAGAGCCGGAACGCCTCTTCCGTTTTGAAGCTAAGGCATGTGTGCTGATTTCGCAACCGAGTCTTTTTGCTTCACTTTCTGTCATCTGCACATCAAAATAATGTCAGATTATTCTACCAAAAGTTCGTTTCTGCGTTCCGGCTCTTTCGGGCTTTTCGGGCTTCTTTGAGCTTTCTTGGGCTTTTTTCGGCGAAGTATGACGGGTCCTTAAGCAAGCACTTCTTGCACGCCTGAAGGCGGTCTGCTCAAGATTATGAGCATAACAAAGCTGACAACGTCGCCAGAAATAAAAACTACAAGAAGAGGGAGGGGGGAATACTTAAAAGTAGTGGATGGACAAGGTGGGGATTTTGGGATTTCAGTGCCATCCGAAAGTCCCCCCCCCTCCCCGCCCCTCAGACACAGCATCGCGAAAATCCGAAGTCATAACGTTCGACCCAAGGCAAGAAAAATGTTCGGAATATGGGGAAACTTACGCCTTGAGGAGGGGTCTTCCGACTTGTTCAAATTCCTGCTATGCGGCAGAGTACGCATGCCGCAACAATCAAAATCGTAGGGTTCCGCAGCGACTCTGCGTCTCAGCCTTGGCGGGAGCCGGCAAATTTCAAACTGTGAGACTTTGGAAAACGCATGTTCTCACCTTTCGGGTTTTCTAATGTGGATTTTCGGATTCAGCGTTGCAGATAACCCCAACAAGTGGTTTTTTTGAATCGAGTTTTTGTCCGGAAACTGCCTTTAAAGGATGCGTCAAAGACTAGGTAGTCTCTGACGTGAATTCCGATTGAAAAACAAAACTTTACGTTTTTATAACTGGTTCTTTTCTCGTTCGTTTTCTTCATGGTAATCACCACTTTCAAAACATCGGCCCTTAGTAAACCCCTGCTCAGCGCAACTCGGCTGGGAGCGGGGTTGAGTTAAGGGCCGGGCATACTTCACGCGATTTCAGTCGCGACGCGATTTGGCAATTCGCCAGAAGTCTTCAAATCCAACACTAGCAAACAGCACATGCATAGTGTGTATAACTTAAGTGGATTGAGAGAATGCCCTATCTTCTGTGCATTTAAAATGTACTTACAACGAGTTATGGACAGTTGGAGTATTGCCAAATCGCGTCGCGACTGAAATCGCGTAAAGTATGCCCGGCCCTTTACACGTAGAAAGCCTCAGTCCGGCATTCGTGAGCTACACTCGAATCATTTCATATGATCATGTGTGTCATTGCACACACAATCGACCTTTGGCGTCCTCTCCTGGATTCGCAATCGCAAAAACGCAGGAGACTTACCGATTTTCAGGATTTACGTCAATCTGAGGTTATTGGCGCCTAAAAAGAAAAGAAACTATCAAGAACAGATTGAAAATACTTACCTAAAAGGTTGGTTCCTCCAAGAATCCAGGATGGAAATGCTAAAGGTGGACTGTATGTGCAATGACACACATGATCATATGAAATGATTCGACTGTAATAATCAGGATGCGGGGTCCCCTTTTAGACGTAAAGATAATGTGCGTTCTCAAAAAGCAACACCTGAGCAGCTTTGGTCGAACAGCCAAGCCACCACATAAAAAATTCCAAAGCGATTGCAGCAATCTTGTCAGGTTTCCAGGAGTTTTTCCGCTTTCGCCGTTTGTTTTGCATCGTTCTTCCTTCTTGAGTATTCTATAAACCTGAGCAGCTTTGGTCGAACAGCGAAGGATTTTGATTTTTATGAAAGGCGGATATTCAAACAACCTTCACTTCTGACGCTCTATCTCTAAAACGTCGAAGGTATGGTTCAACAGGTAAGTGCGACACTTTTTAACTTCATAATGGTCGTCTTAGGGTTTGCACATAGGAAAAACCTTTAGTTCTTTTATTTACGTTTGATCTTTTATGCCTCACATGCACAGTATAAACCCTTTGATTCGTTTTTCTAATACCCCTTTTCAACGACAACGTAGTGCAAAAACAAAATTAAACTTCTCCAATTGTTGTCAACTTGCTCGTGTCTTGCGCGTAATAAATGCCCGTATAATGTGATTGAATGCGGAAATCGTCATCAACAAACACACTGTTTCATCAGTCAAACCTTTTGGACTATGCACAGAGTGCCTGCAGATGAAGTATTTATACCAGTTTTGAATCGCTCCTTTTTTAGGCTTACGTAATTTCGCTTTTTCACTGTTAAGAATTCAAGATTGTCGTATATTGCTAGTGGGAGCATTCTGGTACTGGATTGCAAGCTCAACAGGAAAGGTATTTGACTCGGAATGGCCTATCCTAGCAAGTGTGTACACCTAATGACCGCCTTGAGAAGCTGATTACAAACATGCTTCTCTTATTTGCTTATCTGTTTATTGAACAAGGTTATAGGCATTTTTGGCTTCGACGGAACTGAATCCAGTTGTTTGTTGCAGAAGTAAAGTAGTAAAATAACTTCAAACTACTCCTATTAATTTTTCTATATACAGTAGACATATCTCAGAAACGATGTGACTTTGGAGCAAATTCACATTTATTATGAATAGATCGCTGTTGACAGTACAGACCATGCAACTTGAAAACGAAAGAATACTTCTAACTTTGCTCAGTAAGTCGTTAAGCTGACAAATCGTTTTGAAGCGCTTGAAGACCTTTCGACTGATATAAATCCCATTTTGAAAGTCCACTCCGAGTCAAATACCTTCATTATTACATTGGTACGATAGCTGGGACTGTGTAGCACCAACAGTTCGTTGATGATATAAAAAAGTGCTTGAAGTTTGATGAAGTCTATTTAGAGATTTAGGCTTTTTCTGCTTTACACGTAAAAGCGGTAAATTTTAGTGAGGTTTTGTATAGAATAAGCTCTAGAACAATCAGATTATATGTGAATGATAAAACTCGGCTAGCGCTCGATTGAAGGCGCCAAATTGCGCTGTTAATTTCCGAATCCATTACTTTTTTGATGCAGCAAAAATGAAAGGGATGCGCTATCTCGGATATGTTATTCAGTGAGCGATGGCGCTAGCTATAACATAGAGAATAAGAGATTTGCGAGGGGAGGCGTGCAAGTGGCACCCAGGCAGCCGACTGCTGCCGCAGCCAGCCGCCAGAGCTGCCGGTAAAACCGCTGCAGATGGTACAGTAATTATGCTCGTCGTCTAAAACTCTTGCCGAGAGGTTTCCTCGCACCTCGTCGCTCTCAGGTGCGAAATCAGCCTCAGGAAAGCGTGATATCCTCGATATCATTTCAAACAGCAAAAATTTTGTTTTTTGAGAAACATGCAAATAAACAAAGGTGAATAAAGGAGGGTTTTTCTAGAGGAAAATGATCACAAACAAATTACTTTAAAACTCATAGGAAGCAGAGAAAAAATTAGGAATTCTCAAATTTCTGGAGATTTTTTTTTCGCTTTCACGTCGAAGATTGGACGAGAACAATTACAGGAAAATGTCATGCTTATAACGGTAAGAAAACTGTGTCAAAATGGTTATTTCATACATAGCGATGTTAAGCGAGCTTAAAGGCAGTGTCCGGGCAAAAACTCGATTTTGAGATTTTGTGTTTATACGGGCCTATTCGCCATGCTGAATCCGAAAATCCACATTGGAAAGCGCGAAAACGGCGAAAAAGGGCTTTAACACAGGAGGGAAATCAGCAGGTGGGCGGGGCTTTCCCCAGTGCGACTTCAAGCTCCCAGCTCCCGGAGCGATTATCTCGAATCTGCTAGCCGTCCTGACATCGGGAGGGCGTGCATGAGTTCCTAGCACCTTTCCTCGCACCAAGTTCGCACGAGCATTCGCACCCAGGAGGGTTCTAGCACCCCCGCGTTTCAGAGGTCAGTCCCCGCCCATTGCTCTACCCCTTTACTGGTCTCATTGTGAGGTGTGCAAGCGGCGAGAACTAGATTCAGGTATTAACGGTAATAAGAGAGGAAAAATGAGAAGAAACGAAGAACCTAGTTTGAAAAAACCTAGCTCTACAATGTGCATTTTCGGATTCAGCATAGCGAATAGGCTCAAGTAAGCACAAAATCTCAAAATCGAGTTTTTGCCCGGACACTGCCTTTAAGGCAAAGTAGGTCAATCAAACTGAGTAAGTCAATGATAGGGTGATATCCCATTCTCAACATCTATATCATTTTATGCAGCAGAGAAACAATTACAAAACTGAATAAAATAAATAATCATTTTGACAGAGTTTTCTTACCGTTATAAGCATGACATTCCCCTGTAATTTCGTCCATTCTTCGACGTCAAAGCAAAAAAAATCTCTAGAAATTTGAGAATTCCTAACTTTTTCAGCTTCTACTTCCTTTGAGTTTTGAAGCGATTTGAATTCGTGATCATTTTCTTTTGAATTTGAATTGCAATTGTTATTTGTTGAATTGTCTTTTGAAAATCCTCTTCCCTGTTTATCTTTGTTTATTTGCATGTTCCTCAAAAAACATGAATTTTCTGCTGTTCGAAATAATCTAGATATAGAGGATATCAGGCTTTCCTTAGGCCTAAGGCATACCTCACGCGATTCGGCAGAATCGCCACTTTCACGCAACTTGGCGATTTGCCAGATTTCCATAAATTTATCGTGCGCACTTCTCGGACGCATATTTGGGTAGCTTGTGCAAGCTGTTGCAAACAGAGCAAGTCCTGACCAAAGGCAGCGCGTTAACGACGAATTACGAAGAGTCGCTGTTGTGCCAAATCGCGCAGCGACCGGAATCGCGCGAGGTATGCCTTAAGCCTTAGGCTGATATCGCACCTCACAGCGACGAGGTGCGAGAAAACCTCTCGACAAGAGTTTTACACGACGGGCGTAGTTACTGTACCATTTGCAGCGGCTTTGCCGGCAGCTCTAGCGGCTGGCTGCGGCAGCAGTCGGCTGTCTGGGTACCACTTGCTACGCACCCATTTGCGAGGTTTATAAAAGTTTTGTTGAGGTCATGCAAGAGATGTTCCAAACATGTTGTTGGAAACTAACAGGCCTTCCGACTGGCAGTACATGTGCTCCGCAGCATTCGCCAGATATATGTAACAGCACTGGGACATTGCTTGCCTTGTTACTTATTCTTCTTTTGGAAATTACTCTTTTGACCTCAACGATTAGAGGGTGGAAGTTAGGGCTTAGTAGAGGTGGCGCATTTACAGGCTAGATGTCGTTTTTCTCAGAGAAAAACGACATCTAGCCTGAAGAAGACTCGTAATGTTCTCAAGAATGGCTCTCAGAAACCTGATACAATATTAGCAAGCACAAAGCTAACGCTTAGTAAGCTCTTATTACCTCCGACGTCGTTTCAATAACGGGTAGATTAACACGTTACAAACATGACAAGCACTTAGACCTGTTTGCACACGATTTTAGCGTGTTAAAACACGATCTTTATGCACAAGTAAATAAATAATCACTTCGCTTACAAAAGGTAAGTAGTATTGAGCCACCAAATTTGTTGTGTACCTCCGCGGGACGATCAAAAGGAAAGTATGAAAAATCATGGAAAAATTATGTAAATGAAAGGAACTGTAAGTGTTTTTTTTCCAAATTTGGGTTGCCAGCGCAACCTGGGAGCACCCTGGGTTGCGTGGAAGCAAACAAAGTCATACTTTTCTCCCTTCTTCACATGATTTTCCAAAATTTTTCACATAATTCTATTGTTCAGCTCGAACTTTACCTAGGAATACTTAGCTTAACTCAAATTTCGTCTCCTCTGCTTTCCTACGGCTGCTACGGCCCTTAAATGATATAAAAACCGCCTTTTCCACGTGCTGCTGTTTTATCTCCGATCCTTGCATTTTGCAAAGCAAGCTTGACATTTTTTTTGGGACAAAAAGCAAAGGGGTTTCGTTGTGGCCGAAAAGACACAAAATTAGCGACGTTTTTTAGTCGTTCGTTTTTCGAAGTTTTTTTTTCAGGGTCATGGTTTAGGGTCAGAGGATACTTTTTAAATTTTAAGAAATTCAAGGGGAACTTCGTTTTTTACATGTTCCAAAAGCCACCTCGTACCGAGCCTTGATGCCACCTCCTGTTGGGCCCTGGTGGAAGCATCATCTACATAGCAACGCCTCAGCACGGTTGGAAGGCAACATCAGGATGCACCTGATTTAATCTAGGGGTTTAGCACAGTGACTGATATATCTTTGATTGACGGTAACATTCGAGAAACAAATAGATTGGAGGGTGTAGATAAATTTTGAAATAATTTTCAAAGACTAACATAAGCAACTCAGCCGTCAAACTTTTGTTATAGCCGCTGTATTACACGCAACTGCAGAATAGATTCCGCATGAGACGAAATACAACATGCATAAAACTTTTTCTATTTTTCCCACACTTTTTTGCAAGCATTTGTAAGCTTTAAAGACACTATCAAAATGAAGATTGAAGTTTTTGCGAGAAGCAAGTAATTGCCGAAAAGTCCATAAACATGCGATTTTATATTGAACTATTTCACAGGATAATCCTAGACAAGCTGTCGAAAACGACGTTCTAAACTTGGCTACGTAGGATGTAAGGCTATGTACCAAAAAAAACAGAATTTTCAGTGTGATAAATGATAACCGATAATGACAATGACAACCATAATTTTACGTAATGGTCAAAAAGCCATTACCTAATTGCATATTCTCCCATGTCGATGGACAGAAGGACGAAACACGAGCTAAGATGGTTTACGACTGACCTCAAGAACATTAGCATTCTTACAAATACTCGGAGATTTTCCCTTGATTCCAGCAAACAAAAGTCTCATAATCTGCCATACACTTTACGACCTGGCGTCAAATCGCGGAAAAACTCTGACCAAGGCAATCAAGTCTATTGGAATACAAGTTCCGCACTTGTTATAGTACTGAACGTTTTTATGCTCGGAAAGAAGATTAGAAGAGAGAATGAGGTAAAGTTCGTAGATTTAAATCAAAACATCGGGTGTTACCGCATTTAATCTTGACATATAGTAAAATCAGTTGAGAAACTGTTATGAAGAAACATGAATGTGACCTTAAACAAAATAAGAGCAATATCTGGATTTTCTATGCGGAGAACTGACGGAAAGGTAATTATATTGAAACGAAAATTCAAAAAGACGGAAGAGACCTACACGCATGTACAACAGCCACCGCCGCCGCCACCACCAACACCACCTCCTCCCCCTCCTCCACATCCTTGGGATTCAGTGAAGTCAACGGCTAATGCCAGTAAGAAGATGAGGCTACGCATCTGGGAAGCGAGAAGCTGAATGGGCTTGTGCTAGCGCTTCGCATTCCTTCTTATAGGAGAACGACAACTTTTTTGTTCTCCAAAACGATCGCCACTTTTTTCGCCGCGCTTTTCTCCTTAGTCCACGACATCGCACGCCCTCAATACACAGCACACAAGGGCATTCAAAACTAAAACTTTTCAAAGGGATAGGAAGGTTTCTAATTCGATCACAATGGCTAGTAAAGAAGTACATCAAGTATGACTTCTGAAAAACACGCAATACGATAGACGTCACCTACGATATACGTGACATAAACTTTCTTGAAGTTTGATGACTGATATGAAGTCTTGACTACACCGTCTTTGAAATTAGATTTGAATTATGCATTGACTTGGATCAGTGCGGTATCGTGCGTCCGAAACTGCATCAGCATTTCACTTTGCGTCTATCATTTTGAGCCCGAATCGGATAGCCTGTTGTTCGCGCATGAATTGAGACAGCCACTGGTATTACACGGATTGCCAGCAGATTGGTGTCACGCATGCCTAGCTTTGGACGTGTTGGCAAAGCTAGAAACTGGTGTAATCTCAAGGTCGCAGTGACGTAGCTTAAAAATAATCCGGGCAAATTTGTTTTTCATCTCTGTTGGTCGATCTTGATGTTCATTATTTCAGAAAAAAGTTGTGTATTTATTCAGTGTCAATATGTCAAGCATCTTTTCGATTTACAGTTTCGCATGAAGCGGAAACTGCAAAAAAGGTCTTAGTAAACCACATCCACCCCTTAACGTCTGTAGCCAGTAGCAACTCTTGCAAGACTGAAAAGCGATTGCAATCGAATGTTGCGCATTAGCAATTTTCATCCATAGACTTTCTGCATATGTAGATTGAGTTAGATTAATTAGATTATTTAGTTAGATTGTAGGTTCATTGAAAGTATGAATACATAGAGCAGTAATGTGCAAAACATGATTTTCTTCGAAGACTTCTCCTTATTTTCGTAGTGATGAGCATTTGGCCATTTATGACTTCAAAGAATAATGGCTATTACCGGTCACAAAACGTGCTACAAAACCAGTCTTTCCAGCGTGCTATACAATGCCAACTTTGAGTATTTGGATATCAAATAAAACTAAGGAACAAAAGTAATGGTCGGGCGAACGTGGCCAGTTAATTGAGCGAATTCAATAAACATCTTTTGAAATTGTCCTTGACTAGACATTTTCTTGCCTAAAAGTCATCTAAAGGTGGAGTACGATGACGGCCGTTATGGAATTCCAGACCAAAAAAAACGCTGAAAAAAGTGTAAATGTTGTATACACAGTGTCGTTTTAAATGATACTAGAACTCGAAATTCGTACGGCTATAAGAGTTCGATATCATGTGAATTCACAAAATTTATAATGTGTATAAGCAGATTCGCGCTTCACTGATTTCATGAAGAAATGCAAAAGACATTTTCTTAAGCGGATTGTAAATTTCTTCACACCAATCACCACCAATTTTTGCTTGTTCGTAAATCCTAAAACTTGAAATTACACTCAACAGTGAATTACACTGAAAGACTACTTGCAGACACTCATGAATTTCATGCTTATTGTTGTGCAATGAAACATGAAATGCGTCATTATGCCTTTTATGGTCGCATAATTGTCTCCACCAAACCTGCCGGATTGAGACTGACGCGCGTGATTTTGTGACCATAGGCTTCGTAGCATGGACGCAGGAATGATGGGCATGCATAAAGCAGTTTCATTGACTTCTATCACCAACGTAAACCACAGTAGTGGGATAAATGTTCGACAAAGAAGGAAGTGGCAGTGTGGCAGTGGCAAGACCGTCCTAAATATTAGTGTTCTGAATTTCTCTCTTCTTCTAAATGCTTCTATTCTTCCGCCGTTCGTGTTTTTGTTTGCGTAAATAGTATCTCATTATTTTCTGATAAAAAAGGCACCATTGTTGTCAACTACGTATAGTCATTGAGCCATTCAGTTGTACACCTTCCAGAACGGCTGCTTTTCAAGGTTTTTTCAAAACATTTGCCACAGAGCATCATTGTTAGGTCGATAACTTGACGGCAATCATCAACTAAGGCCTAAGGCATACCTCGCGCGATTCCGGGCGCTGCGCGATTTGGCATAACAGCGACTTTTTGTAATTCGTCGTTAGTGCGCTTCCTTTAGTTAGAACCTGCTCTATTTGCAACAACTTACACAAGCCACCCGCCTATGCGTTCGAGAAGCGCGCACGATGAATCTGTATAAATCTGGCAAATCGCCAAGTCGCGTGAAAGTGGCGATTTGGCCGAATCGCGTGAGGTATGCCTTAGGCCTAAGACATTTGAGCTAAAGTGGCTATATATGACACTTAGTGTTTCCAGTGAGAGCTCTCTTTGCAAGTGTTGTTGCAGTTCTTCAATGCGGCATTCTTGTGCATAAATATGCATAGATGGACGTGTCGTCATCCACTTCATAAGTGGCCGTCTTAGAGGAGAAGGAGCAAGGCATAGTCATTCAACTCCTTTCTATATATGTAGGATATTTTTGCTGAGGGTGTTCAGCGGTGGTGTGAAAGTCATGTATGACACCGTTCTTGCTCCTCAGCTTCTTCAAATCTTTTTAATCTCATTTTGCTTCGAAACTACATGTTTTCCGGCAAATATTGTATATATAACATATAATGACAACAGTTAAGTGACATAAGGGGACAATTGAGACAGCTGAAGAGCGTAAGCTCCTGGTTGTAGATGTAGAATCACTCTGAGGCGATTTTTTGGGTGTTTGTCAAAAATTTTCACATTGCGGAACTTCCAATCTGAATGTTGTCGTTAGTTTCTGGAATTTACAATACGAATGGGCTACATTGGAATGGTGCATATGTGGAGTTGAGCTACAGCTTGCAAAAACTCTGAACTGTCTGATGTCCTTTATTCTTGATTTAGAGGAGTCAAGCCTTTAACGAAGTTGCACTGAAAAGTTTTGTTTCGCGACTGTAAAAAGACGCAAGTATGTGTTTACTGCGACGCCGTGCAGCAATCGCGGTCAATGGCCCCCTATTAAAAGATGCGTTATGCTGAAAAGTTAGAGCAGTGAGGAAGAGATAGGATCCCGTGTACTTATATAAGGGCAAGTGACCAACGAAATAGGAAAAAACCTTTTGTCGCGATGCAATACCTCCTCCTACTCACTCTGGCCACGGGCTCATGCGCCTTTCTCTTTGGAGGTGGTGGCTGCGGATGCGCGTAAGCTTTTTCCGCATGTTTTTACTCACCAACTTGTAATGTATTTTCCAGGCCTCCCCCACCACCACCCTGCGGGTGTGGCAGTGGCTTCGCACTTCCGCCGCTTCAACTGCCATCGCTCTTTCCGTCTGCCTGCGGATGTGCACCACCTCCGCCACCTCCGTGCGGATGTCCTCCAACACCGTGCGGTAACGGATGCGGAAAGTAAAAGTCAGCCATCTCAATGAACGTCAGTGCATACTCAGGGAACAAATCACGTGCTTTTCACATTTTCGCTCAATTAATAAGATATTTTTGGTGTACCAACGGCAAGATTACAACAGCAATGACGAACTTGTTGTAAATGAAAGGTTGAGGCTTGAAATCACTGCCTTCCATGCTGGTCTTAATATGTGCAATCTGCCAACCGCATGGATTGCAGCGCACGCGGCGGCTTTGAAAGGCCCAATATAGTAGGTTTCAACTCGGTTTAGGCGGAAATTGGAGTGGCGGGAGTTTGCTTCGCAGCGATTCGCGCCGCTTAGCAGTCTGCGTCTCTTCATTTCTATCTTGCTGAGCCAGTGGCGGTGCGGACGCGCTGCGCCATTTGGAATGTTTCACCTACTCTGCTTTGAAAAAGACTGAACAAATAACCATCTTTAAGTCGTGCTTACGCAAGGTTTTAGCCCCGTTGTCGCAGCATACACTGCTTCTCCTTGCGGTAGATAAATGCCATACGGGATTTCCAATAAAAACTAAGGGGAAATTCCTAACTAGGCGCTGCTCAATGTCAACACAAGTGACTTACTCACTGGGATGAATTTATACAGCAAATCTTCCCGCACGTCCACCATATCTACCGAACAACTTTTCATCATTTTGGAGGGTGCGCGAAAGCATAAGTGATTGCAATGGCCCATCTACGAAAACATGAAATCCGCTAGTGTGTGGACTCAACTACGAAAATGTTTGAGCATAGTTCCCTCTGCTATGAATGTGACTTGCGTTGTCGCTTAAGCAGTGCTTTGGCTGGAGCCCTCATATAAAATAGCCGTTCGCCATAAGCTAACCGCGCAACAAGGGGACTTTCTTCAGTTTGCCGATGTGCATGGTTGTGACGGATTTGCGCAAGGAGTCATTCCCAGCGGTAAACCTAGTTCACCATATCTAGCAATCGTTGTCCTACCCCCCCCCCCCCCCACCTTCTGTCTGCTTATAAGCGAATGCTCAGAAGTCGAAGTGGCTATTTCAAACGAGCTACATACCATTAAACGCGAACGCTATCTTTATTCTGTCTTCCTTATCTGCTAAACGCCTTTGTGGACGAACCTATAAACAATTGTAAGCTATCACACGCTGAAAATCCTTCGTGCAAATTGCGAATTTGGCCGTACAGAGCCACGTTCGGCTAAATAAACGCAAAACATGCGGCTAGATTATCTTATATAGCCGAGGCATGAGAGCTAAAAGGACAGCAGTGTGCTCAATGTGCAATTTTATGTACCATATTTTTGCGATAAAACTGTCCATAACTTCGTGTACAAAGGCGTTTAGCAGATATGGAAGACATATTCGGAGTCAGCGTTTCATGCTGCATTCAAAGATATGCAGCTTTTTTAGATTGATCACTTTGACTTCTGACCATTCCCTTAGGCAAAAACCGTTGCAAGGTGTTTGCGTGCTGCTGCTGTTCATGGGAGTTATGTGAAGGCATTACTGTCGTGCGGATCGGCTTGACCTATACGTCTTTCAGTTTCCATGTGCCAGGCTTTGCTGTGGCTTGACTGGATAAAGTTGCTAAGCGCTTGTAGGGTAGAAATATCGTCGTCTCAGAGGTTCACCTACGCACAATTATATATAAGATGCTGATGAGCTGAGCTCTCATTCACACTGACATAGGATGTCCAAAGAGGAACTAGCAATGAGTCAAGTCTTGAAGGCATTATAAGATCCGCTTGATACAAAAAATGGCGAGAGCATTTGATTTTTTATGACAAGATAAGCTGTCAGCAGCTCATGTTTTTCTCTTAGGTCGTCGGCGACTCACGATAGCTTCGCTCCGGAAGCTAACATTCCTGCAATGATGAAAGCATCGATAGAGAACGTCTTATAGCGCTTGAATTCGCTTCTGTGAAACTCTGAACTCCGGTAGAACAGGAATTTTTATGATGGGAAAATCCATAGAGAAACGACACATCTCTTCAATGTAGTTCAGTTTTTGGCTCGAACTTGAAACAATAATGATTGAATTTTTGAGGCAAAAAGGGAAAACCAAAGATTTTTGAAAAAATTTTTGTAACAAAATACAAGTGCATGCTTAAGTTTCGCTATAATTCCAGTATGAATGATCACTCTTAGACAGGTTTAGCGAAACTGCGATAAAGCAAACCGATCGTTGCGAAAAAGCAGTCGGGTCCAATTTATGTTGATTCATGTCAATTTTCGAAGGCGTATTTTTTTTTAACCAAATGCTTTTAACTCTGTTTCTTTCACTTCTTTTTCAAGAATTACACCCATAACACTGATGGAACATAAGCGTGGGGGGCGGTAGGAGGTTAGGAATGCTCTTCCAGGAATGGGTCACAAAAATCTTGAAAATGGTCTACATGAATGATAAAAATGTGCAAATAACTTATCCCTCACTGCACACAAACAAACCAATCTGAAAATACTTCAGAAATAAAAAAATTAAATCTCGTATAAAGTTTCTGGAAATTTCTGGAAATAGGGTTAGCCCCAGGATTTTTCGTAGAATTTCAAGAACTTTGAAGAAACTAACAACATGCCAATTTATTTGAAAAAATTCTTTTATCCCTCTCCCTCTAAAAAATTTCACTTTCCGCCTGTAATACATTACAAGATCCTTAATATGGTGGCAACCACTATTTGATTAAAGTGATCGCTTGATTATGGTGTAGTAATCTACGAAACATAAATAGAAATTTTTCTTCGCGTCAAAATTGAAACATTTCGCTTTTGTCAACCAGCTTGAAACATAGACATTTTCTCAAAAAATCATACACGCTTAGAAACGATGAGATATGAAAGCAAACGAGAACGGGTTCTTTTCGACAAGCACCAATCTTCACGATGGGGCTTTCAATCGTGACTTTTGTGAGGCTTGAAAGCGTAATTCAAAAGTGCAATTTAGCGAAGGAAACGTGGATTTTCACAGCTTTTTCTTCGGTGATTCTGTTGACGGATTTGGGGATGTGGATATTTATCCGAGGCTGGATTAGTAGCAGATTCATAGCCTCATTTCTGTAATAATCTGAAATAAACACCTAAGTAGTTCTAGCCTATAGGTCAAGAAAAGACTCATCAAGCGCATTTGCTTACTATGAAATAACCAGTCCGATAGGACAAGGGAAGAAGATTCTTTGAAGCTCAAAGGATGAGTGTGGAGTCGATAACATTTCACAGTTAAACTACGCCTTGGAATTGAGTTCGTGATAAAACGTTGGTTTCAACGAAGTTCAAATCTTACAAAGCCTTACCAAAATGTAGAAATTTTTCAAAACTCACAAAGCCTTACTAAAGCGTAAAAACTTGAATCTCATACGTTTCACGAAAATAATGTCTGTTTTATGAAATGCAAATGTGAGATTGCTAGCATTGAGAGTTTTCCGAAAAGCGGAAAGAGTTCTTTCTGACTCTAGCAAAGTGTTACGAAGTCTCTCTTGACCCAAAATCGACCAAGAATTATCTAACCTAACTTTTGTTTTTTCAGACCATAAAATCGATGATCCCTTTGTTCTGTCCTAAAAACGACATCCAGCTTGCCTATAAGCCACCTGTGCCAAGTCCTGAACTCAAGGTATTTCCATCTTATCTTATTTCATAAAGCACTTTGCAAAAACACAGCTCCTCTCTCATCTCTTTCGCCAATCACATTATTGCCAATATGCCTCTAAACCTGAATTTTGATTTTATCGCGCCGCCTGGGCTTTGGTCAGATACTAAGAGATAATGGATCTGTTTGAAAATGGGTGGAGTGCATATGAAGATTTGGAAAATATTCCAAACTATATAAGGAGTGTTTCTCGAAATTCAAGCAGCGTAGTCTCACATCGTCATGAAATTCCTCATCGTCCTCGCTTTGGTCGCCGCCTGCAGCGCTTCGTTCTTTGGCGGAGGTAGCAGTGGTTGCGGATGCCCGTAAGTATCTAAATGTTAGCAAATGATGTTTTGGATCAAGATTTTTGGAAAAAATAATTCTCAACAATTTAATTACTTTTCTAATCCATCCAATTATTCAGACCACCTCCCCCACCATGCGGATGCGCCCCACCTCCACCACCACCAGCACCATGCGGTGGCGGATGCGGAGGAGGTGCACCACCTCCACCAGCTTATGCACCACCTCCTCTTCCAGCACAGAACTCTTACGCCCTTGGAGGAAAGTAAACGCCAGTGTATCATAAAAATCCAGCTCAGGAAATAACTATTATGTTTGTATATTTGTGACTATGTATAAAATATTCCACTGACTTTTTTATAACAAATGCAAGACCGGTGCAATGAAAAACAAAATAGGAGAGAACTTTTGTTCCGAGAAAAAGGGTGCTTGGGAAATCTGGTTATTCTTCCACGAAAGCGTGAAAAGAGACGAAAATGCATTTCTAAGAAATCTAAACCCTTAATCCAGAATATTTAGATTACGTTCGGAATTTACTGGTCTCGACAGATAGCAGTGAGATAGATGAGTCCTAGAATTGATTTTATTCGCGGATGGCAAAATCCACAAAGCCTATTTATTTGAACATTTTGAAAGAAATAAATTTGGCGGTACGAGGAGGTTTTTTGGGTAAGTTTGTGGGGGGGGGGTTCAAAACAACATCGTTGAGCGCTTGCCAAGTTTTTCGAATTTCTTATCCAGTCACCGTAGTTTTTGAACACCTGTTGATTAGAAACCATTACGAATTTCAAGAAGTATAAGATAGTCTAAGTTGTAAAAAATTTCAACAGGCAAGCGAATAGCCGTTATCAAGCTGAAATATTTCTTTCGCAACATGAATCATGTACATTGAGCCGGAATTGCGAGAGAATGGCCCGTAGTAAAGCTCGGTCATGGGAGATTATCTCCCCTGAGACCTTCATGTGAGGTTCTGTCAGTAAAATGACTGACCGCCCATTTCCCCGTGCTATAGGGATGCAACTTCACCTGAGAGGTAAGCCTCAGGTGAAGTTCGGCAGGGAGATGATCTCCCTGCCGGGTCATGGGAGATGATATGAGCGATGATGTCCAGAAATAGTGTGCTAAAGAGGAAACGCAGAGAAAATCTTCGTAAGTTGCTCCTGAGTAACTTACGATACACAGCAATTTGCCTAACACTGCGGACAAAATCGGCGCAAAGTTGCACAACCGCGCCCGAAAAGGAGAGGATCGATGAACAGCTGATTTTGGCGAGTAAGACAGAAAAAACAAATTCTTCTCTTTTTTGTAAACTTAGCTGATTTTTTTAAAGCTGTCCAAAACGAGGACTCAGCTGTTCATTTTATTAGATTCACGTTGCAACCATTTCGTTTTGTCGCAAAATTTCTGTAACGAAATGTTTTTTTGTTTTATCTTTACGTTTGCTAGGCGAAATCCTTGATAGCGGTCATCATCGATTGGATAGTGGCCGCTATCAAAGATTGTCCGGCGATGCAGCAAAAGTTGTGTCGCTAGGTGGAATTGAACCACGGCCTCGCGCGTGTAATTCCAATGGCTTACCCATTTAACCATACCAGCTCAAGTGGTTCTTTTTTCAAGAACGCACTTGATTATAATGTCCAGGAAGCGATCTGCATCCAGATCAATAGCCCGCCGGATGCTGGACTGAGGCGCCAAGATATCAACTCCGGTCCGCCTCAGAGGAGATGCCCTGACGGTAGTTTACTACGGGCCAATGTTGCTTTAAATGATGTACAATACCAAGGTCACAAAAGAAAAAGTCGAGGATAAATGGGATCTGACGCCGCTGAGATGTCGATTGCTGTCTACACCCTCTGTTGAAGAGCCTCGTCAGCGATTGAGGGGGTCAAAACTTTAGAATTTTAGAAATTAGAAGCTCTAGCAATAATTCATGCACGATTACGGATCATTGCGCATGGTCTAAGCTGCCGAAGACTTCATTTTGTCTCAAAAACCCAAAAATTCTCGAATTTCATCAATTTGCGAAAAATGCTTATAATTTTTTTGAATCATGTCTAAAATTCAAACAGTTTGTGCGATGGTGTAGCATATGAAAGAAATTGCAAAAATTAGTTTCTCGCCTAATACTAAAAGTTATCGTAGACTTTTTGACATTCTAAATTTTGATATGATAAGCTGATCATCTCCCAATGAGCGAAACACGATTTTGTGGATCCACAGTAGCACGACGAGAAAAGCTCTACTGTTTCGATTTATTAATATAAAAAATACGAGCTGCTACTACTTATGTCATAGCAAGGCCAATTTCATACAAATTATCTTTCTTGGGTAAATCAACGTCCAAATATATCTCATTGAGTTCTTACTCATCATGTGACCACCCATAAACGTGAGAAAGCTAATGATGATTTTTTTCAATGGTTAAGCACTTGATTAATTGGTTAATTCGGGCATACTCACTTTCTCTTAATTTGATGCGCTAATCAGTCTTCAACCTTGAACTTGATCTGCGCCAAATGGTTAAAAAGCAGCGCTAATCGCCATTGCGCAAAACGTGTTGAAAATTGAATTTTTACGTCTCTTCAGAACTGCTGAGCTAATTCTTTTTTTGGCGGTCTAAGAATAACACAGTTTCACTCAGGCGTCTTTTCCGTGGTGATTGACAAGAAGTGATACTTAATGACAGACGAAATTTAAGGCAATAACTTAACTGACAGAATGTTGCCACGATAAAAAAGAGCTTGGAGCGTTTCTTACACATTTATGATGGTATAGCGAAAATTTTCTGAATAACCAGCCTTTCAAAAAAAGTTAGTCTTGTGATAAAGTGCTTGATGTGCAGATTGAGTTGGTAATAATCTCAGTGTATGCATTTTATGAGTTCTCGTCTCCGTTCGACAATAGCAGTGTTGATATTAATACATTGTAACGACTACAGATCACTTTTTGACTGACTTAACTTATCATATGTATTTATTGGCAAAGAAAACCATAGAAAACCACACAAATAAAGATGAAGCCCGAAAGTGAAGACAATCGTTTTTTTAAGGAGTGAGACGGCCATTTATAAAAGTTTTCTGCGGTTTTCTAATACAACGTATTGATTTTTTTATACAACATGTAAATTGCTTTGTTTCCTAATACAATACATTAATTGCTCATTGAAGTGACCAATTAGCATGTTATGTAATAAACAAGAGTGCAACGAAGAAAAAAAAAGAAAAAATGCAGCAACAATCGCAATTATTTTTGCCCTTGCTGGATGGATCAGGTCGTTCTCCTTCTCTGAGAGATGAGCGCTGTTCTGCCGAGATGCTCTTGCTTTACCCGAGAGCGATTATAACTGCAGCAATTAAAGGGCTTGATTGACCAACTTGGGGCAGAGAATCGTCAAGTACCATGGACGAACGAGAAGGAGAACCTCAAGAAGCAGTCACTGGCATTCTCTTCGAGTGGCTATGAGCTAAGGAAAAAACTTCGCAAACTTTTCGGAAGGAGGTTGAAATCTAAAAAATGTTCAACAATTCTCTCAAAATCCTCATCACTGCTCCTTAATAATATATTTGACATGCATGGCTCAACCTTCAAGCTAAGCATATAAAGGTGACAGAATCAATCACGAATCGCGCACAAAAGGCTCGTGGTGTGAAAGGTGATTTATCACAATCACTGGACAAATCTATCCGCATTTGTTTTATACAAGGACTTTCAGTAATGAATGGAACAAGTGGCCAGCCACCAAAATAACCTTATCCGAATTAAGTTGAGGAAAACAACTAAATTTCAGGATTTTGTGGCCCGAATAAAACAGCGAAATTTAGTTAGTACGAAAAAGAGTACCATGGCTTCAGGCTTTATTGTTTCTCAGTCCCAGTGATGTGCTTGCGCAGGTGCTTTTTCCTTGTTCCTTTTTGAAAGTAGAAAAGAAAAACCGAAGCACCTCCGCAAGCAGCTCCTTCCCCTTCCACAACATGACACACAACGGCTGACAGGGGGCCACAAAAACTTGACTGTGACTCCTCAATAAAGTCTCAAAGATGAAACACGGAATCTATCGACGATTTGAACATATCAGAGATGCGAAAAAGTAAAGAAAATGCCAGCTTTTTTCAAGTTTCAGAAAAAATAAATGCAATTCTAAAGATACATTTACTAGATCCAGTCCTGAACAATATGCTGTTAATGATGTAACTTTTTTTTCAAAAGACTAGCCACAGTAATTTGCATTGCTGATTGCTTAGCTTATCCATAAACCTTTTCTCGCAACGTTTTTTATTCACATTCATCATACATGAAGCCCAAAAAATATCAAGCACACCTTTTTGCTCAAACTCTCACTTCTCCATAGATGTTTGAACTACACCCCACAATTCTATGCTAGCTTCAAAACCCGAAAATAATTGATTCCATCGCATCGCCGAATTATAAATCCGGTCTCAGTATGCGATAAAATTCGAAAATGGGTGGCACCTTATAACATAGCCTTCGAAAATTATGCGTATAAAAAGATGGTTCATGGAGATAGAAGCAGCAATCGTCTCATTATCATGAAATTCCTCATTGTTCTCGTCTTGGTCGCCAGCTGCAGTGCTTCATTCTTTGGCGGAGGTAGCAGCGGCTGCGGATGCCCGTGAGTTTTTGAAAATTGGCAAAAGATGTCTTAAATCATAAATTCGATAAAAGCTACTTATTTTGATTTTATAATTTTTTAGACCTCCTCCTCCACCATGTGGATGCGCCCCACCTCCACCACCACCAGCACCATGCGGTGGCGGATGCGGCGGTGGTGCACCACCTCCAGTCTACGCTGCCCCACCACCACAGAACTCTTACGCTCTCGGTGGAAAGTAAACGGTCGACGTCTCATATTATTTCTCAGGGAATCGAAGTCTTCAGAATTATCTGTATAGCCCGACTATAAATATGAACCAGTCTTTGTTCTATTACTTGAAGCACTCAGACAAAAATGAGATGTATAGCATCCGGATACTTCAATTTTCAAGAAAGTGACTACATTATCCAGGCATGCAATCACCAAACCCAAATTCACTAGTGAATTCTATGCAGTAAAGCGCTGGGCTGTTTTGAGCAAACTAACATTTTTTAAGCATAAGTTTGGTATCAAAGTTAGTTCAGCTACCAGCAAGCTATCTCACTTCTTTGAAACAACGTTCGTTATTGAAATCGGGGAATCTATTGTCAGCATCAAAGGGCCTTCGTTTGGAATTGTATTTATATTTATATAATTACATTACACAGTTGTAATGTGCCTTACTAAAAGGCACAAATGGCATTTTTAATCTCAGCAGGATGATGTACTCGATGTACATTTTCTTGTGATTGCGGCCTATTTAATGGTGCATTTATCGACCCATCCGTCCATCATCCTTCTCTCCATCATACATAAATACATTATATAATTACATACATACATACATGCATATTACTGATGTTTCGTCCTCAACAGGAAAATTTTACTTTTGGGGCTCTTTTTCTCGCTGTAGGAAGGACAAATGTCGCAGTACTTCGAGTTGATACGTAGTTATAACACATGTTACTTACCCTTGTGCGGCAGAAAAAGTATAAAAATTCGCTAAATATGTAGTCTGGTAGAGCAAAACAAGCCCTACAAGATGATATTCAAACAATGTTAGAAACTTCAATGCATGGAAAGTTAAAAAGAAATATTGACTTCGAATGCCCAAAATTTGGACCTTTATCAGCAGAATCCTACAGACCTCCAACTTGCTCACTAAAATTACTTGTCTCATCTATGCGTATGTACACTTGTTGTATTTTTTCTACTCCTAGAAGTTGAGAAGATGAATTTGGCATGTTCTAGCAAAATTGATGCTGGATTGTCCCGACATAGATAATTCCATATACAGGCCCCTGGAAGTGTAACAACTGGTCTGTTCTTTAAGCATTAGTTGTCGAGAGATATCTTCAACATAAAAAAACCGAAAAAGGCGATACGTTTCAATTTGTGGCCTATTTTAATTCTTCATACCAGTTATGAAAAGATACTGCATGTACATATGAGTATCTTTTACGTAATTTTTCCAAAGTAACTTTTGGGTAATCAAATCTTTTAGGGTTTTCTCGCAAACTTCAGTAGATCGAACTTTTTGCAAATGTTCGAATACTTCATGTGCACTTTCCTTTGCTCTATCGAAGTATGTTCTACATTTTGTATCTGTTCTGCTGCTTCAAGACAGAAAGCATGCATTAATTTTTCGTCAACCTAACAGAAATACGATGGCCTTAGCTTTTTCACTGGGTGATAACTGATACGCAGAATGCCTCAATTCTCCTAAGTTATAAGAAAATAGCTTCATGATTGACGAGACCTCTCGATTCAACTCGAGGCATCCTCAGGTGTCCTATCGTCGCACTATTGGCAATGCTCCAGTCGTTGCCAGGTCCGTAACATACACTTTTTTCGCGTGCGACGCACATTGCTTTGTTTTTTTTTTAACGCAAAGCAGCGAGAGGTGAGAACGAGCGCGCTTCGTCTCATAAAGCCAGCAATCTGCTGAGAATCTCTTTGCAAATAGTCTAAGAGTTACGCAAGAAACCTTTAGTGGAATACAACAGGGATCTGTTTGCATTAAAAAAAATCCACATGTTTACAAGCTCCGCTCGGCTTTGCTAGTGATATCTTTGTGGTTAGCAATCTCACTTACCCCCCCCCCTGTACCAACTTTTAGCCTCGTAAGTGAAACTCTGCAAAAATCGACAAAATTAATTTTTATTAGTGATAAAATTGCCTGCGACATCCGCTCTGCCCCCAAGTGTATGTGTGCTAAATTTGGTCCGATTCGATTCAAAAATAAAAATTTCTATTCCGAACATACATACACACAGAGAGACACTAGCTTTATCCATACATCAGCGGCGGTCCGAGGGAAGGAGGGGCGCCCTCTCCCCCCCCCCCCCTCCCCCCCAAAATGGGTCGCGAAATTTTTGAAAGTCACTTATATGGGTCATAAAAATGTACAAGTGAGTTGTTTATACCTGTAAATAATTGAAATAATTTTTGAAGTTTAGAAAATTCAACAGTGGGGCTCCCACAAATGTTCGTCCCATGCAACCATGGTTAATAGTGGCGCGGAAGTAACTCTATTTGAAAGTGGTGATGGTGTATGAGGACAACCTTTAGGGACTACTAGTTTTCTCTGATAAAGTATGACAGTCCTGCTTATTCCGGTATTCTTAGACTCTTAAAACTGGGGAGTTGAACAAAAGAAGTGCTAGAATAGCAGAACTAGCAACACTTCTTCAGTCGGTCAGCATGTGTGTTCATCAGTGTTTGATTTATGAATCGCTTTGAGAATTCCGCGTAACATTGTCTCAACGAATACATACACGCTGTGGAACATTTCTTCTATTGTCATAAGCAATTAGGGAACGGGATTCGAACAGGTCCGAGTGCGAACAAGAGGCGCCGCTCATTGTTCTTGTTACATATGCAATCTGCACGGCTTCAATCTTGTAGTTAGCAATTAAAACACAAGGGATGTGCATGGGAAATGTTGATTGGTTCGAACTTATGAATGGAATGGATATCCTGTCAGATTGAACTAGTCTGCCCAGCTTCAAAGTGGATCGTATCTATAATAGGGAAAGTCGTGTTTGAAGCGGAAGAAATAATGAATCTGGACAATGCACGGCACAGTGTCGCATTCTCGATTGTAGTGCTGACAAAAAAGTAAGCATATTTCGAGATATGAGGGACGAAGTCTCGGAGTTTTCACCACCACAGATCAGAGCATTCAGGAACTGTTCAATGGATTTGAAAGGAAGGCTAGTACTAGACCCGCCTCAGTACAGCTAATAAGTCAAGCTTTAACTGTGCGATCTCCATGCTCTAAAAGGGAAGTTCACTGTCTAAAAATCGGTCATACCGCGCGGACCTCTCAAGTACACTGTAGCCCAAACCCCACTTGCCAAATCAGGCGCTAAGTCCTGAAAAATGTGCTTTAAAACTCCACCAGCCCCGCCCACTCAATGGAAAGGGGCGGGACTGGTGGAGTTTTAAAGGACATTTTTCAGGACTTAGCGCCTGATTTGGCAAGTGGGGTTTGGGCTACAGTGTACTTGTCCACTATCTAAATCCACCAAAATCCGGGAAGGGTCTGATTGATCTTTCTGGTCCATTCTGCTGATCCATGCCTATAAGTTGCTCGGTGACATACGAGACACATAATTGACGTAATGCTACGGACACAGGTGCGGAAAACTGCACAATCTCGAGAGTTTACGGATAGAAAGGATTACTGAACAGCTGAATGTAGTGTCATGGAGACGAAAAATTCTCCATGGCTACAATTTTTTCTCTGCGAAGGTTGCTTCTTTAACACATTGTCGACAACGTGACCCATGGTAGGTCATGCAATGACTGCCATGTGAGACAATGTGACCCACATGGTGATCCCGATGCCTGCCAGTGTAATATAGTTTTTTTTCAATTTCAAGCTTTGAAGAAGCGTTTCTCATATTTATGCAAGCTGTTATATTGCGAAGCATCCAAATCGCTTTTCTGAGTATCGCAAACAACCTGACATATTTAAATTGCTCATATGATTATCGGTTCTGCCTTTCACCTTTGTAATTTTTGAAAGCTGAATTTTTAGAAGTCTGGTAGGAATTGAACTATCTCAAGTTCTTGTACAACCTTATCAATAAAGAATTTTTTTAAACAAAGTCCATCTGATAATTTTTCTTATACTGATGCGATGAAGCCAAAATTTCGCTCGGGAATTTCCTGGTAGAGTTTCCTAAATCTCCAAAAATAACCGACTAGTTCCAATAAATTGATTTAATTTTTCACTAAAATGTTTCAATATTGCCAAATACCTCGCTTATTCCTTGATTATAGGAATGACCATATTTCAATCTGTTCGTAAATCATTGCTCGCTCGGCTAATGATGCGAGTTCCAAGCCGGTTAATGCGTCAGAATGATTCAGTGTGCAATTTGTGGTTTGGTTACAGAATCATCAATCTAAATCAAGTCTACGAATGAAATAAGATCGGAGGATATTACGATGAATATGCCATGTTCGCAATCCAGTTCTTTCTGAATAATGCTTTGGAATGACAAACCGAAGCAGAAGCGAGCTCGAACTGGTCACAATGTTTGATTGCGTGCTAGAAACAATGAAAAATCAGTAATAAAAAGATTTGTTGAACAGTACGACAACTATGGGCATGGATTAATAAATAGAACAGTAATATCGATGGAAGAATTGTATGTAAATAGACTTGCTACGATAATATACCGTACTTTCCGACCGCAGCAATTTTGGTGCACAGAATCTTCTGATCTGCAGCGGAATCCCATCTTTAATTGTTAATAACTTCATTTTCCTTGAAAAGCAAGTTCAATGTATTGGCTATTATTTATTGAACAAGATGAAGAGCTTTGGATTTGATAGTAAAAACGACTACTAGCGATTATGATTAACAATAGTAATAACAAAAAAGACTACCTTACTCACAGATAAGTCCTCCCATCAAATAAGTCTGTTTGCTTTCCATAATAACTAGCCTGAAATTTTCTTAGATAAATCCGAAGACTGTCAGATAAGTCCGGATTTATCTTAGACGCACTTATCTGCTGGGAAGACTTATCTACAAGATTCTTGGCGGGACGATGGTGCATTATCGTCGACATTTCAAAAAATGGACTTATCTGTAAGAATTTAGGGTATTAGTGATAGTCACCATATATGTAAAGCTGAATGTCTGCCTGTATCTATGTGTGCATAAGTTCCAAAAAAATCTCTGCAACAATCCGGACCAAACTTTACGTTGCGTTTTACATCTTTATAGCAGGACAAACAAAATTTGCAGCGGTTCTGCAATTCTGTTGACTATTACAGTGGAAACGTTTAAAATGGGTATTTCCGCAGTATATTCCGGTTGAAAACGGAAACTTCCGCAGAACTTATTACAGAATTGCTAAAAGTCCGGAAAATGCCAGTGGTTCCGCAGCACTTTGGCCTGCCAGTACTCTCACAGTTTAGTGCATTGTCAAACACTATTCGTAGCGCAGAGGATAGTAAGTGAATCTCTCAGTACATAGAGCAAGGCTTGAATCTCGCTTAGGTGTTCTCTCTTGCTGTTGTGACATCACCTCATTTGAGAATCTCTGTAGGTGGCCCGGCAGAGCTTCCCAAACGTTCTGCGGGATTTCCGGCGAACTACCTGAGAGTGCTGAATTTGAATTTGGCAAATTTCCACATCGCGTGGCAACTGAAATTGCATGAGATATGGCCAAGGCTTAGTACTAGACCAGAGAAGTTTAACTTCTGAAATAATCATCGTTCCTTGATTATTTCATTTTGGTTCTTTCAGAGATTGACTTAACAAAGCAGATCTTAGTTGGAAGGCCCTCTCACTGTTCTAGTTGTGAGACTTTTTTATTTTTCACTTTCCATATCCAAAGATTTAGAAACTTTTTTGACTTCCACAGTAGCAAGCCGATGATAGGCATGCAGTCGCGATTTGGAATCGAATTTCTTGCAGCTACCACTTTTTCTGACACCTGCAATATATTTTTGAGCCTAGCAACCAATATTTCATTGTTAAAGGCTTGAATTGCCTGGATGAGCTGGTTTTGTCCATGGGATACGCAGCCACAGAACCTGTTCCTCGTAAAGCGACGCGCCGTGTGAAATCTCCTGGTTGGCCGCCGCCTTGGAATGATAGCTCGTCTGTGACATCACGACGTGCACGAAAAAGTGCAGAAAGGAACGAAACGGAGAGCGGAACAACATTCTCAACATTTCGCATAGCTAGGGATTAGCAGCTAATTCAGAGAATTTTGAGCATACATCCTTGAGGTAAAACAAACATAGCAGCGTCTATGAGTACACAATACACACAATTCTACGCGATAAGCTCAGCAAAAGTTTGCGTTTTTTTAATTTGCATTTTAATTTTAATTTGCCCTTTAATTTATTAAGTTGATCCTAAAGTTCTGCCGCACCATTTTCGGGAATCATAGTTCTCAGCTGCATTAATCTCAATTAATTTCAAGAAATAAATTATCTGCTTATCAATAACGCCTTGATGTCTCCTTAAACAACTCTTGTAAAGATAAAAACGGAAGAAACGTTCGTGTTTCGATGATTTCGGGCAGGCCCCGTCAACCATGTAAATGCGCAAAAAACCAAGACAGTTGGTAAGGAAAGTATAGTGACATTCTCTTCATAACTGTGCAAACTTTGTACTAATCTGCGTTGAATGATTTCTGCGGAATTTCAGAAAATTGAGTTTCCCGGTTTGTGCTAGTTTCTCGAAAACCACAACTTTTTATGGAGGAGCTTGATCAGCATAAACCTTAGCGGTAAAGAGCAAGTCAGAACAGTGGTGCTGCTTAGGATCACCGCTTGAGTGATCTCATTTGCCCATTCCAAACCATCAGAAATTCCATGATTTGTCATTTTAATAGAATAAATACCATTGTGAAAAGGTTAAAATTCTTGAATTGGTGCGAAAGGTTGGTTTGACCCAACCTAATTATTTATCGGCTTCACAAAACGAAATCTTCTAAAGCTTTTTTATGCATGGGGATCTAGTTCTGCGCATCGTTTCAAAAGAATCGCCACCAGTATGTGTTCCATAAAACTAAACAAAGTGGATTTGAAGATTATCTTTCCTCTAAGCAATTCGAAAAAAACAACGTTGTCTTAGAAATTTGAGCATGTGCCACTTTCATGTTTTTGCCAGATGTAGGGATTGTTTGATCGATCGAGAAAAGCCTTCGAGACGTTCCAAAATTCAAGTCTATTGCAATCTTGTAACCATTTCAAGAGTTTTTGGGAGCGGAGGCACACATGTTACTCAAATTTTTTCGAAGTCACAAAAGGACCAAGTGTTGTCTCTCATTCGGATCAGCCAATTTCAGTACGACCGAGTTCATTTGCACTTCGGCTGTCACATGTGGTGTAAGGAGTACAAGCACGGAGATAGTGTTTTTCTCGCTTTAATTCTGCATAATCTGACAAAGGATGAAAGGAAGAATTCTATCGTTCATACTATATGGTCTGTTAGCGTTATATTGAATATAAAAACATGGGCTTGCAGAATGACACTGCTCTCGTAGATCACTAAAGCGGTGTTACAAAAATTCCGGAATTATGCTTTTTGAGATTCTGGTGTGCGATTTACGCCACATTGTCGCTCTTTCAGGAGTTAGTTTTTTGAAAAATGCTGTTAGAATGATTTGAAAAGCATTTGTTCGAGAACTGTGGAAATGCCACAGGTTGAAACTTGAAACTCATATGTATTTGAGGTATCCTTATGCATTCTCACTGTAGTGCAAGTCATCTTGACTGCTGTGTGTGATGAAAATAACAGCAAAGATACTTTTTGCACATGAGTAAATTTTTGACAAAGGTTGCTCAAATCTTTTGATGTATTAATTTTTCAAGGGATGCGCTAAAGAACACATTTTGTAATGTTGTGGATATGTCGAACATTTATGAGTTGAAATGTCCCTGCTGTATTATTTTTAGAGGAAAAATTCCGATTATAGGGTATCGAAGCTACTATCTGATAGAATATCCGCTGATTTTGAATCTGCTTTCTTTATCTGCAAGCGCTTCTAGAAGAGAAGTTTTGGGAATTTCTTAGGTGAAAATAATGATCTGGCTAAGGTAAATAGGTTTTGAGGTCTTTCCGGCGTTTGAAAAAAGTAATGACTGACATGAGTTTATTAGATTGAAGAAATTTATTGCGTAAAACGCCACGATAGTAAACATGGTCCCATTTGAGCCCGCGCACTAGAGTTCTGAATGATTCTATTGTAGCGGCGCTTTCAAATTTTTGCATCAAAAATTCCATAACTCCCCTCCCAAAACCGCTCTGCAGATACCGAAAGTAGATCAGAAATTAACATTCTATGCTTCATAAAATATTATATTTTTGTATGGGGAGTCACTTGGACCAAGTATCCTTTCCTTGTAAGGGAATTTAGAGCTTAGTGAAAGGCAGGCAGCAAAAAATTAGTGAGATGTACATTACTGGAGTGTAATGGTGTTATTTCCATGAAATAAGACTACGATACATAATCAAATCACAAGCATCACCTTCTTGAGAAGATGATATTAATAGGTTGATTAATGAATAAATTTGCTCTAGCGGCTGTGCAGTGTTCGGGTCTTTAGAAAGAGTATCTCAATGAAAATTGAATTCTATTTGTCTGAATCGATAGGTTTTCCAAACAAAGAAAAGGAGCAAAGAAGTGATGCAAACGCGAGAAAATTACGTATTTCCAATTACAGGAAATCAGTTTGGCAAATCGATCTTTATCTTCTTTCGCACATAGGGAAAACTAGGGTGTCTTCAGTCACTGAAATACTCATTTGTACATTTACGAGGAGTAAAAAAGTCAAGAAACTGAGTTGGTTTCTAGCCAGTCACTGAACCACTCATGCACATTCACAAGAACGAAAGAAGATCAAAGAACTGAGTTGATTTCCAGCAATCTGTACAGAACTGTCCTTCACTGGTGAAAAAATCTCGATTACTGATATGTGATAATATCATAAAAGCTCAGTATGTACCTCTCTGAAAAGATTGGCTAAATGACAAACTCAAATTTTTATAGAGATTTTCATGTCAGAACGAAATTACTTCTAGCCAATCTATTATCACAACAATTTATTGGAGCTAAACAAAAAGTCTCTACAACAGCCCATCGTCGCTTTTATTTGAAAATGCAATAATCGCCGTAAACAAATAGGACCTGGCCCTCTCTAAATTGCCATTTTCCCATGGAACAGGAAGTTTTGACGATGTTCTATCTACTTGATCTGCCTCATTTCACTAAGCGCCGATATACAACCCGGTTTTATGACGTTTCCGTGAATTTTGCATCTGTTCTGGGGTCGCGCATCTCAAGGCACTCTTAAATTTTTCGACCATTTCGGCGATCTCTACTAATCAGGTTTTGAATTCAGATGGATTTGGGGAGGGTGAAACAGCACGTGAGAATTTCGTATAAAAGCAGATCAAATTTGTCAAGCGATAGATTAGTTTCTCGTCTAATAACATGCAATACCTCGCTATTTTCGCTTTGATTGGCTGTTCAAGCGCTTTCCTCCTTGGCGGTGGCGGCGGTGGATGTGGATGCCCGTAAGTTGCTTACTTTCCTATTTTTTCTTGAAATTTATTTTTTCAATGCTCATCAGCTCACTTTCAGTCCTCCTCCACCTCCATGCGGATGCGGCGGCGGTCTCCCGCAACTACCTCCCCTTCAGCTTCCTCAACTCCAGCTGCCTTCCCTAGGCGGTGGCGGATGCTGTTCTCCTCCTCCAGCTCCATGCGGAGGTGGCTGCGGAGGCGGTGCTGCTCTTCCACCTCCACCAGCATACGCTGCTCCTCCTCCACCACCAGCCAACTCTTACGCTCTTGGAGGAAAGTAATTGGTGCCAAGGAACTGGAAATAACTATATCTGTATATGAGATATCGCCTATCATAAATATGAATATAAATGTGTGTAGCGTGCTAGCCGATGGCTGGTTGAAGCAGCTTCTGAATATACGAGTTGCGCAGTATTGAAAGTCACCAGTCTTGTAAAGCAAGCACTATCCAGCATTACTTAGCACAGTCCTAAAATAAAATAAGATAGGGACAATAGAACTAGAACCATTATTCAGTGCATAACATCGCTTTAGGACTGGTTGTTTCTCCAGCGCGCAAGCAAGAAAATATTTTAATTGAAGGTGAAAACAAACTATTTAACAATCAAACTGGATGACTGAAGAAATTTATAGTTGTTTATCTGTGGAATGTTTAGCGGAGTGCTTACAAGGAAACGATACTTTGTGCCCGTGGCCTTTTCAAATGAAATGTATACCATTACACTTGACTTCAAACGCCGATTCCGAATCTGACTTCCGTTTTTGCTAATCGTTTCTCTGAAAGAAGTTTTAAGTAGTGGCTAGTGCGATAGCCTCACAAGTTGATGCAGGTGTAGGTTCAAATCTTTTTGAATTTTTAGTTTCGCATTGCCTCAGTTAAGTTTCTTTTTAGAAGCTGGGTCTCCTCAAGGTAAATGCATGTCCTTACTCTTTAGAAATTTAACCAGAAGTCATTTCTATGTGAATGATTCTTACATTCATTCCAAAAGATGCCTATAAAAATGAAAATGAACGGAAAATGAATGCATGTTAACATGTCACCTTGGTATTACTATCGTATTTGCCTAGCGCGACCAAACTTATCATCAAAATCTTTCATAACTTCTTTCAGAGGAACTAGAAAAAGCAGAAATGGAAGTCAGATTCGGAATCAGCATTCGAAGACAAGTGTAATGGTATACATTTCGTCTCAAAAGGCCACGAACACTAAGTATCGTTCCCTTGTTAGCAGCTGCCGGAATTGATCGTAAACTATCCTCTATATTTCCTAGTCGTTACCGTGCTATCAGCATTTCTTTGGGCTTATTGTTAGGAAGGAATCATACAGGTAGTTGACATTCGGCTACAGAGAAGTACGGTAAGAGAGCTCCATTGTCATTGAGCGTCAATTCATCTCTTTGAAACTAATGTTTGATTGTAATCATGATCATTTGTCGTTCTACTTTCTACCTTTTATTTACCCTTACAAGCTCTTTATTCCTTCTCCTCTCACTTCATCCTAGTCCACTATAGACTAACATAATAAATCAAGCCACCACTAAGGATACTCAAACTGCACTCCATTTTAGGTTAGTTTATTTTGATTTTCTTCTTTTCTTTTCTTCTCTCACGCTTTCATCTTCCTTCACTACTAATGAGTTCTAGGAAGATCGTATTCCTACCTAATTTTCCGTATAGTGATAGGAACAAAACGGCAATTAGGTAATTTTTTCCTTCTTTTATTCTGTATTGCAGCTGTTTTCAAAAACGTTTTTCTGCAAAACTTACATATCCATGCGAGACAAACTATGTATCACACGAACTAGATGCAAACGACTTTTTTTCTGCAAAAACTCACATAAATGAGCTACTTGTCACAACTCCATACAGAACAATATATTGAAAACCATCAGACACGGTAATCCTTTCGCATTCTAGTGCACGCCCATTGGCGTTGTATCACAAAAAACAGAAAACCATTTAGAACACAAGAAGTTTTTTTCTCTCAAGCTTCACTATTGACAATCATACAGACCTTCCTTGCAACCTAAATTGCTAGCTTTTTTGAGCCTTTGTGTAGTAGACTTGCAAGTCCTTTTTGAGATTTTCAAATGTTTTATGCGCTGGACAGCTAAGCTTTTTACACACAAACTGTTGAGAAGATGTTTTTTTTCATGCTTACAGAAATGAGCATACTTTGGCGAGTGCTTGTTTGAAAAAATGTCTGGGATATAGTATGGTACCAAAGTCGATGTGTCTTAGGCTTCGTTTTTTTTCGATCTAAGTAGTTCCCAAAACTATGACCAACTGAGCAAATGCAAATGATTTTACCGCGTATGCAATGTTTTTTAACACATTAAGTTGCTATGAATTTGCGTTATCACGTTATTTGAATTTCTGCGAGGTTCCAAAGGATGAGTCTAAAAGTCCTTGATGATTTTCAGAAAGTGCATAAAAATTCCTCGAATGGAAAGCAAGTACGATTGGAAGAGAGTCCAAACTTCCCCAAAAAAAATGCTTGAAAACACGCATTAGTTGCACCAAGCTAATATTTCTGGGAGAGCAAATTGCGAGAAATGACTGTCGTGCGCTTATTCGATGTTGTTAGCCAAAAGCTGTGCTAAAAAAGTACAATCACCATCGAAAAATGCTTCAAAAACGCTTTGAGCCTACATCCATTCTGCGTGGCAAAAATTATATTTGATGCATCTAAGCGGTCAGAATTCCTTTGATCATCGGTGTGGCACCAAAAGCAGCACCGCACAAGAAAATGGAGTTACAATGTCTTACCGGATATTAGCAGCTTATATGGAAAACTAGAGTATGGAGTTGTTTGAAATCGAAGTAAGTTTACTTAACTGAGAATCATGCGATTTGTGCGAAAAAAGGGCAATTTATTCCGTTTTCACTTACATAGTACATAATACAACACTGACTTGTTTCTCAACTTGACACTCTTCAAGGCTGCAGTACAAACCTTCACTCACCCAAGCAATAGTAATTATGACAATTTCTAAGTAAAACATTTGGCTTAGGAACTGCAGGTGTTGTGCATGTTCTGATTCACTCATATTATACTGTTTGGACTGAACTGAATCAGAAAAAATTGCTGCCGCAATTATACGCTAGCAAGAGAGTAGATATTCTTAACCCAAAAATGTGGTCTATCAAATTCGCAATGCGGTGCCGTAAGTGCACATGTTTCTACACTTTCCAAGTTCAAATGAGTTTATGTTTCAAGACAAATGTACAGACATGAATAACAATAACACAAGAACTAGTCTTCTAATGTTTTCTTCCCTTCTCGGCGTAGCTGGAGCCTCCACCAGATGATCCTCCGTCACCGCCTGGTGCAGCTCCTCCGGCGCTGTATGAAGCTCCTCCACCGCCTGTTCCACCTCCGCCGCTGTATGAACCGCCTGAGGGTGCGCTGATTGGTGCTCCTCCGTCGCCGCCAATTGGTGCACCTCCGTCACCGCCGATTGGTGCAGCTCCTCCGCCTGCGCTGTATGAGCCTCCTCCTGATGGTCCGCCACCTCCGCTGTATGAACCTCCTCCAACTTGTCCGCCGCCGCCACTGTATGAGCCTCCTCCTCCTCCTCCGCCACCGCCGCCGCCACCTCCAGCGTATGATCCTCCTCCGATGGGTCCGCCTCCTCCGATGGGTCCGCCACCTCCTGCGTATGAGCCTCCTCCTCCTCCTCCTCCGCCGCCGCCACCTCCAGCGTATGATCCTCCTCCGATGGGTCCACCTCCTCCGATGGGTCCGCCACCTCCTGCGTATGAGCCTCCGCCTCCTCCTCCTCCGCCGCCGCCACCTCCAGCGTATGAACCTCCTCCGATGGATCCGCCACCTCCGCTATATCCTCCGCCGATGCCACCGTATGAGCCGCCGCCGCCACCACCAGCGTAACCACCTCCTGATGGTGGTGGAGGTGGTGGTGGTGGAGGTGGAGGTGGTAGTGGTGGTAGTGGAGGAAGCATCGGAGGAGCTGCGTAACCGCCGCCGCCTCCTCCTCCTCCTCCGCATCCGCCGCCACCTCCTCCACCGCCGCATCCGCCGCCACCGCCTCCGCCGCATCCTCCGCCGCCACCTCCGCAAGGTGAAGGAGGAGGTGGACAGCATGGAGCTGGTGGGGGAGCTGGAGGTGGACAGCATGGAGCTGGAGCTGGGGGAGGGCTGAAAATGAGATTTGTGCAAAAATCAATCATTTTCAAAATCCGCAACGTACCAGCATCCTCCTCCTCCTCCTCCGCCGCCGCCAAAGAATATAGCTTCACATGCAGCAAATGCCGCAAAGGCAACAAATGCGTACTTGAGCATCCTGGAAAAATATATCTCACAAAGAGCAATGCAGTAAAAAGCTGCTAAGCTTGCCTCAGGTTCAGAGAAGCTGGGATGATGCTGCGTTAAGCTTGTTCAAGCTTTTATAGCTTATCGCCTATTGAGTTTTTTCGTGAGAATCGGTTATCTCATCCGTAGAATATCGTTGACGGCAGGATATCAAAGCTCTCGCTCGGCATTCAGTCATATAATCCATTCTCTTTAGCGAAGCTTGTGAGCATGATAAATGATTCAAGGAAGGAGAAAGTTACGAAGACAGAGGTGTTTTTTGGGGTGCTAGGAACAATGATGAATTCATTTTTTGCAGTGAGTCTAAAGATGTAAATGTTTGTAACGCTCTTAGTACACCTCAATTTTTGTCTCATGAGGTATATAGGCGTCAATTTCGAAAAAGATATTGTGAAGTGGCGGTTTTTTATATTTTTTAGTTCCCTTCACGTTGCAGTTTTTTATGCGTAAGTGGTCGAATTCTTACTATCTGCGTCCAAAAATGGCTTTGGCATTGTTTGATATGGTCAATAAAAAGGCAAAGTCTTTTTATTTTCGTTGATTGTAACGGTTGCCAAAACTGCTTGCACGCGCAAACTGGATTGGATAAAGTGCGCTACGACTCGGTCGTATATTTCACGGCAGCTGCTTCTGCAGTTCAAGATAACGCGCGTTGCAATGAAAATCGGTTATTTCTCATTTGAAATAAATTGTGAAAAATGAAACAGCCACCACAAGTAAACATCATACTATCAGATGGTCTCATAATTGTTTTTATATTTTAACGAAACTAACATTTTTTAAGAGCCAAAACCTACGAGAGTGTAAATCTACGGCTTTGGAGTGAATTAGCTATATCTATATTGTATTATTTGTATTATTGTATTAACTACATGTTTGCGAGAATACAGAACCGCTACTCAAATAAAATAGCGCCTCATTTTTTCTCTTTTAAGATCAAAATGAATATTGTACATAAGCATATCCATGAATTTCTAATCTAAAGAGTATTTGGTTAAACAGGTGAGAGATTCACACGAATTTATCGGAAGGAAATAGGTACAATTTTTATTCATATTTTGGCTATTTGGAAGTTCTCAGATTCTGGCTTCAAACTAGGTGGACTGTTTGCAAATCATTTTAGAGCTTCCTTTGCTTTATTGAATGGTACTCCAATAAGATCTTTTTTACTTATGTATTATTGTATACAGGGTGTCCCAAAAAAATGTGAACACTGCTTGATCGTTAATAACTCCCTTATTTTCATGTCTTTCGCCAAGCTTGAAGAACCCTTTTGTAGAGCGAGGTTCAACTTAGACTTATTGTATGGAGGGAATCATCGATCGCTCTTCATTACTGTAGAATTACGGTAGGAATTCGACAAAGATTTTAGGCCATTGGAGGCCATATTCTGCCTCGGAAGAAAACCAAACAAGCCAAAAACTCTTATACTACGGTAATGGCAGCCGCTGATTTCGAACATGAAATTTTCACTTTACCGTGATGCTTCTTTCCAAGGTTATCCCAGGTAGACCGTAACAAGTGAATTTCCAGCATTTGTCAGAAATGTGATTACACCATCAAAAAAGCTAAAAACATTCGTAAAAAGTTGTTTAGCGGAATCAGCGTGCTCGAAAACCCTAGTGCACAATTTTTCAGATTTTTGAAAAAAATTTCGTCAAAAGGCATATTTCACATGCTGAAAGTTCATACCGTAATCCTACAGTAACGAAGAGCGGTCTATGATTCGCTCCATACTATAAATCTAAGTTGAACCTCGCTCTACAGAATGGTGCCTCAAGCTCGGTGAAAGACATGAAAGCAAGAGAGTTATTAACGATCAAACAGTGTTCACATTTTTTTGGGACACTCTGTATTATGTATTGCAATTTGCCGCAATTCGTGCCGATGGCTCTATTCACAAATTCCTGACAAGAAGGCGAAAGAACTCTAGAAGATGTGTTCAATGCAGAAATTCACCCTCTTACATATCAATAGTTTTGTTGCATTTCGTTTCGGGCAGTATTGAGGTAAATGCCACAGTTTCCAACAGTTCGTTTGACCTTGCTTGAGTTGGAATAATCTACAGGATTGTTATTTGGAAGTGCCGAAAAGCAAGCGATATGCAACAACAGTTAAGTCTCTGCAACAGCGTGCTTTTCCTCACATCCCTTCAACTATTTCTTCCAAATTTTTTGAAATAGTCTCGAAAATCTTGAGTTTGAAAAAATTGTGTGAAGCATGATAGCACCAAACTGCGGGAAGATTCAAAAATCTAAATGCATAGCTTAATTATGCTTGACACTAATCTTTTCGAGTTAATATCTTTTCTAATCCCAAATGCAAAGATATCAAATTAGGCATCAGCACAGGAGAACTCAAATTCCAAAAATACGGAAGTTATATCTGCAGAATTCGCTCATATCAAGGGCAAGCCATAGGCAAGTCCTTAATGCTTTTTGATGTTATTCTTCTCAAAAATCCAGCTAAACATAAATTAACAACCTGATAAAGATTTATTGTCTTTTGAATTCGTCTCCTGTAAATAGAGATTTTGTCTTTGATTTATATCTTAATTTTGTGGCACGCCTTGAACCGTATCAAATAAATAGATAAATAAATAAATAAATATCTTAAAGAAAGAATAGCTACGAAAGAGGAGAAAGAGTTGCATTGAATGACGCCATTATTGTTTATTCTCTGTTTATGAAGTTCGAAGGCGAATATGAAAACTAAGCTCATTCAAAAGAATTATGGAAGAGACAGGGCAAAAAATGCAAAAAGATTTGATCTGTAAAAAGTTTGGCTCTAGGTCTTCAAGGTTACAAGCAAATCGCATAAACTGCATGTGAGTAGAGGATGTAAAAACCTCACTGATTATAAGGAAAAAGGAAGAAGCTTTTTTATCGCACATTTTTTCAAATGCTCTCTAAAGGCTACTGCATAACGAAAGCACGAAGCAGTTTTAGCTGAGCGGGCGCGAATGCGCGCGTATCTTCACAGTTTTAGATTCTCCACCTCAAGCACTCTGCGGTTAATAAAGTCGCAAGAATGAGAATGTAAACACCTACATCGCGCCTACAGATTTTGCGCCTTCGTCATGCAGCAGCACAAATGTGTACAACTTGCGAATAGGTCCAAAAAACGGCAGAAAGTTCTACACCGCCCTATGTAGTGAAAATGAGATGAACTGCAGTAATCCTCGTCTATTAGCGTTTCTGGGTGATTTTTGTGTTAGATTCTTCGCTTTTCGCAAAGTTAACACACATTATCATTTTGCTTGTTTGCATATTCTTACGTTTCGCTATCCGTATCAATGCAGGAGAATTCTCGTCTTTACTATTGCACCAACATCAAACAGCTATGCTATGTATTCGCTATCTTCGCAGTGATGCTGTAGTTGACTTTTTGAAAATGCGTTCAAGGGTCTTTGCTAAAGCACTACAAAATCCACATCCTAGCTTGTTCCACCTGAAAAATTGGTGAGAGTGTCTCAAGAGCAGCTGTTGACTCGCAGAGGCCGACGTCCTCAAGTGAGATTCACTACGCTAAGAACTGGTAAGCTCGTGAAAACTGGATTTGTTGAAAGGTGGGCATATGAGATCTTTTTGTACTCGATTTCATCACGATCGGCATGAGGGCTCTATGCTGACAAGAAATAAGTGGAATAAAGCATATCGCACGAGAACAGTCTGCTCAGTTTGCGTGCACCTGCTCTGTATGTGCAAAGATATGAAATCGCTAGCACTATGCCCAAGACGACTTCGTCGTCACGTTTCCATCGCCCAAACCATCGAAATCCTCGGCGATGAAATCGCGACGACGAGATCGCGAACGCTATGCCCGTTGCCAAACCCGTGCACGCAAGCCGTTCTTATAGGCGCTCGGACGACCTCGCGATTGCCTTCTACCATCAGAGGCGGCATCCCGCAATGTATAACCATGAGGGTCCACAATGACTCTGCGTCTCCAACCTTAGGAAAACTTTTCCATTAGTCCGAACTCAAAATGGAGAGAAGTGGCGAAATGCTAGTTTTCGTCACTTCCGTGCTCTCTAACAAGGGAAGTCACTTAACTTAGGTCGGGCTTTTGAAATGAGACACATATGTTTGGAATCAGCTTGAAACGCTGATTTCAAATCTGCTTTCCTTAGCTGCGAAGCGTTCCTCTGAAGCGAGTTATGAGCTTTTTCTTGAGCAAATTTTGCCTGTTGACCGACTTAGGCATGCTACGGTATCATCATCTAGGTAGTGGTTCAAAAGCACATTAAACCCTATCAAAGCCAAATGACTCAGTTTGATATTATTTTGATTTTTCACCACTTTTTGGGCAGATTTTCATCCAAAGACCTTCTTTCCATATTCAGTTGTATGTCAATGACACATACTAAAAAAGCTCATAACTCGCTTCAGAGAAACGCTTCGCAGCTAGGGATAGCATATTTGGAATCAGCGTTCCGAGCTGATTCCAAATATATGTGTCTTATTTCAAAAGCCCGACCTAAGTTAAGTGACTTTCCTTGTAAGACGGATTTCTGGGATCAGCGCGTCGGATTACCCCAGCTAAGCGAAAAAATAAAAGGTCGAAGACTTTGTTGTACTAAAACTCAGCCACAAAATGTTCCAACCACTTTAAGCATGTATTTTTTCAGCAAAAGCTTGAGCGAAGCAACGTGAACAAACGAAATTCGGTATTCAGCTTAATCATACAGCTTAAAGCAACGTAAACTCGTAGTATCCTCAAATGACCTTCGAGAAAACCTGCAGATATAAAAGCATCACAACGAAAAGTTAAGTTGTTCCAATCCAAAAATCAAGAAAAGGCCAATTAGGAATTATATCTTCAAGATTTTGCAAAACGCTCGAAATGTTGCAATCAACTATGAGAACATCAAAGCTAGCAATTATGGTGTACAAGGAGTATCTTCCAAACAATTTTATAGTGGAAAATGCAAGCATTATCGCTACAAACTGCGAGTTAGCCTAATGTACTATCAAAATTGCCACTTTTTTGGTTTTTCCCAAAAACTTTTTTTCTCAAAGGCAGGGAACTATTTTGAGAAGTTGCATCTTAATCCTTAAGCAATGGATCAAAATCAGTGTTTTGTTCTACAGTGTAGAGATATAGAGTAAAGCTACCTCTACAATATAGAACTTGAAGATCAGCGAATGTTGTTGAGTCAAAAGATTTACACACGTTCAAATAGTAGGTATACAGCTCAACTGGCTTGACCTCAAAACCTTGTACTGTTAGCTTCAAAAACCATTAGCTGAGAATGCATGGTGCAAACAGAATATATTGTTGGGCAACTGTACGACTAAGTAGTATGTAAGTTTTAACTAAAAAGTAGATGATTCTAACAAAGTTACTGCTTCGCAATGTTTGGCCTAAAGACTTTTGAGACACTTCTATAATGAACACCCCTAACACTATCCCACAAAGTAAATAGCGGCTACCGCTCAAAATACAAAGTCTCTCAACTTCAAGTACATGGATGACTTGTGATTGACATTAACGATAGTTATAGCTGAGCAACCGAACAGATGATACAATGCTTAAAGGGGGAAATTACATCAAAAGATGCCTTCCACGGCAGTACGAGTATGAAATAGGCAGAAAGTACCTTATAATAGTGACCTTAGAAAGTAATCAGAATCATTCAAACCCCAGGTGGAGTGTGGATCTCTCAGTTGTTTTTGTAAAATGGCTAATGAAGTCCGATCGGACGCGTAATTTGTGCATTGTGTGCAAATACATAAACGAGGACCAGATATAAATCATCTAACTCAGTTAGTTCTCAACTAAATGCTGATCAACTATTTTAGGCTCTCTTTAACATTATGCAAATGTCGAGTACCTTGTCCCGTCGATCTCGTGTGGGCAAAAACCGGTATCGGACACAGCTATTGCAATGTCTCATCAATCTTCGTAAAATCTTCTTAATTCCAAATTTGTTGTCTTGGCTGCACTTTTTTCTATTCCTGTTTCATCGCTAAGCAGATTTTAGCTTCGATAAAAATTGGCATATAACGTACGAACACTTACAAAAATTTCTGGAATCACTCCTCTCTCACGATAGCTTTTGGAATTTAGTGCTAGTTTCTTTCAGAGCGTGACCTCATTTTTGCCTCGTCAATCGCCATGTTCTATCGCAGATCACCTTCCAATTTTGTTGCTGTTGTGCTTGGCTCTACCGCTTTATACACGGCAATGACCTTTGCAATGATAGAGTAAGCTCAATTCTATAGAGTAACCGTGGTTTTCTTTGAATATTGCAGTTTCTCGCACCCTCGCATACATTCATCGCGTCGTCCATTGCGCGCCTTTGAAGCCGACATAGCTTACGGACACGAAGGCAATCACTTGTAAGCTTTCATTCCCTAATTTCCAAAGCTCTTCATTTTTTTTCAAATCGAACAGATATAGTCCCCAGGACACGCGCATATTACAACGTTGTTGCCCACACGAAAGACAGTAATAATGAAAAAGATAGAGACAATATAGCGGAGGAATGCCATAAGATGTAAAAACATACGAGTCCGCAACTCCGCGAACTGCTGCGCGAACTGCTGTAATTTATTTGAAAATCCTCATTTCAGGCATATAGCGAACGAATTAGATGTACTGGAGCAGGCCGGTTGCGGTAGACCACCATATAGCGCTCAGCTCATGCTTGAGCAACACCGAGCGGCCTACGCGGCGTACGTAACGTAGCTCATGTGCATAAAGATAAGGTGCGTCTGCTGCATACGCCGCGCAGTTTGGCCCAACCCTCAAGTCGCTTTACAAGAAAAGTATTCAAAGTCTAGGTTTCAGACAAGTTCCATAAATACTGGAAGGCATTGAATGCCAATTCTAAATCTGTGATAAATATGTGGCGCGCTTTTGCAGACGAGTATCGTGTCACTAGAACACTTCACTGGGAGCGGGTCGAGTAGTCCGGCGTGGAATGACCGACCACCCTATATAACGGATTATCTGTTATACTCGCATTCATCACTGCTCCATTTGAGCGGTGCGGATAGGTAAGAACGAAATTTAGGTGTCGCCTAATTTCTGTGTTCATTTTTCGCTTCAAAAATGCCATGACAGGTCGCCCAGAAACGCTCTGCAGATACTGATAGATTTGAACCCAGCGCATTAGGTGCTCTTCCAAAACATAACTTTTCTCTAGAAAGGAATCTCTGACTAAACCCACTTCTTTTGCTAGAGGGTGCCCTGCTCTACCGCACCCGGACTGCTCCAGCTCATATGAAAAGTCAACCATCAAGTAAGAGTAAAAAGCAGCGTTGCAGAAGCAACCAGACAGCCTGCGTTACTTGCCAATCCTTCACTGCCATTTAGTGTTTTTCAATAGAAAAAAAGATACGTCTTTTTTTTATTCTGAATGCGAAGTTCAAATCAACCAAAACAATGAGAGTGTAAATGCTGTTGTTACTTTGCCGGCACCAAGATTGTTAAACCGTTTATTCGGCTGACGTTTCGGCCTAATCGCCTTCGTCAGAGCCTATAAAGCATAGAACATTTGGATTTCCCCATCAAACATCTCATCACTTGCAGGAAAATTCTGAGAAGTGGATTGGACTCCTGTCTAAACCTGGAACATAGCTCACCTTAGCCGATAAAAGTTGTTAAAAACTATCGCTGGCTGGTATGCGCTGTGCGATAAATGAGGTCGGTTCCCGGAGGTTAGATCACCCCCCCCCCTTGGGCACGCACCGTATGCTGTGCCACCAAAACGCAGGGTTTGGTATCTCAGTTAGCATACTATCAAGGGAGACTGAGGTGTCCGCGCGAAAGACTCTTGAGGTATGCTGGATTTCATCCAGAAATCCCAAAATGAGTCCAAAAAAGGAATGCATTGCCGTAGCAACTGAGCTCCCGCCGTTCCTGGATTTATGCAAGTTTTAATCTCAACCTCAAGGAACCGACCTCATTCATCGCACAGCGCATATCAGCCAGCGGTGGTCCCTAACAACTTTCATCGGCTAAGGTGAGCTATGTTCTAGGTTTAGACAGGAGTCTAGTCTACTTCTCAGATTTCTCCTGCAAGTGATGAGATGTTTGATGGGATAAATCAAAATGTTCTATGCTTTATAGGCTCTGAGGAAGGCGACTAGGCCAAAACGTTAGCCGAATAAACGGTTTAACAATCTTGGTGCCGGCTAAGCGACTACAGCATTGATAACGATATGCCAAGATCGAGAGTCGAACATGGAACAATAATGAAAGTATATATATTTTTAGTATTTTCCACATTAGTTATACAATTTTCTAAGTTGTGGACCTTGATAAAACGGCGTTCAGGAAATTGTTTGGTACGCTGATCACAAAAATTTTATCCTGCACGTTAGCAACTGGTAGAGTTGGTAGGATTAGAAAAGAGGGCTGAAGTAACATCTGTTCGAGCCTGCCAGCGATGGTGGCACACCAATCAACAATGCTGTCATTATAAGTCTTCTATAAAGTTTGTGATAAATCTATGTGGTTTCCGAGCTACAGGCAGTACGGAACGTACTAGATACGGCGAGCTGCCTCTAAGAAACACAGAGTTTCTTCTTTTTGCCAGTAGTTTTTTCGAATTTTGTCCATTGTTTTGGGGCCAGTAACATCCCAAATCATTTGTGGTATGGGTCCTCGTGCTGCTTTGAACGTTCGCATGAGGAGGATTATGATGATGTGAGTTCGAAGCGGTGAGGGGTATATTCTCTTATAGGCGTGCCAATAATCGCTTGTGGTGGTAATCGGGCCTGGCTACCTTATGATAACCCGCGAAAAGCTTGACTTTGAGTACTTGAGCCTGGAGATCCCACGAACAAGCTTCCTTTACTCTTTTCGTATCTACAGACAGTCATTGATGTCGACGAGCGATACAGTCTCCATTACCTTCCTTCTTCCTTAAGAGTGTCTCTCTGACCTCCGCATCATGACCGAAACTTCGCGTATGTGTTTTTCACGTGTGATCCAGAGCGACAATCTCTTTCATGAACTAGCAATCCTCGCGCTCCTCTGCACGATGACGGGAGTCCTAGCGCCAACAAGAAGATCGATGGATCGCCTTTTTTCAAAATTGTTCCCATCCATCATATGTTTCTCTAAACATCCAGCAGTTTATTTCCTGATGCACGGAACGGAGCTTCAATAGCATGCAGAAATACAGTTATGTGTTATTAAAACGACCGTCATGATCTACAAATACGCGCGACGTACAATACCACCCGTAATTTGTGAAAAAAAATGGCGGCGCCGCGTAAGTTAAGTGCCGCCGCCATTTTTTTTCGCAAATTACGGGTGGTATTGTATGAGCACGGCTAACGTCTAATGTATACGCGTATAAGTTGCATCTCCATAAAGTTGGACAAATTTTGTTTCTTGACTACTTTAAAAAAAACTAGGGAATGAACAACTTTTAGTGAAAAAAAATGATTGACACTGAATTTATTGTTTTTGTTTGTAGTCTGTTGTAAGAAGCTGAAATTTGACTTGCACAGGAGAATCTTGGATTCGAATCTCACATGGGCGATCGATGTCTGGTACGATGCACAGCCTAAGTAAATAAGTTGTTTTCCCATTGTAGCGCGCCAAACTATTTCTGCGCAGATTCTAAAAAAGCCTGTGGTTGAAAGCGTTCATTATCCTATCTCAACTGCATCAACTGGTAAAGCGCGCAAAACTTGCAAAAGATGACTTACTTGTAATCATTGTGTTAAGAGTCTCATAAAGGAAGATTTATACGAGAAAACGATTTTGCGCTTTAGCAAGTTGATTTGTTGAATGTACGGACTGGACAACACTGCGGAGTTCGCGCCGCGAGGTAAAACGTTTGTCTCAGTACAAATTTGCCATTGTACAGGTCGTGCTCTCGCAACAATTTAGCTGCGCCGCAGTGGTACGCAGCGTTTGAGCAGTCCGTCCGGTACACGAAACGACGATAGCTGATGCGGAATGTTTATTTTGATTAGTTCTCTACAGTAAATTACCTGCGATGATGAATTTAAACGTGCTTTAAATCACACTTGCAAATCGATCAACTTAAAGAGACTCATCTACTGGATGGGACCCTTGATACCATTTGACTCAACTGGCTTGGCTTCGGGAAAGCAGGGCTTTGTGACCTGATTGGAGCTAGGTAAAGATCAGAGAGCACTCCCGCGAGGGAGACGCAGGTGCGTCGCGGGTGCGAGCGGCCTTATAGCTCACAAAGCCCCACCTTCCCGAAGCCAAGCCAGTTGAATCATACATAGGTTGCCTTCAGTTGCCGATATACAGTGAATTAAAAGCCTGCCAAACTCATTAGCTGGAAAATTAGACATCTTCTAGTAACCTAATTCGACTTTTCTCAATCTTCTAATCAATCAAATAATTTATGATCTCATTTATATATTTCCACGTTTTTCTAGGAAGTCTCCGCGTATTGGTATCATCGAAGTTCTAGAATCGAGGACTTCGCCGGATTTGTACAAAACTGCAATATGTAAGTGACTCTCGATTGCCGATAAATTGATTAGCCATCACCGAAGGCTTTCCCAATAGCATGCGAAAATGCAAGAACTTATGTTGCTGTTGTTTGCGATAACTCATTCGGAAAAGCTAAATACACTCTTCCGAAAGATAAGCAATTTTAGTTTATTGCACCTTTTGCCCCGTAATTTCACTGAAATCATGAACAAAGCTTTTGAAAAACCCGACTCAAAACAGTTTCATTATGCTTCACGCAGATGCGATCCCGGTATGAAACCTAAGGAACTTCCTCTTGTATTACAAAGACAATTGAACGACACATTGTGCATATCACCGGAGCACTTTCTGGAGTAATTGAAGGCATCTGGCTAGATTGCCTCCATCGCCTGCTACCGTCCAATATATGAAGATTTTTCGCTCTAGTGATAGCGTATAGGATACAAAAAAGCACAGCATTCTCCTTAAAGATGTCTCGAGGTCCCATATATGAGTTTACCAGGAAGGTGTCCATGATAATCTCTTCTTTCTCGCCTGACGAACAAAACAAGAAGGATGGTAAGGCGTCTATGCCAGGCTTGTCTATGCTTTAGGAAAGTGAGCTTAGTGAGCTTTTAAGCCCGTATGCACGTACATCCCCGCGGGGAGGGGAGGGGATGAAAGGGGATGCGTCATGTCTTGCTAGTCTAGTCCACATATCTTTCTTCTTCTTTCTCTATCTTGCTTTTGAAGTCTCTCATACACTGATATCTGCGCATAACGGATGCCAGGTTACTGCCATACAAGATTAGATATTCACTACTTCGTCTGATCCCCTGGGGATCCTCAGAGGATCACCTCACATTTTCAAAGTCATTTTTCTCCCTGATAACTCAATGAAAACGCTGCAAAATGTGCTGAAGATATACTAGGATACTGCTGAGCATGTTTTTGACAGAAGAAGTGGAATCTGAAGGTTTTACTTTTTCCGGTAATCCCTGGCTCAAGAGCAGCGTTCACCGAAGATTTTGATATCTTGAGACTTCACTCATTTCTACCAAAACACAATTTTAGAGCATTTTCATTGAGTGTTCAGGAAAATAAATGACTTCGAAAATGTGAGGTGATCCCTTGGAGATTCCCACTGGATCAGACGACATATTGAATATCTAATTTTGTATGCCAGTAACCTGGCATTCGTTATGAGCAGTTATCAGTGTTTGAAAACCTTCAAAAGCAAGGTAGAGAAAAAAGAAGAATGATAAATAGACTAGCGAGATATGACGCTTCCCCTCTTAGATCCCCTCCCTTCCCCGCGGAGATGTAAGTGCATACGGGCCTTAGAGTAGTATAGAATAAGACTGTAGAAGTTTATAGAGCGTAGCATGCGGCAATCATATAATAGTTCTGTCAAGTGTCAAAGTACAGCATGAAAACTGGTCTGAAGTGTACATTCAAAAGGCTTTGCTTCGGCAAATTCTTTGATGTGTCTATAAGCCATTGATTTTGAAGAGCAAGAAGCATGTTGGTTTGTCACCAGTTTTGTCAGATTAGGCATGAACTCGATATCGTCTTTGAGGACAAAAAATATATCGTTTATGGCGGAGTCGAGGTCTGAGGTCGGAAAAATTGCGAAATCAGAACAATTCTACATTAGCACTTGTCCAATCGAACCTCAACGGTTTGAACGTCAAGACAAGGCCATCTAATACATGCTTGGACACGTCCTCGCACAGCGTAGGAACTCAAACTTCAATTTGTGCCTCAAATAAACATTTAATTTGTGTAGAACCATGATATGGCACCAAATGTGGTGTGTACATGCACGTGAGAACTTCGAACTAGGGCTCATGATTGTATGACAACTTATGTAAGTGAGAGCCGTGACCATTTCCCGAATTAGCTGGAACCGCTCTCGCTGGGTACCTAAATTGAACACGAACATTAATTGTATCTTTATATGAAATGTTTTCACCCTAGCACAAATAAATTTCATACTTCTTCCTCTGCGCTTTTTTGTGAACCTCGGAAAAGCTCATTATTGGAGTCCTGCCATCAGAAAGCATAACCCCAAACAATCGCAGACCTTCAGTTTCTGCTAAATATGCTTGCCTTTCTATTTTGATTTTCTTCAATATCAGTTCCTGATCTCAGAGACTAAATTGTTTTGCTTGGTGGAAAACGCTATTGTTCCATTTCATCGTTCCGATAAACAAGATAAAGGTATTTGTTGCTGCGTTATGTATTACTTTTGCGTAGATGAGGAGGGGGAGTGGTGGGGAAGGTGGGGAAAAGCAAGGAAGAGGAGTTGTGAAGGATGAGGAGACGGTGCGCATCAAACGGCAAGATTATGTCCTTGGTCTTTTACCATCTATTCTAAAGTGGTGTCTGGAAAAGGGAACTTTGTACAATTTCACGGCGTCTTTGCTTTGACAACTTAGCAGAGCTTATGCCGAGCCGCGTGTCGAATGGATGGTCGCGTTGAAGTTTATAGATTCAATAAAAACAACCATTCTTACCAATTATTGTGAGCATGATTGAAAACGGTATGAAAACGGTACACCGGTATACAATTTTTAGAACAGAATGCGAAACCTTGCTTATTCTTGCGAGATGTTTACCTCTAGACAGACGCACAGAACACAGACTAATAGATTTTGCAAAAAATATAGGTCATTCATAAAATCGTGACGACGGATTTGACTGCGTCTGTGCGTCCACAGGAGCATAAAACATGCGCCCAAAAAGCATCGCCTCGACGCTCAATTCAGTTCCTTCCGGTGCTGTCAAACGTAAGCATAAAAACCATTCAAGTAGAGATGAACCAAAACAATGCAATTTCTTGGAACGCGTGTGTGTCGGGCGCGGTCGCGCCATCGTCGCGATTTTTCGAATGCTCTACAAAGATAGTCAAGCTAGTTTTCTGAAATTTCGATTTTAGTGCAATTCCAGAGTCTAACTTGTTGCAGGTAAAATCGTGCAGGGCCTGTTCACTTTTTCTGCCCACTTCAAATCTAATTAAAGTCAAGACTGAACAAAACTTTCCACGTAACTAATCATTACTTGTGCGAATTGGCCTAAAGATTGGACCAGCTTCCCTGCGCTAAGCACGCTGCTTCTTCTATAACTCGTTTTTTGTATATGCGTTGTGTCATTTAGCACCGCTAGTCGGAACCCGGGAGATAAAGCTATTCGCCCGCGCTACAGGCAAAAGAAGTGATGTCGCTAAAGCCGGCCTTTTTTGAACGTTATCAAATCACTGGCTCTTTGCTTTTTACTAGTTGGATGTAGCTACATTTTTTCGCATGTCTCTATTACATCTCTGGAGTTGTTTGATTGTTGTGCAAATCTGATAGGTATCTTTTGATTTAGGAAAGTAAAACTTGTGAGTGACCCAATCTTCTTTTTCTTCTTGGTAGTTTCAGAAGTTATGACTTTCGAATGGTGACTTATATAGATTCGTGGCCATTCTCTCGGCATGATGTAGGAATGTAGCATCTAGTGGCAGTCTCATTTCTACCTAACTGCGCGATATAGTCCAAAATGAATATCAAGGCTGAGGCAAGGACGATGGCCAGCAATTGCGTGCAATGAGCAGAGGAAAAATGGAGAAAGAGCTGTTGCGGTCTGTTCGAGCACAACTCTGTTTACGTGTTCGAGTATCACTTTCTCGCCACTCTGTCCGCGCAGCCTTATCACATGGGCGCGTGATCGGTGCTAGTTGATAGTCTTTTTCAGCCCGGAATAGGCGAAACACTTCGAGTGGAGCAGCGCGTCCGCACCGCCATTGGCTCAGCGAGTTAGATTAGAATGAAGAGATGCAGGCTGGAAGCGGAGCGAATATTGCGAAACGAGATCCCTCCGGCCCAATTTCTGCCTAAACCGAGTTAAAACTCACTATACAACCTGTAAAAATTGCGCTGGTGTTCGCTGGCAACATGTTTAGTGTAAGGCGCATATCTTTGATTTGGGCCAGGCTGCGCTACGCGGAGTACGTCGTGCAGTCTGACCCGACCCTCAGCGCACACTGCACTGGCAGTGAATTCTTGTCCAGCTTTTAGAGGTATCTTCTGTTTTACCCCTGTGTGAGCATAGGAAGCATATAAGATACGGCTGTTCCTGTTCAGAGCCTAAACCTTGCCTCATTCCTTACTTGCACAAGTTGAAGCCTGGATGTTGAATGTCATAAGCTTAGTGATAAGGGATTTGATAATCTGCAGCTACTTGCTATACAATAAAGTTTGACAGAAATATAGCTGCAAATTTCGCATGCTACCTCATAAACGACAATGCGTAAAAGTATCAAATTTTACAAATGGGCCTTTGCAGAGAGTTAGAGCTAAAAATGGCACTTAGGGGCTTTCGCAGAATTTGATCAGGTCACTAGCAATCTGCAAAACAAATAACCATCTCTGTGGCAAATGAGAGAAATTGTTGCAGCTAGTGTGGCTTGTTATTCACGAATACATGGCTACGACTTTCACATTGTGGTTGATGGAGAATACAGAGATGTCTGTAATCATAGCGACGTACGTAAGTTGCTTAACTGAACTCATTTGCGTGATGAAACTGTTAATCGTTTTCCATTTGTGGGATAATAGTTTGTTAAAAGTAATTCTTACTCTGTTGAAATAACACTCAGAAATTTTTTCGGCGACACTGCATAATCGCACGCACACTCAAGGATTACGACTATGTTTTATTTCTTGATTCCGATATAGGAGTAGTTAATCCGATGAGGTAATTGAACTTTCACTATTTTTGTAAATCACTCATCAAAAATGTGGTGTTCATCGATAGAAAAGGAAAGATCACTCTGTTATTCTTCGTGGCTTCTTGTTGAAGCAGCTTATTGTATTCGATGAATTCTAAATTAGCACACCTCATTTTGACAATGGTGTCTAACATCGCTTTCACGCAAGTTTGACGACGCACGCAACAGAATACAAATATGCAACAAAATCCTCTCTGCGGTGTTCAAATGTTACAATGGAGTCTAGGAACAAAATTGGGAAAGGACCTGACTTGGTGCACAAATTGACAATATGCAGTGCTTCTGAAGGCTCCTTTCAAAAAGTACTTGGATTCTGAAGATACGGCAGTCTATGGCAATATTTCTGTAGTACTCTTGACTGACTGAGTTTCTGTTGCACTTGAGCATTCAATCTTATTAATCTCAAAAGCTCTCAAATAATCTCATGTTTGAGGCTTGTTGACGGACTGCAAAGATCTACCCATCGGCGCTCTCACTTCCGCATCCGCGCGCAAGTACTTTATTTCATAGCTGGGCTCGGTTTTGCGGTATCTTAAGGAAGTGGTATTCTTCCAAGTGATGAGCAAGGATCGCTCAAGCTACTAATTGGTCAGAACATAGTACAAAGTTTCATGAAGGAATACTACACATTTTCTGCACAAGTTAAATCTGCCATGAAGGAATAGTGCACCCTTTCTGCCCCCCCCCCTTTAGCTGAGTTGACGATGGCTCTGTTGGCGCTGAATGGCATTTTGAGCTGGAAGTTTTTGAAAAAAACAGAAACTCACACGCATTCACCTTTACATGATGCACACAAGGAAAATTTTTTGCAGTATTTGTTATTTACACAATTTTTACCCCTTGTTTTAAAATTGGTGCGGCGTCAGAGTGCCGCCATAGGAGAGACAGTGCCAAACGAAATGTGACTTCTCGGTAATTGCGAACACTATCCGTCAAAGATTCGAAAAAATGGGATTTCATTTTCTAGTACGAGCATTCTAGCATGCCATAGATCCTCAATACAACTTTACGGAGAAAACTTTGAAAACAAGGGATGATTCCCTCCAGTAGCCAGCGGGGATATAAGTGCATATGAGCCTACGCGTGACATTTACAATGGCTTACGGAAGTCAGGGTTGAGCCAGAGTGCGCGGCACTACTAACGTACGCAGCGTACGCCCGGTATGTTTCATCATAGGAGCGTACGCGGCATACGCAGCGTGCGCAGCATACGCCGCGCAGTCTGGCCCAACCCTCAGCCAATAATCTTGTTGGTGGGGTAATCCCCCGGGGCACCCGGACGCCAATTTTCCTTGCCAGGTGGAAGAGTTGGTTGATCCATAGAGTAAGCAATCCTTTTATTCCACCGCCAGTGAAGCTCCCTTCAACGTCACTCGTTCCGCATCTATTTGTAATCGAGGGTGATCTAGCGTCCTGGTACCGATCAATGAGAAGCACAGGTTGAGTACAAGATAGTTTATCCAAGGCACAAAAATAACACTAACAAGAATCGCCTAATTTGGCCGTCATCAGGTCTCTATCTAGCGGGGGCCCGACTCTCTTTGACGGCTCGTCTGAACTTCCGAATCCTCGTTGTCCTTTGGCTGGTCTTCCTGTTTAGAGTATTTATACCCTGCCGAGAGGTCGGACTAGATTTGCACTGATCCGAAGTTTCGAACAGTTCCAGTACAGTTCTCGCACTGTGCTACATGCGCTGCAGCCGACGCATGCGATTTTGAGCGGTGCGAAGTAGCAATTTTTGATTTCCTTGAACGATTTTCATATGCATTTTCCTCATTTTCTCCTCATTCTTGTTTCTCGCTCATCTCGCTGAAGAAGTTTTAAGCTTAGAAAGGGGTACAAGAATGGGAGCTATCTCGTTTGTGCAATCAGGCTGAAAGCTGTTACAAACTGAACCGCTTTCATTCATGTGTATCTTTCCAAAACAGAGTTCTTTCATCAGAAATGGAACGTAAATCAAGAACGAAAGAGGAAGCAGTAAGAGTTGTGAAACAATAAGGCTGAAACGCTCAAAACCAATTCTTATCAAAACAGGAGAAAAATTCGCGATCTCCAAGATTGTGATGATAGTATCAGTCCTTCCTGAAGAGGGATCGCGGCGTCGAGGACGCAGACATTCGCAGTGAAATACAAAAAGAATTTTGTACAGAAAATTCACGAAGGAGAAGGGACGTGCGAAGGAAAGCACATCTCTGGCCTACGCTAAAAATGGAAGAGCTTCATTCTCGAACCTTGCTCCGATTTGGGATTTCATCCCTTGACAATAAGAGGTAAGGCGCAAGAATGAGACGAAATGGGCAGAATATGCTATCGAAACAGTACAGGAAAGTCAACTGTTGATTCGTGCCCCTCAAAACCGCACGCGGCAGAGTTCTAACAGTCGACCGCACAATGCGAGAACTGCGCTGACCTGCGCTGGTACTGTTCCGGAATTTGCGAGCCATTATGAACCCAGCCTCAAGTCAGCCTCTTTCCCGCCATCAAATTGGTACCTCGGTGATCCGAGCCATTCAACATACAAGGTTCCCCAAAAGTATGTATACATTTGATCGTTGACATCTCTCTTCCCAAGAAGTCTTCTGCCTGCTTTCAGGTACCAATTTGTAGAGCTGACTTAAACTTAGATCTAAGTATAGAAGGAACCAACGATTGCTCTTCATTACTGTAGGATTACGGTAAGAACTTTCGGCTTAGAGCGTTATTGTGGATTAGTCGTGTTTCAAAGGTTTTCAAAAATATTCTGAAAAGTGGTGCATGAAGACTTTTATGCGTGTTGATTTCATTACTCAACGTTTTGGAAGTCTGTAAAGCTTCTTGGTGTAATCACAGTCTCACGATGCATTGTAAAGACAGCTGTTGCGGTCTACCTGGCATAAGTCGTGAAGGAAGCACTGCGGTAAAATGCAAAGTTCATATTTGGTTTCAGCGACTTTAACTAACGTGGTGTAAGAGTTTCCAGTTTGTTTGGTTCGCTTTCTGAAGCGAAAAAGGGCTTCAATGCCTCAAATCCCTTCTTGAATTTCCTACCGTAATCTTCCAGTATTAAAGACCAGTCGGTAATCCGTTTCATACTGTAATTCTAAGTTGAACCTCGCTCTACAAAATAGTGCCTGAAGTTCACCGAAAGGCATCAGAGCAAGAGAGTTATTAATGATCAAACAGTGTATACATACTTTTGGGACACCCTGTATATCTATAGAGGTAAAAAGGTCTTTGTTGGCACAGAGATTTTTTAGGCGCATAGAGGACTTCATCGCACCTCACGCACATATAGTCTTTTACGATCGATTTTACAACTGGGAGATAATGTCTGGAAGTTACTTGGTGAAAAATACCGCGTGGTCGTTTAGCTTCCTACAAGGTAAGACGCTTCATAAGATTCTGTATGACGAATGATGCATGGTACTCTGTGACAAGTCTAAAACGTAAAAGGAGTTATTAAGGCTACGCAGATTACATTTCTCGCTTACCAAACGTGCAGCAACATGGGACTGACAATGGCGCTCTTCATGTAAACATCTCGGATATTAATCAAGTATTCTGCTCTGAGAATTTTTTGTAGGCATATTTAGCTGAGCTGATTGCAAAACCGAGCGACCCGAAGTTGCCAATTTGTTTCCGAATATACAACGAGTCTAGCGGTTTTGGAGATCTTTTTCTATTTGAGGCCTGTATAAGGGAAGTTTTGGGAAATAAAACAAGTTTCGGCAGCATCAAAATTTTGCCAAAGGTAAGGTATAATCAAAATCCAAGACATTAGTGCTGTAATTACTTTGAGAAGCGCTGCGAAAAATTGATTGGCAAGTGACTTTATAACGCTAAACACAAGTATTTTGTTCCCTTTCCTTAAGTATTTGCAGGGTACTGCCTGGGCACGTGATCCTAGGATGACAAATAGCAAGTGGAGCCCAGATCGAGACTTTATGATACACAACTGGAAAACAACTTCTCAGGGCAGCTATAAGAGGACTCCAATATCGTGAGTAAATAAATTCACTGCTTGAAAGCTAGTTTGAACAAAGAAAAGCTCTTTACGATTTATTTTGATGATGCAAATGATCTAAGCCACGTTTTCCACTTATGTCATGCTATAGAAAGAACTTCGAGCTCGGGCTTTAGTGCGATAAAGATTGGTAGGATGTTTGCGCAGTGATATTTTATGACTTGTAAGATTATCACAAATTCGATAATCTGGAGTAAGGGACCTTCACGAGGGTAGCAAAGGAGACTTAAAGAAATCGTTTCCTTCACTCTTTGATTCTGAAATATGCTATTCGTTAGCGGCAGCTACATAGGCCATCCATTCGAATCTGCTTTACTCCTCAAGGACGACCTTGTTGCTACTTTGGGTTTTAACAAAGAGAAGAGAAAGAGTTTTGGGACAAAAATATTACTATCTAGTAAACCAAACTTTGGGTGTAGAACAGATTTATGTAGGAATTTTGAGAAACCTATTAAACTGGCAAGGGAGACTTGCGAGGGGAAAGTGGCGACTACAAGACGCATATCATCGGGAAGAGCTAAAGTGCTCATTTCAAAACGCCTTCCGTTTTTGCAGAACGCTTCTGAGAAGAAAGTTGTAAACGTTTTTTGCGGTATTTTGCAGACGGAGAGCAGCCAAAATTATCAAAACCTAGACATTTTGGACTTAAACATACTTGGTACAGCTATCCATGCTTAATGTGATACACCCTTTTTGATTGTTATCCTGTGGCGAAAAAAGCAGTTGAATGATTTTCATTATTTGTAGCCACTCAAACTATGCAACTCAAAAACGCCCATATGAACAAGTGGAAAGTTAGAATTCATTGCCAAAAAGATACACAATTTTATGTCAATATTTGAAGCTGTTTTTTTTTTGTTGATACTCTCTGGTTTCGGGGCTAAGAACTATAACGGTAGTGCACTCCCTTGGTGCCCCTCATCAGTAGCTCCAAGGAGGCTTGGAAAATTTAGGGAGAGATAGTCTAGCAATTTGAGCGAAATGGAAGACAATAAAGTCTGAAGACAAGTTACCCTTTGCTTCCATCAGAATGGCTGCTGGAAGGCGGGGCTTCATGACCTAGGAGGCGACTACTCGCGTCCACGAGGCAGTCTGCGGCTCTTTCGCGAACATGCTCTATGATCATTTTCTAGCCTTAATTAGGTCCCGAGCCCGCTCGATTTGGTTGAAGCAAAGGTAAGTCAAACTGGCACACTGAAAGTAATATCGAACACAATTACGAGCGGCAACTGTCATCCCGCCGTCACCTTAGAGCGGGCTAGCGGCATACCGTATATGTCGATATGTCATCAGTTCGGTATATGAAAAGAAGAGTTAGCAGCAGCACTGCACGAAGAGACTCGTCAGAACAGTTACGAAAAAATGTGGCAAAGTCTTTTATTTCAAAAAATTTCCGTACTGAAAAGTAGATAAATGATTCGTTTCCAATGTAAAAAGCAAAAGTCTGACTTTGAATCTAGTGAATATGAGCGATAGGGATTAGAGAGTTTTGCCACCCTGATGTCACTCTGAAGGTGGTATAACTTCCACAGGAGAGGGTTGCGAAGCCGAAGTGGCCGATTACAACGAGATGCATGATATAGAGCTTGGAGCGGTAATTTTGGAATTGCCTTCCGTTCTGCAGGAGCTTTCGGCAAGGAAATTATCATTTGCACATAAACATTAGGTAAATGCATTACTTGCTACACCATTCCTGAGGGAAAGGAAAACTAAGAGTTAAAAAGGAGGAAATGACTGTAACCATACCTTACCTCGGCGACATTTTAGATAGACGCGAACTTCATAAGATATGCAACGGTGCAAGAACGGAGAAGATAGTTATAGAATAAATATCCAAGATGCAGATGCTATAACTGTACAGGCACTTGTTTACTACTGCAAGAAATGAAATACAATTTGAAAAACGCCTTGGGCAAGATCGTGTTTGTGCACGTCAACCATGTAGCAACCTTGTGAGGAGGTGTGCATCAGAGTGTTTCCGATATCCACTTTGATTTTTCTCCTTAGACGACTTTTAGCTTGATATTGCCATCCTCGTCTTGCGCGCTGATTTAAATCATCAGGGGAGGCGTGCAAGTGTTACCCAGGCAGCCGCCTGGTGCCGCGGACAGCCGCCAGAGCTGCACCAGCGTCGCGTCTGAGCTACCATAAGCGCGCTCTCGTTGTCCGCAACCTCTCGCGGAGAGATTTTCGCAGCAGCCTCGCACCTCATCGCACTGAGGTGCGAGAATTCCCTCAGAGATCGTGTTACTGCCGCATATCATTTATCGATCAAGAGAGCAGAAAATTTGTGGTTTACTAATAAGAGGAGGGCGTGCAGGAGTTCCTAGCACCTTTCCTCGCACCAACTTCGCACCAGCATTCGCACCCAGAAGGGTTCTAGCACCTTCGAACCTCAGAGGTCAGGCCCCCGCCTATCGCTCCATCCATTTACTGGAATCATTGTGAGGTGTGCAAGCAGCGAGAACATAGATTCAGGTATTGAGGTAATGAGAGAGAAATGGAGAGAAAAACGAAGAACATAGTTATCATTCGTCAACTGAGGCGGCTTAGAAACTTCTGCTATGCCATTCTCTTAAGAAAGAGCATTTGAACATTATTTTCAGAGAAGAGCGCAGAATTTCTATGAGAAAACCCGGTCATTCGAAACATTGGAGGACTAGTTGATCGATTTACATTTGGTCATCTGATTGAAGTAATAGCATCAGGAGTTTGAGAACCTAAGCCTTCTACATTAGAAGGACCTATTCTGAAAGAAATATATCAAAGTTTCCAAATAAGCAACTGAACGCTTTCTCCAACAGTTGGGATATCTAAACACATGTACTTTTCCACTTTCGTTTACCATCATTTCGAAAGAGTTGTTCATTCCAGTTACTCTGATGATCAATAAGATCCAAATTCAAAGAGATTTTCAAGTGTAGTTTTTCCTGCAATCGATGTACTAGAATATCAATCTTCATCGCATAATGAGCTGGCTGACAGTTCTCTTAGATGAATTTTAGAAATTGAGTGAGATTGATTAGCTTCTCTGTTATATACTGTGATTGGAAGATAACTTCTGCTCGATTTATATTACTAATACAATATGCTTCACAAACTTACTCAAGCGCGAAAACTTACAGTTTTTCAAGACAGCGTCATTTTATCCAAAAAATGAGTAAAACATAACTCGAAATGCTGAAGTTCACCTGCAGTCATTTACGAATTTTAAAACCTTACAGAAACCTATAAGTTTCCTTTTTGTTTCTCGATTTCAGTTCTATTATATTATCCTCAAAATACAGGGCACGTCTTACACTGTGTGTACACATTTCAAATGAGGGCACCTAAACGGAGGAGTGATGGGCGGAGCCGCCCCTTGGCCCCGAGAAGGTGTGATGTCCTTCAAGGGATTTTGGAGGTGCCAAGTACCCCTGAGAGGGAAAGCGGCCAAGCTTTGGGAACTCCTGCCACGCCGCCCTAATAAGATACAATACAAAAAAATATACAAAAACAAAAAATAAGTTGAAAAAATAAATTGACGGAATAACTAAATTAAAATATAAGCATGATATTATGGACTACGTTCATGAAATTATAGAATGGATCATTGCTTAGTTTTTTGGCACAATTTGTTGTGACCGTTGAGAAGAAGAATCCTAACATTAAGTAATCAAATATTAGAAAAACTGTGCCACATATGGAAGTGTAAAAGATGAAATGATGTAACCCCTTGCTCATTTACTTCGAGCTCTCCACGATATTGAATTTCAGCAGCTGAAGAGTGGAGCTGGTTTGTAGCAGGTAGTGGATTTTGGGATTGAGAAATTTTCGGGATTCGGCAACAAGCGTAATTTAAGCAAGATGCTCAGACTAAAGAGGGTGTGTGACGTTTCGCACGACCGTAATGCTTTCCACACAAGACCAGCGCCACGCGCGACACACCCTGCGGCGGCTTTTGCCTAAGCAAAACACGGGGAGGAAAGATTTGCGGCGTGCATTACATGTTAAAACAAGTCAAAATCAGGGAGACGCTGGAGACCGCCCGTGCGAAAAGACCGTCTTCCGACTAAAGACTGTATAGCTGAGAGTTAGACATTTAAAATCTTAGCTGCTCTACATCATTTCATCTATTATACTTCCATATGTGGCACAATTTTTCTAATATTTGACTTACTCGATGTTAGAATTCTTCTTCTCCAAAGGTCACTACGAATTGTGCCAATAAACTAAGCAATGATCTATTCTGTATTTTTTATGAACCTATTTAGTAGTATTATGCTTATAATTTGATTTTATAATTATTCCGACTTATTTTTAACTTATTTTTTGTTTTTGTATATTTTTTGTATTGTATCCTATTAATAAACTACAAATTTTCTGCTGTCTTGATCGATATATGATATGTGGCAGTAGTACGACCTCTGAGGGAATTCTCCCACCTCAGTGCGATGAAGTGCTAGGCTGCTGCGAAAATCTCTCTGCGGAAGGTTGCGGACGACGAGAGCGCGTTTACGGTAGCTCAGCCGCAACGCTGGTGCCAGCTCTGGCGGCTGGCCGCGGCACCGGGCGGCTGCATGGGTAACACTTGCTATGCACCCAGTCAGCAGTCAGCAGCTATCTGCCAAAGCTGCTTTTCTGCTTAAAGGCAGTAGATATCGGCAGAATGGACCCTTCTAGAATTTTGGTGAATTTAGGTAGTAGAGCCCCCCCCCCCCCCCAAGTACACTGTAATCCAAACCCCATCTGCCATTTCATGCGCTAAGTCCTGAAAAATGCACTAAAACCCACCAGCCCCGCCCACTTCCACTGAGTGGGCGGAGCTAGTGGAGTTTGAAGCGCATTTTTCAGGACTTAGCGCAAAATGGCAGATGGGGTTTGGATTACAGTGTACTTGGGGGAGGGGGGGGGGGGGCTCTACTATCTAAATCCATCAAAATTCTAGAAGGGTCCATTTTGCCGATCTATTGCCTTCAAGCATTTTCTGGAAATATTTTGATACTCGAATTTTATGTACAGAAAGTGGATTGGGATTCTCAGCTGATTTGTTGTCAAGCGTCAGCTCATATGGTTTATTTTGCCACCGAAATATTTGAATCTAAATCTCAGCAAAGACCAAGTTCTTCTAAAGAAGACTCATAATGTTCTCGCGATGCGAAAGTAAGAATCTAGGCTACTCACGTACTTAACCCAAGTACCCAAAATTCTTGCTGCTTTGGAACACCTCCATGGCCAGAAACTCGACACTTTTCGAAAGATCCTTGCTCTTTTGGTCCATAAGCCCTACCTCTGTTTTGGAAGAGAAAGAAAACATTTATCTATGCTCTCATCTTGAGCGCTACTTCTGCGTTTTTGCTACTGTTCTCAATATTGAGCAAAAATCTAGCAAATGCATTAACGAATATGATATGTCTCTACTGCACGATTAACGAGTGCGAAGGTTGTAAGCTTTCTTGGGGCGAAGATTCGCATTTTGGCGTATTCAAGGTTTGACTGTGTCCATCCACTAGTGGATCGATGATCTAGATAGATTTGTGGTGGTCATTCTGTAATCTGCTTCTCTTATCGAATGTTGTTCGAAGCATATTATTTCCATATTTGCCTTGACAGCGCAAGGTACGGACATTATTGCATTATCCAAATAATTCTCAAGATGTGAAGGTGCAGCAAATGCAGAATTTGTACACCTAAATCGGGTGCGGGAACTTACCTACCCGAAAGACTTGCCGCAGCGTACCTTAGGTACTATGAGTAGTCCGATACGCAATTACCATAGTGTACAGAGCCTAGTCTGTATGTATTGTAAGCCCCGCTCTATTCATCGACACTTTCGCGATGCGTCCATCACTCATGAAACCGGGAATTCAATAGATTCACAAAATTGATGTTCAGCAACAATATCTGCTCAAACTCGACGAAAATTGAGACTTAGGGGTTTCTGAGGCGCTCTCTTCAAATATGCTATTGGTTGTTTTGCGCTGCCTTTTCTTACAGGAGCCGAAACTTTGCTTTGGTGAAGTGACTTTAGCTTAAGAAATCTCGACAAAATATAAAGCAGTAGCTTTAGGACGCATGTAAAGTTGCTATTTCACTTTTTCTCTCGGAACATTGTTCTGAGAGAAAAAGTGAAACAGCACTTTCTAGTGAGAACAGCATGCCCTGAGGATGTGACCTTAACGATAAAAGACTATGAAGGTGAGCTAGTCTGTCAAACGATCAATGTGTACAGAACGCTGCACATGTTTTTGTGATTGAAATATTTTATATATTTAATTGATATATATGTATAAATGTCTTGTTTCCATGCCAGAAAGGTGCTATGTGTGGGCGGGGCTTAGCTTAGCGCTGTATCCTAAGGAGCATCTGGAATCAGCGAGCTCGCTATGCCTAAATATACCCCACAGATGCACCCATGAGGTGCGAGAATATCTCGGGTAGGTAAGTTCCGTTCCCCCCATAAATCGGATAGCTTAGTCATTTATTATGCTCTACATATTTGTTTTTTTTTGAAGGCTCAAAGCAGATCCTGCTGACGACTGGTATAATTGGTACAACCCCATTGTAGGACACTTCGATCTGGAACTGTGCAAGCCGAAGTAAGTAATTCTACTTTAAAGAAACATTTGAAAACTGCAAAAATTTTATCTCTATCAATGACAAAAAATGAAACCATTTACTTCTTTCATTTCTTGTGCTTGATATGCTCATAAATTCAATAGCTAACTTAGTATCAATATTGAATCCCATTTCAGCAATGCGACATGGAACTACGACAAGAATCTGATCGAATCGTATCAAGCCATTGAAGCACGTCTTCAAGAATATGCACGAGAAGTAGATACAATGAAACAATTCTTCTTAAATTACCTGGACGACTTGACTGATTATTGGTGCAAACGAGCAAGAAATGAGAATACGTATGCAATGCCTTCCTCCCTCAATAAGTCCTGGTATGCATACGCGATCTAATGCATATGTGCGATTATCGCTGTTTATTGTAAAAAGTGTAAAATTTTACTTAACCCTTCCGCAATCAGAACGGGTTTAGTTCGTTATGCTAAATGTATTACTTTGTGACTGTCAAGTTGTAAATAGTTTTTTACGGTGTGCCTTCGTAATTGCTTAGCAACGGCTATTAGGTGTGTAGTAAGTTCGTGAGCATATAACTGAACAGTTTTTCATATTTTCTGTGGTATTCACGTGCCTCTGGAAGCTCTTATCTTCTGTTCTATCAAGTTTTGTCATTTTCCTAAATCAAAGATGTTAACTTCTTTTACAAAAACAAATCATCGGGTTTTTATTTGGATAAAGCACATTGATTTTTTTTGCAGTTGTGAAAGTTTTCTTTCTGTTCGACGATATTCTTCGATGGAATTAGGCAGATTTTTGAACGCCATTAGAGTCTGTGTTGCTGTACACAAAGTCCTTGGGCATGTGACTCACCACTCAAAAGGACTTTCCAAGCTCTTTCTAATGATAGTTGTATGCGCAAAAATTCCCCATTATTCTGCGTAAATAATGCAAAATTATGTAGATTTTTGTCATCAATCGTCATAGAAGTAAGTGATTGACGCAGATTGTAGGCTAAAAAACATGTTTTTCCCATTTTTAGAAATGAAAAAACCAACGTAATTGTGGGTGAGGTAGTCTCAAAGATTCTGCCCATAGGAAAGGGGAAAACTAAAGGTGTAGGATGTCGAAAATGGATTTTCGGATCATTGCATTCCTTTAAAGAGAGTTCCGCAAGAACAAATTGCAGAAAATCAGCATCCAAAACTTTAGAAGATGTGCACCTCAACTCAAATGGCCACGACCACTTAAAGTACCACCATTAGATTTTCAGCATGGTGCGAATTACTATTATTTCCAGTACACTATCGCAATAGGAGGCTGGAGCTTAGAGCGACACTGTGAGCTGAATCGTCCAAAAAAGATTGCAAAAAATTCTGAAACTGTGTAATAGGATTTTCGCGCAATCTGACTTCATTGGTAAACTTTTTAGAAGTTTTACAAGTTTATGCTGTGAGTTTTGAGAAGCTCGAGAAACCAGCTTTCGTAGTATACGTGGCCTAACTTATAAACGAAGCGTTGCGATAAAGCTCCGTTTCCTTCAATATGAGAGACCCTAATTTACCTAACGTAAAAATTTTCAGCTTATTGATTATCTTCTGATTCAAATTATGGCACTCAATGGCTCAAAATCTTCTAAAGTTCTTCAAAGTTCCTAGCGTAATAATACTGTAATGGGGAACGATCGCTGACTTGCTCCATACTATAACTAATAGTAAGTTGAAGCCGAACTCTATGTAATGTGACCTGGAGATAAGTAACAGAATTCTTGGGAATAATTAACAATTAAGCAGTGTATACATTTACTTTTGGGACACCCTGTCATTTTAATAAATGTTGTGCAAGTACTGAAGAAAAAACTAACAGAAAATGCCGAGCTTATTGCTGAATGTTTCACAACTTTTAAAAATGGGACCCAAATTCAGTGTTGGTTTTCTAATTCTGAAGAAGATCATTAGTTCAAGAATTTCGACTGCAACTTTTCTCTGGCATTGAGAACAACTTACTCAGTTATTTATATGGACGCAGAGCACAAAGGTTCCGCAAACGTCACTTTTGGTGTTTTTCAGTCTGTTCATAGAAAAGCTAGCTTTCCCAAAATTTTTGTAAAATTTCTTCAGCCGTCGCACTGTGGCAGGCCTTAATTCGGCAGAGATATGCTAAAAAATCGTTAGAGAAGTCATTTCAAGAAGAAAAGAGCTAGCCAGCGGTCCTCGAGGTTTTCAAACCAAAGTGAAAATTATGAGATCTTGGCGTTATTTTTGATACGAAAGACTTGGCGGCAAGAAATTACTTTCAAAATTTACTCGTGAAGTACAGAGCTTTGTCGATTTCAGGGTACAAAACCACGGATTCATACCTATCATTCATCTTATGGACCGCATTGCACGCATTGTTCAAACAGGCCTGTACTTAACAGGTTTATACTTGTTACTTATCTCGTCCAGGTTCATTCACTTTCTGGAGACAGGGAAGAACAAACTCAAACCTGTTAAGACAATGTCCGCAACGCGGTCTCGCGCCTCATAGTCATAGAATGGGTAATAAGTTTTGAAAAAATAATGGATTTTATTTGAAATGCGCTGAACTTTTCATTCAACCAAATACTTGAAGCTTACATAACTGCGTTGAACTTATTGATAAATATGATACAGTTTGACTGAGCGAGATCGTAGCACAAAGAATTGTGAAATGATTTTCTGGCCCCCAGAACACCGAACAAGCAAGCAGTCAGCCGTTCCATCATTTTGTCGTGTTTGTGTTTCCTACGTCTGCCGAGAACTAGTTTTCTGAAAAAATGGGTTTTCTTGCTAAGCGCTAAGGGCATTCTATGTAATTGTTTACTATTGTGTAATCTGTCATATTCCGATTATAGCATATCAATGCATTGCCAGTACAAAGAGATTAGTCCACTTTGGTTTTGATAAAAATCGATAGAAATAGTGCAGAAAGGAAGATACCGACATTGATGTTTGTTTGCGGTGCATGATAAGTCTGTGCACACATCACTTTCTATGAGTAACGTTGGAATGTTTGGCAAAAGACGAGAATCAATGAGGGGAGGGGGGGGGGAACATACTTTTTCCTGTGCACTCGTGGTGTCTGTAACTTCTACAGCTTTTACAAAAGCAGCTTCCAGTTCCTATACATGCCTCTTCAAAGCGAAAACCGTCAGATTTCGATTTATAAAAATAAAACCTGGCGATTGCGCTCTTTGTGATTGAGAACTGGTTCAGTGCTGGTTAAAACTTCCTCACCTGGGAACATCGTTCATAAATAATTCACTTTTTACCTAATGCACATATGCAGCTGTGTTTCGAGAACGAATTTTTTACCGCGCTCAAACAAAACTTTCAATCTCTTTGAAGAGTTTTTTTCTGTAGCGGAACAGGTTGAATTACTGTAAATGCTATCTATTCCAGAATAGCGAACTGAAGTGTACATAACTTACTAGCGAATTTTCTAAAACGAACAAATTAATTTCAAAACTTTATTACCGGAGATTACACCACTACCTCTTTTGAATTTTTAGGCACTCTAAGCGCGTTCGAGGACATATGCCATTTTTTGAATCATAACTCGATTTTTCGATATACGGTGTCTCAGTCCGCATACCTGCATGTCTTTCCAATGGACGCCCTCAAAAATCAGTCTATTTTTACCTGCAAATTCAGACTTCGAAATCTTCTTCAAAGGGACGTGGCACATCTATGCTGACTTTAAAATGTTTTTATCATCACTAAACGTAGTACTTGCGCAAAAGCCTTCGAAAATTTTTCATCTCTTCCCTTTCTTCTGCTCACTCACTATAAACTTTGTATACCACATACTAAGAGTATGACTCGAAAGACTTACTTTCCATTCTGAAAATCACACTTGATGGCTAATTCTGTCCTATCTGTCTACGTACTACCAACGAGATAAAATTTTCGATGGTATATTGCTTGATTCATAAATATCGAAGTCACAGTTATTAAGCCATTATTTCTCTATAGACTTCTCACATGTTATAGCAGATGAATCATGCTCTTTTATTTGCCTTTCGAAGAGCCTTGCAAAAATGAAAATCGAAAATTATCCTGTCAAGCGCTCATATCGAAGACTGCTACAAAAAGTCGAACCAGATCTCACTCAGGTTGATCAAACCACTCGTTTTCTTCCCCATACTACAGATATTGTAAACATTGCTGGCTAGTAAATGAGAAGCATCGACTCTCAGTGTTGTGGGAAACTTTTATATTTATGATGTGAGGCCCAAGCCAACTTGTTTTCTTACTTGTTATAGGATCTGTGAGTGAATTACTCTAACTCTCATTGGTTTTTAGTTTTTACAGTTAATACGTATTTTGATTGAGATTCTGTTGTGGAGGAATGAATGCAGCGAGCAAAAAAGCCGCTATGCAGTATAATGCTATCAGATTGGCCCGAAAGCTCTGTCGCACCCATTTTCAGAAATTCATAACTTCTCGCTTTTTTGAGGGATTCACATAGGTTAAATTTTGTTTGAAAGAGGAAATCATTCTTTCTATAATGTTTCTGAAAAGGCCCTCTATCAAGCATACATCGCGGAGATAGATATGACCTGTTCTTTCTACTGAGGAAAGTTGTGTTAATTGAGCTTTTCTATTAAAAGTTAAAGATTGCCGTCTTCTATAAATTACAACCTATCGTGAGAAGCTCAATCAACACGAATTTCGCTCAGAGAGAAAGAGCAGATCATAGAACCTTAAATAGCAAATGCTCCGACTTTTTGTGCAAGTTGCGAATTTTTGGAGGATCTACACGGAAAATTCAAATCTTGAGTAACTTTATCTTATTTGTTTAAGGGTCGTTTTAATTCTGTTGGAGAAAATGATTTCCTTCCCAACAAAGTTATACTTAGGCGAAACCTTCAGGAAAGCAAGACGTTAATTTTCAAAAATCTTGCGACATACCTTTTGGGCCAACCTAAATCACTTTGGTAGCACCCGTAATTCGCGTAAATTGCATAGGTAGTGCAGCACTTCAAAAAATCTTCCCCCACTCCTTGTTTCCTTTAGTGTGAGTTACTGGTCAAAATCTCAGCTATTGCTTTATCTTTACTTATTAAAACAACTACAATTACTTCAAAGACGCTGAAGGAATTTATGTGCTCTAAGGTTAAAGCCCAAGAAAAACGTGCTTTTTGTTTCTTAATTCACTTCGAAATAATCGGTAACTTTTTTGATTAATGCTCTAGCCTTCAAATCCAAATTCCGCGATTCCCGTAGCCGACCGGCTATAAAGTTACTACGTTTCTCTGAACTGGTAGCCCGTTTCTTGGGGTCTAGTGTTGACAGATCTGTAGCATGGTTTTTCATACATAGTGCACTCCACACGTATCAGATTGGTGCAGAAATGTCCGTTCTGCAAAACTTGAATTTGGCTAGCTATAACTTCTTCAAACTTCATATTTGCAAATGCAATCAAGATCACCGCACTAAACCTTTCTTAACTAAAAGTATTTGCTCATATCGATACCGAAAGGGGAAAAAGACCACGCAATGGAAAACCGTCGTTCTTTTTGTTAATGAAAACCCTGCTCTTAAGAAAATACAACTTCCTTCAAGTCCTTTTACTATAAGTTATTAATTAGCTTATTTGTAACCGCAAACCAGTAGCATACGAACATGTTTAAATGACTCCAACGAAGAGGTTCTGTGGAAAGAAAAGATAAAATCCAAAGTGATAGCCTGAAAGTTCAAATCATAAAGATTATAGTTTCTCTATGCTCTGAGCGTTAAGTTTTTTTTTGCACAAAGTTAAGTCAAGATGTCCTAACACTCCTAAGAATCAAGCAAAGCATTGGCGTTGCCTTATTCAGAAGAAATATGACTCTTGTATTCCAGCAGCAAGTGTTCATTTTGGTTCGTCGATTTCTTAGTACAAGTAGTTTCGAAAAATATGTTCACGCAAGCAAGAGGTAAACAACATCTTCCCATGCAGTAGCCACGTCTTTGAAAGAATTTGTTTATTTGCGCTGGGACTGTGAACAAGAAAATGGAAGGAATGAAATCTGGATTTTGAGTATGGGGTATGTAAAATGCTGCGAAATTCTGAAAGATGAGCATAGAGGCCTAATTGAACCATATTAGAAAGTACATGAAGAATATTTTTGTATAATATGTAAAATCTATATCGATTTAGAGACTTCGATGATAAAAAGTTTTCCGGAAGAAGGGCTTAGGAAAAACAGGCATGATTTTTGCCATAACAATCTAAGCTTTTTGATTTTTATTTATAAATAGAGATGCATTTTTCCTAATACATGCATCCGCTTCATGCACTCTAATATTTTCAAACGCACCCTTTCCTCCTTCTTATTTCAACTGTCAAACCGTTCGAAATGTAGACAAGCAAGATGTTGAGCTATCCATGAACAATCATTCTCCTTATTTGATGAATCAACCCTCCAAGAATCAAAGGAGTGCATAACATGAGCGGCGCTTCTAATAACACTTTCAGTTGAAGAGCTGTTTTCCATTTTGGACTTCGTTCCGACATTCTGCTGTAAAACACTATGACATCGCTTTTACAGTTTGATAATTATTTATCGACAAAGAGTTTTCTTGTGTAATGCCACTAAAGTAATCGAGTTTTCGCTAAGGTTCCTTTCCCTCGCCTCTCTATCTAGTTCAGTGCATTACTAATTCATGTAATGTAATTTTATAGTAAACCTTGGACTCGTTTGGCTTCTTGTAGTGCTAATGACATTATAAAGTCCATGAGAGGTTTCTTGTATTCATGTACTTACTCTCCCAAGCACTTATTACATAGAGGTTGAAAAACTGTGCCAATCAAAGCTTAAGGCCTTGTTGACTGCACGCTATCCATTCCTGTGCTGTATTCATCGAACAACCACAAAGACTTCAACTGCGACAAAGTCTATGCATTGATGCTGAAATTCTGCAGTGAGGATTTATACAACAATCAAAGATGTAGATTTCAATTCGCAAATCTATGCCACCTCAAAAGAAAATTTGTGGAACCGAATCAAGTCTAGATGCCTACCCAAATCATGACTTTGTAGGGATATCTTAGAACGAATTTTATTCGTCTAATACTGTGCCCAATTTGGTACGAATTGGAGATTAATTGAATTGCATTTCAGATGAAATGGTCCGGCGTCGATTCGTAAAGGCACTTCTCGTTATCACATTGGTCTCTTTGATATGTATCACTCAAATACTTCATCTTAGGTAAGTATCCCACTACTTTACCGAATATAATGAGAATTTGGTAAATTTTATGAATAGAGTGGGGTGATTAGTTACTCAGCGACTTGCATCGCACACTGCAGTACATCCACATGCCCCGAGCGTGCAAGTGTCATACGGGCAGCCGAACGGAGCTGCCGAGCCGCTGCAGATTGTACAGTATTTAGGTTGCTCGTCTGAATTTCTTGCTTACAATAAGATGTTTTCTTGCACCTCGTCGCGCAAAGGTGCCATATTAGCCTCAGAGACAGCACCATATCCTCAATACATACAAGGCTTATCAATCGAAGTGTCGGGTGCATCAGCATTTCCACCCCGCGCTGGACTCTGCCTCTCTTCTGCGAAACATGCTCTCTGAGCACTTTGGGTAAGCGAGGGGAGGGCGGAGCCTCAGTCGACTAGAAGTCATTAGAGAGCATGTTCCGCGGAAGAGACGAAGAGTCCAGCGCGGGAGTGGAAATGCTGGTGAACCCACACTTAAGCTGGTAAGCCGTGTACACTTTGGAGAGCAAAAAAGCCATAATTTATTGAGAACCATGCAATAATTACAAAACTATGTAAGCAGAATTTTCAAAGTCCAAAAATAAATAAATAGAGTCACGCAATAGTTGGCCTACTCTTGGCGCTATCGCGGTTGCTCGGCGTGGTGTCCAGGGGTGTGTTGCAATCCTTTTATTGAAGATCCTCCTCCAGGCGTTCGGTGGCAGCGTCTCCTCTCGGCTCGGCTGCTTGATTGATCCGCACGCTAGGTAACCCGAAGACAAAAGTGATTTTAGCCGAGCGGAACCGCTTTATATAGCGGCCGAGAAGATACGCATACCGCCACGTGCCTGATACACAACACCAGATAAGATAAGCAAGATCATGATAAGGAAAATTACAGCACCATTCAAACTGTTCAGATCACTTGATCCCTCATTTCCTTCACATGCCTCGGCGACGGCGAGAGTCGTCCCGACTCTGAGGTTGTTGATGTGGAATGGGACCACGGTTTTCGAGCGGCGGGCGACCAAGTGGGCGACGGCTTCCACTGCGTACACGAATATGGGAGTGAGAGCGGCGTGGCAACGTGGGGCTCACAGCGTGACGGCTAAGATCTGGCTCGACTTGGCGGCGGTATGATGGTCCCTGTTCTGTGCTCGCTCTGTGACTCCCGGTGGGATAGTCGTCTCCACGGCGGGGAAATCTCTCGAGGTGGCTTGGCGGACTACGACGATGGCTGCCGGATCCTTCATGGCGGCGTGGGGGCTGGCATGTCGGCTGTTGGTAGGTGGGGGATGGAACGTTATGGGCTGCTGATGGCGCTTCCTCTGCGGGTTTTCGATGACCCAGAAATTGGGCATCCTCTCTTCCCTACGACGCTTCCTAGCGCGCGCTTTCTCGCGAGCCCGCTGTTCCCTCAGCTGAGTTGATGCGAAGTCGAACTCAGGGAGACGAATGAGGTCGGCAATGGTGATGCGCATCTTCTCAAGGAACAGCAACATCTGCTTGTCCGTTAAGGTCGAAGTGGAGTTGCGTCGGGGTGTGGTACCCAAGCAGACCGCGGGATGGGTGTAGGGGGCAGCGTCTAATACATCCGAATAATGATCTCGTACCAAAGCTTCGAAGTTTCTTCGGGGGTCCGTGATGTAGCGCGTGAATTCTCTACACACTTCGCCCATTCTCCTCCATTCGGCTGCATTAGAATCCTCGTATGGGAACGGGAAAAATGCGAGCGCCCCTCCGTCGGCTAGATGTCTTTCCAGGCTGATGAGAAGTTGCCTCATGGGCCGGCTCTCGGGCATCGTCTGCGGCCAAATGACGATAATGCTCTTGGTGATCACGTGGTTCAGTAGCTTATTAGCGAGTGTGCCGAAATCCGTGTAGATGAAAACAGTGTATTATCCTCATATCCGATCTCGGCAATTACCTTTGCGAAGGCCACCGGCACTGCAATGAAGACGCGTCTCTCTCTGGACTTCTTGCAGGGGCTGGAGGTTCCAGCTGCTCCAGCATAGTGATAGCTTCCATGACAATTTCACTCAAATTGTACTGCACTGCCCACGGAAAAATGGCGGGGTGTTCGTAACGTACCCCCTTCGCGGCGGCGAGTCTCTTGGCATATAATTGGCAACGACGGCGATGTCCATCCATGGCGAGCGCCAATCCATAGGAGGTGATAAACTGTGAGTTTTTCCTCCTCAATTCAGTCTCCTTCTTCTCGTCGCCCCAACATTGCTCCTCTGAGACGGACGCGACATTGGCCAACTGGAACATGTCCATTACTTTCTTCGATCGGGCCATGGCGTGTGTTAGGCCAGGCAGCGCGACGTGGGCCATTTGTCCAAAGAGGCCGCATTCACATCGAAATCGAAGATGAAGTGGATCGTTGGCCTCGATCAGCGTCCTGCGATAGTAAGTTGAGCCACACATTACTGGATCAGATGTGGGTTTCTTGCGCGGGCGTCCCCTTTTTCCCCTACTCTTTCTAGTTCTAAGGGGTTCATCGGATATTCCCCGGGGCAGTTTTCTCAGCAGGTCAAAAGGCACTCTAACAGGCTCTTTATTCGCACCTATGAGTGTGATCAGCGCGCTATTGCTGCTGGTGTCCAACACCCGATAGGGTCCCCCCCAGGGATTAGCTAGTTTAGGGTTGCGATATGATTGCCGCTCTCCCGGTATCTTCATATATACTCGGTCGCCTATCTGCGGAGGAACAGGACGCGAGTCAACTCCTTTCTCGCGATCGTACGAGGCTTTCATTTGCTCTCGCATTTTCTCGTTCACTCCTCGGGCGTACTCACGGGCAATCTGCGTGCCAACCGCCAATTCCTGCACGTAACTGTCCAGGTCCACAGCGTATTTGCTAATTTCAGTTCCGGCTACATCCCAGGGGACGTGCGCGTCAAATCCGTGCAATAGAAAGAAAGGCGACTTTCCCGTGGATTCGTGGACGGTAGTGTTGTAAGCAAAAACGCATGCTGGGAGGATTTTGTCCCACTCTACCGCCACTTGCGCTTTCTTCCGTAGCATTGCGATGATTGTTTGATTGAATCGCTCGGTGATGCCGTTCTCACGCGGGTTATAGCCTTTGGTAAACACCTGCTCACATCCCATCAGCTTCCTTAGCTCCTCCATCAGCTTATTTTCGAACTCTCCGCCTTGATCCGATAGGATACATTTCGGCTGGCGACCGCCTTCTGCCACCCACCGTTCGAAAAAGACTCGAGCTACGACTGATGCGGATTTGGATGGAATCGCGTAAGCCCCGGCGAATTTCGAGAAATGGTCAACTACCGCTAGGATATAGCGGTTACCTTCTGTTGTGGGTCCCATTTCTAGTATATCCATACCGACAATCTCGAATGGCTTACTAGTCACTATCGGTTTCAGTGGGGGAACCATTGCGCGTTGCGTATTGTGGCACAAGCATTCACGACATTCTTCTGACCATAGCCAGACGTCTCGTCGCATTGTTTCCCAAAAATATCTTTTACAAAGCTCACGCCACACCTTCTTAGGGCCAAAGTGCCCCGCCAGTATCCCATAGTGCGCCTCATGGAAGATTTTCTTCCTCTCCGATGGCGGCACGACTTTGCGCAAATGGTCCTTATCCATCAGCGCTAAGTAGCCTTGGTTCATTATGAAATCAGCTACTCTGAACTTTACCGACGACTCCGGGAACCCTACCTTACCATCTACCTCACTCTTCTCCAGGCTTTCGATGATCTTTTTGTACGCCGTCGTTTCGCGTAGTTCCCTGGTCCACTGCGTTTCCTCAACAGCACAGGCTACGATAAGCTCGTTTGGCATGGTGTCCGCTCTATCCGTGCGATGCTCCTGTTCGCACGTTGCTCCGCGACTCAGCGCGTCTGCTACTCTATTTGCGGCACCTTTCAAGACGATTTTCAAATTACATTTCTGCAGTTCAAGTGCCCACCGTAGCACTCTATCTGAGACGTTCGTGCGCTTGAAGATCGCTGTCAGTGCCTGATGATTTGTATACACCTCTACGGGTAGACCATAGACGAACATGTGGAACTTTCTTAGGGCAAATACCACAGCCAGGGCCTCGAGGTCCGTGACATGATACTTTTTCTCGCAGCTTGTTAGGCCTTTTGATGCGAAAGAGATCGGGTGCAGTAACCCGTCGTCTCCTTCTTGGCTAAGGACCGCGCCCAGGCCTTGTTGGCTGGCATCTGTGTGGATCTTAAAGGGTTTCATCCCACTTCGCGCGCCTTCAATATCCGGTTGAGCGAGGACTGGTGCTTTGGTAATGATCCTTTTTAGTTTTTCGAAGCTTGCTTTCGTCTCCGTAGTCCATTCAAACTTTTTCTTCTCCGAGGTTAGCTCATGCAGGGGGCCCGCTACTTTAGAAAAGCCGAGCACGAATTTTCTATAGTATGAACACATTCCAAGAAAGGTTCGGAGGTGCGAACGCGACTGCGGTAAAGGGTATTTCAGAATCGCCTCTATCTTAGTCGGGTCCATGTGTAAGCCATCTTGGTCTATGACGTGACCAAGAAACTCCACCTTCCTTTCAAACAGCACGCATTTCCTCGGGTTTAGTTTGAGTCCTGCCTCTTCCAGCTTTTCGAAGACTCTCTCAAGCATGACCACTTGCCTCTCGACTGAATCCGTAGCTACGATAATATCATCCAGATAGCAAAACACCTCTCCGCTCTCCAAAAGAGCGCCCAAGACGTTATGCATCAGCCTCTGGAAAACTGGAGGAGACGCTGATAGTCCGAATGGCAACACCCGGAATTGAAAGAGACCTTCCGTGGTGGCAAAAGCGGATTTTTGTTTAGCGTCTTCGGAGAGACTTATCTGCCAGTAGCCAGAAGACAGATCAAGAGTCGAAAAGAACGACTTCCCCCCCCCCCCCAAGCTCTGCAAGATGGAGTCGATCGACGGCAGCGGGTAGCTATCCACTCTGGTGACTTTATTCACTTTGCGGTAGTCTACGCATAGCCTGAGTGATCCATCTTTCTTATGGACAAGCACAATGGGTGAAGCCCAACTTGACTTACTCGGCTCGATCACTTTTCTAGCTTGGAGATCGTTCAAGATGCGACGAAGCTCCACTCGAGTTGCGAGTGGCACTGGTCGCGGTTTTTGCCGTATTGGTGTTGCATCTCCAGTTTCTATATCGTGTTCCACCAAATCTGTCTGCGATAGCTCTTGGTCGGTGACTGCAAAAGCATTCGCATGACGTATTATCAGATCCTGCACGCTCTTCTCGAGCTTCTTGCTCGACTTGTTGTTTTCCAATAGCCTCATCAGGTGTTCCTCTTATCATGCACCTCCACAGCGGTCCGTTCCAGCATATTTCCATGATAGCTGAGCGGTTGTTGCTCGACTATCTCCGCTGGTTCGAATGTGCCAACCTCTTCCCCCTCTCGGAAAAGCTTGGCTCCTGACAAGTCGTTGGTTACCGGGACGTTTATGGAACAACATCGTTTGTCCCAAACCATATCGGGGAGTATCCCGCATTTAGACCAGAGGATTCCCTCTTCCGGCGGTCCCTTTCGAGAAATCGGCAACATTTTGGTCTCTCCTGGCCCGACGTACACTCTCTTGGCGATAGTAACTGCTTCAGATCGCTGTTTTTTTTCCGTTTGGAGACTTGGCGAAGTTGTTACTACCCAGAGTGCTTCTGATGTTTGCGAGGTTCAGACCGAGCTTCGATAATGCGTTCGTACCGAGCACAATCATATCATCCCCTCCTGCCATCACAAAGAGAGCTATTTTGTGCTTCACGCGATTATTCAGTTGAAGAGTCAGTCTGACGGCTTTCTTGAAGCTCATCTGGTTGCCTGAGGCATCATGTACTGGTGCAAGCTTGTCTATCGGCAGCTCTTCGACATCTGCATCTAGGTCGAATCCGCTGTCTCGGCTGGCGAGCATATTCAATGGTATGATGCTGACCTGAGAACCTGTATCTATGAGGGCTTTCCGAGATAAACCTAGCAAGCGGACATTCATGACCATTTGCTCTCCTACCAAGTCATTTTCGTTCGGTGCCGTCCCGAGAGAGCTGCATATCCATTTATTTAGAGAGGTCGTGAAAATCTTAGGTGCTTCCGCTGTAGGCTCCTTTCTCGCCGTCTTCGTTACCTTCGGCTTGGTACATTCGCGACTGTAGTGTCCGCTTTCGTTACAGTTGTAACATCGCGGTTGCCTTCTTCTGGTTGAGTTTGGAGTATCCGTCTGATCAGCGGGCTTACTCGTCACTTGTGTTTTGTTCTTGTTGCCAGATAGGTTCCTCTTGAAATCAGCGTTTGGCGCGGAATCCGCATTTCGGAGCATTGCGTTCGCCACTTCTTTACTTCGCACGCATCTTTGTGCCATCGTTTTTACCAATTCGTAAGCCATTTCCTTAGGCGCGCTCTCCATCATTGAAAAGAACTGTAAGTACTCCGGCCATCTGACTAGTTGTGACACCAGTTCTCCTGCACGAGTCCTTGATAACTCCTTCTCTGACGCATCCGGGTACGCTCTTTGCGTTAGCCTTTCCAGCTGTACACAGTATGAGGCTAGGTCCCCACCCATTCTCAGGTGTTTGAGGTCCATGTACGCTTTCATCTGGTTTGCAGAGTCGTGGACGGTAAACTGACTCTGCATTGCCTCAATGATTTCCTCTAGAGTACCCTCTCTGATCCTTCGTGGTAACGCTTCTGCGACCATCCTTGGGTGTCCTCCTAGTTTCGACAAGAACAATTGCACTAGCATCTCATTTCGCAACCCTAAGCCGTCGTACTTCATTTTGAATTTCATTACGAACTCATCCCACCCTTTTCCCTGTGGTTCTCTAAAAGTTTCCACGTCCGGCAGGGTCATCGCAGCGAACATCTGCGCCATAGGATGAGTGTCGCGATCGCTGAACCTACCTTGCGATTGGCTGCTGGACGTAGATAGGTTCGATGCCACTGTCATTCGCGACGAGTTCCTCCTTTCGCGCTGAAACTGAGGGGGATTATCCTTCGTCCTATTTCTCACTAATTGTGCTTGGGACTTGCCTTGTGCCGCCGCTATCGGATCGAAATCCGCAAAGTAGACCACGTCTCCAAACTCTTCGGCGTTCTCTTGCGAGATCGCCGGCTGCTGGGACGTTGAAGTTACCGGCTCGACCGATGGTACCTGAATGGTCTGAGATTTAGGTCTGCTAGAGCTGTTTTTCATTTCTTTCACTGCTCTTACAAGAAGCGCAGGCTGGACGTTCATGATCGCCACCAGGTCATCAATGAGCTTAAGGCTGCGCGCGCCACGCTTTAGCGTCCGATAAATAGCGAGTGGCTTTTGAGTCAGCAGGTTTTCTGCGGAGTTGAGGTCCTCTGCTACTTTTCCTGGCGTTTTCAGCACTTTCCTGATTCCCTCACACTCAGTCATGATGCAGTCGCGCGCTAAGCCTACCAAAGCTTCGCGCGATTTGGACTGAGCGCGAGTAGTTAATTCAGGCTGGGCTGCGAGCGTTTCTGGCAAATTTGTAAGCGCTTCCAGTCCCTCTTTCAAGCGCGTCAGTTCTTGCTTTACCTGTGCTTTGTACTTCTTGAGAATGTCCTGAACGACATTTACCAAGTTCTGTAGCGTTTTGTTCATCGACTCAAGCTGTTCTAAGTGCGATGGCTCATCCAAGAGAAGCTTGTCGATTTCCAAATTGTCAATATCTTCGGTCATGGTTGCCTGAAATGAATGTTTTCTTTCCTTGTTCTCTTCCCCTTTCTTTGCTAATACGCGACGCGAACACGATATTTGAACCTTCGATATAAAACAGTTCACGCGTTCGTCGCTCCGCTCTTCACACGAGCGGGCCTCAGTAGTGTATATGATACACCAACGCAGTGTATATTTCCCTAACCGAGAAGCTTTGTCAGTACTCGGTACACATGCGTACGCCTCGCCCCTCAGGACTGAAGCTGGCCGTGTAACTGACGCGCTTCTCCCCACGGTTGAGAAGGCTCGATGTGCAGCACCGAGTTCTTCTCAATAAGGGAAATATACACTGCAGTTACAATGGCAGGCTACACGCCTTGATCGGTTCAATGGTCCTTTCGGAGGAGTCCTTCGTTTGGTTCGGCCCCCAAGTCACGCAATAGTTGGCCTACTCTTGGCGCTATCGCGGGGGCTCGGCGTGGTGTCCAGGGGTGTGTTGCAATCCTTTTATTGAAGATCCTCCTCCAGGCGCTCGGTGGCAGCGTCTCCTCTCGGCTCGGCTGCTTGATTGATCCGCACGCTAGGTAACCCGAAGACAAAAGTGATTTTAGCCGAGCGGAACCGCTTTATATAGCGGCCGAGAAGATACGCATACCGCCACGTGCCTGATACACAACACCAGATAAGATAAGCAAGATCATGATAAGGAAAATTACAGCACCATTCAAACTGTTCAGATCACTTGATCCCTCACTTCCTTCACAATAGGAAATTATGTAGATTCCCAGTAACCGAAGCGTACAGTTAGGAGAGCGCAGGCAACGATCTCTGGGTTACAGATTAGAGATTCTTTCCAATTTCTTTGAGTTGTTCTAGTAAATTCAAAACACAAAATACCTAAACAAGTGATGTAATTTCCACGTATGCTGGTTGAATCTGAGCCTCTGGGAAATTGTTGGACTAGATTGAGCATTTTGATTGTTAAATGATCTACGTTGTCCCTCTTTCTATATTTTTTACTATTTTATCCCTAATAATTTATCACTATTTTCCTCTTCCGTTCTCCTCTCGTATTAAACCCGTAAAAAGAAAATTCGTCGATCGTCAAAAAATCCAAGATTTACCTGTTTTTTTATTTGTTTAGTTAATCTGGGTCTGGGAATTCCAAGGAAGTGATTTTCGTGACTGCTGCCAACCAAAAGTGCTTCACTCCTTGTAGCTTTGACTGATATAGTTAGTGTATTATGCTAATGCTAAGGCAGTCTTCGGGAGTCGGGATGAGGACCGATGAGCCTCGGGTGTGGTTAGTCTTTCTATTACCTGTTTAGGGGTAAGAGGCGAAACAGGACTTTTTATGATAAAAAATATTCTTATTTGGACCTTAGGAAATTAGCAAACTAGTAGTGTCTGTTGTTGTGTTCGGTCTTACACTTACTGCCCTTCAACTTTGTGCATCGCGTGAAATTGCTGCGACTCTTGACTTTGTGACAACTGAGAAACTTGACTTTGACTGTGACTATCTGACATGAGAAAGTTTTTGTTACAATGCAATATTGGAATTTCCCAAACTCCTTTCAACACACAGCCTTATTACTCGCTAGATTCTGGAACATCGCTTATAACAACTTGGATGATACGAGTGTCGTCGAAGAAAACAAAAAAAAGAAAGCAAAATAAAAGCGAGATATAAAGTATTAGGTTGGCACTTGAGTAATACAACTTTTTATATAATTTTTGTTTTTTTTAAGCGTAGCGCATTCATTTTCTGCCAATACAAGAATTATGATGTGAATGCAGACATTTTTGCCGGTTTTGCCGTCTTATGTAAGGATTATGGTAGGTTTAAGGTACAATGGGAGTAAGAGCTTTGAGTTTCGCATGAAAAGGCCTTCTTCGTAAAGTCAAAAGATGAATCTCAACTTAGCGACAAGTGAATATGATGTTAGTGTTCACCGTATTGGATTACCCTATTGTGCAAAGTTCTAGCGAATTCTGAGATTTCGCAGGTTAGTTATTGACAGATTACCCTCCATTTGACGCATTTGGCTTCTTCTTCTCCTTAAAGGCGCCTTATTTTGACTTCTTCCTAAATTTCACTTCTTTTCTGATATATTTAATCCAAGTTTTATAGGGCTTCATGTTTGCCAGGAAACTGTGAAACCTGATTTTCAAGAGTTTTCGAAAAATCTTCAAATTTTTCTAGATTATCTAAAATCAAAAGATTTGCGTAGGCTTGCAACTTACTTCACAGTCTACAAGATGGTGGAGAATGAGAGTGCTAGACTGAATAAGAAAAAAGTTATGGGAAAAGTTGCAAAACTTATTTGCCAACCTAATATAGGTAGTCCCGAAAGTTCGTTCGCACCATTTTCAAAAATTTATAACTGATTTTTCCGGCTCATTTGACTGCATTTAATTTTGTATGGAAGACTAGACAAGCTGTTTATAATGATGTCTTAGCTGATTACAATTGTTCATTTGTTGCATAGATAAGAGCGTTAGAAAAAAATCAGTCAAAATTCGAATTTTCTGTATTAGGGTCATTCACTTGATCTTATCTGGAAGTACTGAAACGTCGGTGTATCTCTCACTACTGTTCAAAAAGTGGTCGGACACCTTTTCTTTATGCAAGGGAAGCTTGCGCGGTTTTCATTTTTACTAGAGTACAATGTAAATTATGACATACACTTTGATCATAAAATGACGAGGAATCTTTTTTTGTAGAATTCAAGTTTTGGGACTTGACATCTACCATAATGATTCACTGCTTTACGTAAATCTGGTAGGTATTAGCTCCTTGAAGCTAGACTGGCTAGCGGTTTTGTTGAGAATGTAGGCGTTTCAGTCAAATTTTTTTATGAATTTTTTTTAGCGGAGAAACAGAGGAGATTGCTGTTTATGAAAACGACGCGGATGTTCTGCGGATCTCTAACAGGTATGCCAATTGTTTTGTCAATTCAAACAGGGAAATGAATATTGTGTTGACACTTAGCAAGGTGAAACTAATTCTATCAAAAACTAGTTGCCTCAATGGTAGAGCTTGGAAGATTATGGATCTCTGCGTCTTTGCATGGTTTTCCTGTGTGTCGAATCAAAATATGGGATTAGTGCGTGAAAAACTATTTTGCACCTTCAAAGAGATTTTGGGAAGCAGTGATGGTTCGATTTCTAGAAATGAAGTATGAGATATGGTTTCGACAGTAGTGGAACTCAAAGGACTCAAAAAAGAAGTGCTTGAAGTTTGTTGGGAATACTGCTCTGAAATAGTTGCCCAATGAGAATAACGAATATTCAATGTGCTACAATGGCGGGGGCCCTAGTTAATAAGGGAAGGATATTTGCTAACCGTGGCGTTCCAGAATGCACACCCTCAGATGCAATTTAAGCATTGAATCCAAATCTGCTCTCGGTTCGTGCTGTGCGCTCTTCCGAAAGAAGTTATGAACATTTTTGTCACCAAAATTTGCGCCGTTCTGATGACAGGATTCAACGATATCGTTGAAATGGCCACTCAGACTACAAAATAGCTTCCAAATGAAATAAAACTTTACGTTAAGCTTAGAAAAACGTCTTTGATTTAATCTTAGTTGTTGATGTTGTAGGCTGACAATGAGGCCAAGATTGTTGCGCAGCTTTTTTCGTCTTTGATTTACCCGAGATTAAAAAGCCTGGATGGTGACGATTCTGGCTGTCTAGATCTCGTGCGTTAAAACTGGGAAAAAGTCCATGGGTTCGTTCAGAAAGTTGCGCAGCAGGTAATGAACATAGGTTTGCAAAAGGCTGTGGTCACTAACAATCAGCGTCTTTTCTTTGTAAGATCGCCCAGGTCTTGCTGCAAATTATGGATTTTAGAGAATGTCGCTCCAGTAGTTGCCCTAATCTTGGGCGGTGCTTATAATTTCTAAGGGCAATCTACGATATCAAATTGCCCTGCCGTACAAACAATAACTTGGTAACACACTGATAACTTTTTACCTCGAATGAAGTGTACTCAACTATCAAACCACTCTTTCGCAGAGATAACGGTACAGAAATTCGTTTCGCAAGAGAGATACGGCATTTTTGCTTCGCTAGCGACTTTGGGAAGTTGAAACAATGTTACTTGGGCACGATTATAAGAAGAAATATCTTCAAATGGTAATCTTTGCCAAATGCAAATCCACAAAGCCTTCATATTCAAGTATACCACCATCGAGAATAGGCAGGACACCTGCGCAGGGGTAATTTTGAACGGGGACATGAGATTTTCAAGCTCAGTCCATGCCTCTACAGGGTGTCCCAAAAAAATGTTAACACTGTATGATCGTTAATAACTCCCTTGCTTTCGAGTCTTTCGCCGAACTTTAGGTACCATTTTGTAGACCGAGGACAAACTTAAATTTAGAGCATGGAGCAAATCATCTAACTCTCCTCGTTACTGTAGAATTACGGGAAGAAATTTGACAAGGATTTTAGGATATTGAAGGCCATTTTCTGCTTCGAAACAGAGCCAAACAAACCAAAGTCTCTCGTACTATGGTAATGAAAGTCGCTTATTTCAGATATGGAATTTCCATTTTATTATAATACTTCTTTTCAAAGTTATCCTAGGTAAGGTATGATAAGTGACTTCACAGCATGTGTCAAAAATGTGATTACACCATAAAAAAAGCTGAAAACGCTCGTAAGAAGTAGTGTAGTAAAAGCAGCGTGCGCAAAAACCCTAGCACACAATTTTCCAGATTTTTTGAAAAAAATTTTGTCAGAGGGCATATTTCACGACGGTTCCACATGCTGTAACTTCTTACCGTAATCCTACAGCAACCAAGAGTGAATATTGATTCGCTCCATATTGCAAATCTAAGTTGAACCTCGCTCTACAGAATGGTGCCTCAAGCTCGCCGAAAGACATGAAATCAAGAGAGTTATTAGCGATCAAACAGTGTTAACATTTTTTTGGGACACCCTGTATTTCAGCTCACCCCCAATAGAGTTATCTGATGCTGCAGATAATTATAACTCGCATGCTACCTTTGTGTGCAAGAGTCGATTTAGATGTTGTTTCAGATCTCAAGTCTCTATAGGAATAATCGAAGTTTTGAAATCATGGACATCACCTAAACAATATGAGACAGCAATAAGTGAGTATCATTAAAGAACATTTTCACTCACCATCACGACAATTACTCTGTTCATAAATATATCAGCTGTCGAGCGTATCTGAGTTCAAAGTGTAGCGACTGCTGATAAATTCGTTAAAATTGCTAAAATAATGAAACAACTCACAAACCCCATGGCAGACCTAGATGACTGGATTGCTAAAGTGGCAGTGGTTATATACGTCACTCGTTGATGTACTAATATCGATTTTGATTAGAACAGCCATAAAGCTAAATTAATAGAAACCCTGAGTCAAATCCATGCCAGGCTTGCCCGACCTTGTGAATACCTTGAAGATGCTTAGCACTCTGTGCTCCTAAACATCACCTCTCTGCTCCTGAATAGCGCATTGTACTCACAGCTGGGTGGGAGTCACTAAATCAAACTAGGCAATCACTTTAAAAAATTCATACCGTCAATGAGAGCACGAAATGCTATTTTGAAAAAACACTCTACATAGCTAGAGAGCGCTTTCTGATAAAAATTACATACATTTTCTAAACGAAGAAATAAACTAAGGCCGAGATTAAATCGATGGTTTCAGCATATCTCAAAGTCAAATGGAGCGATAATAGATATTGAAATACTAATAAGAATCAAACCATCGTATGAGGTATCCTGGCACCAGCAATTGCTACATAGCGGAAAAGCTGTAGCAATTCATTTTTTCCCAGCCCTTCATGCAATTTTTCGCTCCAAAAAAATGCCATTAACCCTTTTTTGAAAGGGGTCTGTACATAAGTAAAGCATATTTGGAATCAGAGTATAAAGATCTCACAACGGTATGCACCACTACTTCTTGGTCGACGGATGTAAACACACATGTTTTTGTAAACACAGAAGTAGTTATATTTTTCGCGGTCAATCTTACAACAAATGAACTAATGTAATGTACTTCAGAAAAACGCAAACAATGTGTTAAGCTTTTGTGAAATTGTAAAACTTTTCAAAATGCTGACAAGCGCAATGGCTGATGGTTCTATTACAGTGAGTGTTGCCTGTTATGCAAAGATTCATGGTTATGACTTCCACATTTTGAAGGACACCAGCTACAACGAGCAGTGCTTACAAAAAGATGCAAGTTTTTTGTGCATGACCAGATAAATCATATCAACGGTAATCGGCTATCAACAATTTTAGATGCTTTTCAGGAGGCACTGTATAGCTGCAAATGCGTTAAAAGATTACGATTACGTTCTATTTTTGGACTCCGATATTGGGGTGGTGAACCCTAAAAGGTCAGTTATATTGAATATTTGCCTACATTTGCTAGTATTCTAATGCTATACTTTTGGCTGTACCTATTCTATAGCCTTCTTTGGAAAGTATTCTGACCTTTTGCTTGACAAGTTAGCATAGTTGATTTGCGTATATTGAGGGCTATGCGAGTTTTCCAGAATCGAAGCCTTCCGCGCGCAAAACACAAATTATATCATAGTATTCCAAAAGCCATGTAATTTAAGGCGCATAGAAGAGTTTATCGAGCCACAGACAAATATAATCTTTTACGATCGATTCTATAATTGGGAAGTCATGGCTGGGAGTTACTTGGTAAAGAATTCAAGCTGGTCGCGTGATTTTCTCAATGGTAAGATAGCTCGATGGTACACAAAACATCTGGTTTCTTGGCCATCGTATTATTAGTAATTTCAGCTTTTTTTTTCAAATAACTGTTAAGGTTGTTAAGGTTTTGCAAATTACGAATCTCGACTTCCAAAGCCGGATCATGGGAGTGATAATGGAGCCTTGCATGTGAGTAACTGTAGTAGGTGGCATATTTGGCTCAGTTGCCGATATATCAAATCATCACTCCGTCCCGCTTCTTTACAATTCTGTCATAGTCCTATGGTGCGGTTCAAATTCATACAAACACCCCTTACTCTGAAAGTTTCTGGACTTCTGGAACATACTTGAAATCGAAACTCGATGGACCTTCCTTTCCTTATTCAAAGCTGCATTCGCCTCGAATTCTTTAAAACAGCTACAGTAATAGAGTTCGAAAGATCTAGTGCACAGTCCAAGTTTTTTAGAAGAAGAGTTTTAGTTTATTCACATGGCTGAAAATGTTGAAAGCAGTGCGCTTCAAAAAATCCATTCTTCCGCGGTGCAAGAACTCTATCAGCTTGTAACAAATCCTGACACTATAAGCTTTCTTGATATGTCTTGATTGAACCCCAAAAAAACCTCTGTGTACTTGTTGAATTTTCCATACAAGTCTTTTCCTCAAACTAGAATTAGCACATTTTCAAGTTCCAAATCTCGGCTTATGAAGCCTCAAGATGATGTGTACATAGTAAGTTCACATCCGAAAAATAGTGTGTTTGGCTAAAAATTCTGCACGCCAAGCATTTTGTTTATTTTTTTTGGCACGAGTGTCATTCCACAAAAAAGACTGTATACTAGCGCAATCATAGCTTCTCTTGCTTTTGAGCTTCAAAGCCTCACAGCTCTGCAAAAACTCCCGAATCTTCAGCACTGATACAAGACCAAACAAGCAATACCTGCCCCACAAAGCTTTTTGAGAGACAGAAACCAAAATTCAGCTCAAAAGTGTACCAACTTTGAGGTAAGATTGAGACTTGGATGAGCCGCAACAGTATACACGTTTAGCATTGTTTCCTCGACGTAACTCTTCGCCCACAACAGAATTTCCAAGTCACATACACAAGTTTTTTGCGTTAAACAACACATCTATCAAGAGAGCATTTTGTTATAAATTCTTGTTACAATCTAGTTAGACCGCATCGTCGAAAAACGGATGGCTTATCTTCTACGCTGTTTTGGTTAAGTGGCGTTTGGAGACTACAAAAATATAAAAAACGGGTTCTTTCCGCAGCCTTTAGTTTGGAATTGGGACATGTGACGCTAGCTCAGCCAGAAGACGCAAAGTTTGCGAGACCCTGTGGTCACATTTGTGTGCGATATGCGCATTCTAGCCAGCTCGTACATTATTATTGTACGAGCTGGCATCCCGGATTCCACCCCGGTACGGAGCCAGTCCATCGTACTTGATCTCTCATGCAGCGAAATTTACCCTTCTTTTGATTCCCACTCGTATTACTTCGCTTCTACCGTCCTTAGCATATCTTGATGACCAACTGATCAAGATGCTTCACCGCTTATCCTTTATGACTATGAATATGTGCACAGACACACAAACAAACAGATCTTCTGCTTTATATATAGAGAGACCATAATACATTATGTATTGTATCAATGCGCGGACTGACCGTAGATCGCGGAGCACGGTTAGCGCGCTAAAATGACACGAGAGCACGGCCTGTAAGATAGCGATCTGTATTGGTACAAGCGTTCGGCTGCGTGGCGCGTGCTGCGCAAGCTACGGCCAGTTCGCAATCAACAATTTGATGGTATCACGTTTTACCTCTCGTACGAGCTTCCAAACTTGATCATACCTGGAGCAAAATCAAGATAAGCGCTACAGCTTTCAAGACTTTTTCCAGGCTTATTTGGGTGAAATATTGGCACCACATTCCAGTCTATTCAAAACATGTCTATTGATATACAAAGCTGTCAAAGGACAAGGATCACTTTTCTTATATGAAGCATGTATCCGCGAGGCTTTAGGAAACACAACCCATTTTGGGAATATCACAATCTTACCTAAGGTGGGTCATGCTGTCATGTCAATAATGTGGTGTGGTTTGATACCATTTCTCCATAAACGGGTGTTGGAACATTGCAAGTCGAAAATTTGAGATTACATCTGGTACCTGTAGTGGCTTGGGGCATGCTTTACAACATGGCAAGCAAAATTAGATAATTCACAACACTTTCAATCAATTCGAGAAGTTAAGCTGTAAAGTATATCTCACTCAGTAATAATATTAAAAATTTCAGGGCGCTGGATGGGCGCGAGATCCTAGAGTAACGAATAGTAAATGGTGCAGAGAATTTGATTTCATGATGCATAATTGGAAAACCAAAACTGAGAAGAGGCAAAACAGCAGGTTCCATCCGTAAGCGCATTAATGTTTCAATCCACCATTTCACCATTAGTTTGTAGCTTCTATCAGTATATTGCAGCATAAGCGCTCCTACTGGACAGAACTTTTTTGTATGGTATAATCCTTTCTTTGGCAAGTTCGACTTGAATTTGTGTTCGCCAAGGTGAGCGAGAATTGGCCTGACTGACACATAGCCGACTCTGTGACTAAAACATAGAGCACTCATGTGCTGTGCTTTTTAGATTAATTTTCATAAGTTGACAAAAAATGTCAGTTTCACTTTTTTTCTGAAACAAAAGATGGTATTCCTTACTGAGTTTCTTAACGCTTTATTAGCACTAAAATCATTGTTTTCTGTCAGTCACTCTACAGTAATTAGGTTTTATAAATAGAATTATAGATAGAATATCATCGTAGAGCCACTTATAGAGAAGGCGGTAAAATGTCATTGATCTGTAAAATAGTATCATAGAAATTGTAAATGGTTTTACAATTCACATATTAATGATTTTTTTAGAATTGTCATAGAAAGTTTTGATTAAAAAAATTTTATGAGAGAACAGAATATAACAATACTTCGTTGGCGGCTTCGCTAGGTACTGATAATTGGTGAAAGTCGTGCATTCTATTTTTTGTAAACATAGTATCTGTAGCTCTTGCACTGTAATTCGACAACTGTTTCGATTGCTACCATATTCCAAATGTACATATGATTAGATTCAGATTCTAAATCTTATTCTAGGAATTTTACATGGAACTACGTCAACACCTTAATGGAGACACCGGATTCGGTCAGAGCACAAATGGAAACCTACAAGCACAAGGTTGAAGCCTTGAAAACAAACCTGCTCAAAACCCTCTCAAGGATTCATCATCTAACAGCTTCTGAGGCAGGAAGAAAGGACATTCGACTTGAGTTAGGGAAAATCTTGTCGTCAATTAATGAGACGTGGGAGTCATACGTGATCTAATTGTGAGAGCCGTGTTGTTTGAGCCTTCTCTAGTCAAAAGTAAATACGGCTTTATAGTATGCTTTAGTTCATAAAAATCAACTTGTACATATTTTCTGTGTTGATTATGAACATATCCTGAAATAAATGTGAAATCACGACCTATCTTTTTGAAAGATCTTGAAACTAACAACTAAAAGATACTAAATTAGATTCGTCTTTTGAGATGAGGCATATAAATTTGGAACCAGCTTCGATCGCTGATTCGAAATATGCTGTTCTTAGCTGCTTGAGTTAAGGGCTTGCTGTTGTGAGTAACTAACAAACACCTGAATGTCGTAAGACGGTATGTAGACAATCTGCTCGAAAAAAGTGCTAGGATGTTGAACTAGCATCAGATTGATTCCTTCGATCCTGAAAGGGAGCATTATACCATTACAAAACCACCTAGATGCCGAAGGTTGAGGAGCACGCAAACTTTGCATAGAAAAGGGATCATGACTCGCTTCAGAATAATGCTAAGCAGCTAGAAACAGCATATTTGGAATCGGCGTTCCAAGCTGATTCCAATTGTATGTATCTCATCTTAGAAGGCAAATCTAAGTTGGTATTATTCTCTTGTAAGATTAGCGGACGGTCACAACAGGTTTCTCGATTTCAAAAAGTTTCTACATTGATGTGACTGAAACGTATCCTTATTTTCATACACTGCAATGACACGTTGCTAGTTACACTCAGTATCTATCAGCAGCAAACAAGAACTAGGACGGCGTGGAACTGCTGCAGAATATTAATGTAAGTAGTAATGCTTGATCTAGTTTTGACTATATTTGCAGGAGGAGACCATGCAGAGGCATGGTAGATGCATACAGTAGTGCAGTAGTTTTGGAGGACGAAACAATGGTTGTCGAAAGATGGGAGGAAGCGATGAAGTTGCTGAAAAGGGCTACCAATACATGTTCTTCGTTCCGGAACCCTATAATAAAGGCAAACGAGCTTCACATCAAATGCTTGAAACTGGAACTGTCTGCAGAGATTCAACAGCTGCGTACAATGCAAATTCTTTGAGCAAAGGTAAAACAAAGATTTGATCACCAAGGTAATTTCCTTACAAAAAAAAGAGAGTGCCAAGCATAATCGATCATGACCGATTATTAAGTACTAATCAAGCACTATTTCCTTTAGATACAGAAACACGGCACTTCAAAGTTCTTTGAGGCATGCTTTACGAGGCATTTCAAAGGCTTGGTTTGGAGGTCGATAAAATCAAACATCCAGGAAGGCTTGCTCCCCAAACATGACACAGAGCATGCCTGGGCGCACTGCATGCTGCTCCTGCCAAGAAAACTGCCCCAAACTGTGCGCGCAAGCCGTTGATATTTCCACAAATATGGACTCCATATCTGTGGGTAACATCCAAAGTGAAGGAGGCATACGCATCATAAGTCTGATGTGAGAGTGAGTGCAAATGTGAGAGTGTAATACTCTAAAGATAGCTTTACACAAAACGTAGTCCATTTTTGTAATAACACATTAAATATGGTGAGAGAGATTTGAATGAATTTGGATTAATTTTTTGTTTGGTTAAAACAAATTTTGCTAACTCAAACACCTATCTTATTCTTAGTTTCTTCCTCCCTCCAAACAACATCACGATTCGATAAAGCAAGAAAGCTCAGACTTTGACATCACTTGCGTATAAGTGTTTTTCGGAGGGTTGCTGGATCAACTAATGAAGGTGGGGGGGGGGGAGGGGGGAGTAGATTCAGTGCGTATATCACGAAAAGCATTGCTGAAACTTTGAATGCGATCACCAGAAAGCCTGAAAAGCACCGAATGGCATGTCAGGAGGGAGCAGCAAGGTGCTGTCAGAATAACATGAGGAGGTCACTATGGTGTCTACGCTTTGTGGGAGCTGGTTGTTCATTGTTTATCAGGAAGAGAATAAAAACCTTCAAGATTGCAAAAAAAGGAAATCAAGGTTGTCCATTACTTTATCACTCTAATAGAAGAGTAGTTCAATAAATGTACTCAATATTAAAAACTCTGATTTTTTAGTTTGTCTAGCGCAAGCAAGTCAACAAATTTGTAGGCCTTTTGAAACACCCCTCCGCTTTTTCGGATACCATTAAGAGATAGGCGAATGAACCGGTGTGTAAATAAAGTGCTGCCGTAGCTTTTTATGAGATATGCGTTCATGTTAGAAGATAATTGAAAAATTACTATACTCTAAAATGTATAATTACATCCGTTGCCCTAATAGAAGTAGTGCTTCATACTGACATAAGAGGGTCACAAAGCCGAAGTGCGCGATATACTGCAAACCATTTGTGGGAGCTTGAAAGCTAATTATAAATCTGCTCTATCTGCAGAGCTAGATCCTAGAGAGAGAAGTTGTGGGCATTCGGATTATAGAATAATTTTGAGCCGTTGACCAAGGTTGGTAGCAAGACTTTATTATCGGTAACAACCCAAAGTTTCGGTGCCCCCCCCCCCCCCTTTTTTTCAGGGCCTCCTCAGCTCTGCCAGATTGAAGTATATTGACCTCCTTTGAAACATTGGCTCATCTTATATTATTCCTATTTCTTATTATTCCGTTCCTATAATATGAACGCGATCCCAAAAAATGCGACGGTTAGGTTGGTCCGCCCGCATGTATGCTTTAAAGAGTGTTTTGAATAGACGCCAGTCGCATAACGGCGACTTATCGTTGAGAGAAGTGGCAATGTAATTGAGTGCAGAAGAAGACGCAGACGTCGTTGACGACGAGATAGTATCAGACAAGCAGGATGCGCTGTATTGCTGCAATAGCTGTTTTGAAATACGCAAACACGTGCTCAGTGTGTTGAAGTATGCGAGATGGTGATCGTTACGGAAGTTAGATATAAAAGCATACCATTTATTGATCCGCACACATCCATTCTCTGTATTCATCAGGCTCTCGTTCGTTTTTTCAAGCTCTTTCCATTCATGTCGTGAGCTATTTTTGGAACTATCCACTTTCCGCCTAAATCCTGGGAGATTCTCCAAAAATCTTGCTTTTGGGAACAATTGCGCTGCTTGATTTCAATTTCTCCTACTAACATCTGAGTGTGAATGCGAGAATAACATTGTGAAAGGAAAGTGTACAGCGATTTTTAGGGCAAAACACTATTTTAGGACGATATGATCCAATTTCCGCCCAAATTTTGAAGAGATCTCCGAAAATCTTGCTTTTGAGAGGTTGCAAGGCAATACATATACTATGATAAATTGTAAATTCATTCGAAAAAAGTATATGTTTGAAACAGCATTTATTATGGGTTTGCCACAATCCGCTTGCGCGACCCGTGGGGTCGCTAGTCTTGTATACAAAGGTCTGTCTGCCACATCGACACTTCGGGGTGGGGCGGGTGTCGTAGACTACTGTTCGTCATTGATCGAATCGATTTTGTTGGTTTTTATAGATTTTTTTGCAAAGTTTAAGCTACAGGGCTGGGAGTTGGCATGGGGGGGGGCAGGTGAGCATGCTGACTACTAATACATCGGTAGTAGGGAATTGGCATGTAGAAGTGGGCACAGGGAAAGGTTGTAGAGAGATAGGGATGGGACTTTTACCGTAGTGTTTTTCGGATCGGGCGGAGCCGTGTAAGCCGGCTAGTCACTGATAATAAAGTCTTGCTTTGGTTAACAGCCTAAAAACTATATTATTGGGGTGATCACTAAAAAATGGGACACCTAGAAAATAAATGTAGATTTCTCAAAAAAGAAAAATGATTAACCTTCCCAATTTTGATAGATGTTAGAATAGATTATTCTCTTTGAGAAAATACCTATATAAGGTCATTTACATAACTAATAATTTTTATAGTGGCTGAAATGCAAAGTTAGTCACTTTGACAAATTATAAACTTCGAGCAGTATCTGCGCAGTGAAACATGCGAAACCATCCAAAGTACTACTGCTGCAACGCGTGAAGGTACATTCACCAGACCCACGATGGATTGCTGGTGTAAACTTTCAAATCAGGAGATATGGCCATTAGCAGCTTTGAGAACAAAGATCGTGCTATTCAATGCTTTGCAGGTGAACGCATGTTCTATAGGTACCATCTGAAAGGGTTTTTTTTATCCATCCATATGCAGTTTACCTCACATTTTATCTATCTCCGGAAAATACAGATTGAAACTCGATTTAGAGGTTTTTGTTGCGCCAAAAATCTCGATTTTTCAGGTATTTCGCTTTTTTTATCCAGAAATAGAAAAAAACCTGTATGTTCAATAGATTGTTTGAAAGAGCATGAAGAGCTCTTTCAAATGGTGTATCGATTGCTTTATAACTTTACGATATGGCAGCACAAAAATGAGCGATGTTCAAAAAAACCTTGTTCGAGTTCTTCAGGGCGCCACGCATAGGGTTGTGGGAGAGGAGCGTTGACACTTTGCCAGAATAATAGGCGAAGGTCGCTTTTATAAGCGACGTTTACGTTGCAGCCTGCTTGTTGTTGATCGAAACAAAAAACCTCAAAATTTGACAAAAATCAAGCTGTCCCATTTTTTAGTGATCACCCTAATATTATCCGAATTGAATGAACAACGCTAAGGTTTATCGATAATCGAGCACGAAGTATTATGACCATTTTAAGGCAAAAAAGGAACTAATGGCTTAAAGTAAATCAATTGTTATAGCCTTTCTAGACCCAATACATTGTTTGGTACCTCAACACTTGCCGCTACTTCATTTACAGTCTTGAGAGACTGTAACGATTGATATGCAACCATTACTTTACTTTTCGACTCTAGAATGCTCACAACTTCATTTCCACAAGCGCTCTGCAGATAGGAAAAGCAGATTTGAAACCAGCGCTTTAAGTTCCCACTAACAATATGCAGCTTGTGATGATCAGCCACTTCGACTTTGTGACACTCCCTCATGAGTGCATAGCCACCTCATCTTTGTAACACAATAAACCATGTTCGAAAATAAGAGTGTCTCCTTTGAGGTCCATGCTTGAAACCTCGGAACTCGCTAAAGCTTGGTCAAGAGGTCATTTGACGTGTTGGCCACGTAAACGATACTCATTATTCTTCTTAACAAGGGAAGTGTCAAAAGTCGCAATGCTTTTTGACCTGGGATAGGTATAATATAAAGCAGCTTGAAATGCTGTTAAATAATCTTTCTTAGCTGCAAAATTGATCTCGCGAGTTACGGGCATTTTCTTTACCAAATTCTACAATGTTTGAAGTACTCTGTGGTCATAGAAACCTTGCACCGCAGCATGACGTTGAGGAAGGCGCAGAATTACATCAAGCACTGGTAGAGCGTTTCATCTACGTATGAGCCCAAAAAATGTTTGCTCTAATTTCTGGCTATTCTCGGCGTTGTAAATTTTCCGCAAATTAAATTCAATGACGCTCTGCTAGATTAGTTCTGCAGCAAAGAAAGGCTGTTTTGAAATCGGCATTTCAAACTGATTCAGATTATCTATTTTCAACTCAGAAGGTCTATTCTATTATAGGACTATTCGACATACCTAACAAACAACAAGTTGTAATTAACATTGATATCACCTCGATCGCCACCTCCTTTCCTCTCGGCACTCTCTAGGTGTGGCGTGCCACACTTCGCGCTTGACCTGGTCTAAAAATGCTTTTTTCCGCCTTTGCAACGTGGACCGTAAAAGAAAGATAGTATCTACCTCCCAGCAAAAAGTGCCCTGCTTGTCGCTGCTGCACATCGATATCACACAAGTAGAATCAAGCGAGAAGTCAGGCATGCGGCTCTGACTTAGACCCCTTATAAGTATAGTTGTATTACGCCCCCCCCCCCCCCGCTTTTCTTTGAATAGAATAACAATTTAACAACCTATTTGTCATATCTTTCACCGTGATTATGCCATTCAGATCCGAAACCGCAAAGAAGGTCCGACTGCCTGAAAAACTAGTGCATAATTACACTGAATTCAAGTTCGACCAAATGTTTGATTCTTGCTCTGTTCTCATAGTATTTGTACTTCATGATGGCATCCCTGTTGTTGGTACGAATGCAAACGCGTCTTTTCAGTGTACCTGTGCTAATTTTACATTTTCATTTTGGTTCTGATATAAATGTCTATAAACTAAACCCTTACATATGTACAAATTTTGTATGCCTAAATCTATAACGAATTGTAAGAATTAGCGGAATCATATTAGCAGACCCATACATGAAACGATGGACAGTTTGCGCCTGAAATGTTGCAAAATATTTCTTGACCGTAGAAGTACTTTGAGCGGAGCGTATGCAGTTCAACAAGAGATCCATATGTTGTAAAAAATCATCGAGAAGCTGTGTCATACATGTGAAAAGCAAATATTTGACTACGTATGATAACCATAGCGAGTTTAAGCTAGGTTTCTTGATTTTAGCTTGTTGTCAAAAAGGCTTTGACCTTCATTCTTGCATGAGAAAATAGGGGCAGCACAAATCAAAAATAGAAAAAGAATGAAGCACAATGAAGCTTAGTTAGTAATAAAATGAATCAAGGACTGCTTTTTGATCACCACGTTGAACAACGACAAAGAAAAATCAACCTTTTTCAAAGACTTGTTTACTACAGTGTTTTCAATTGAAAGCTAAAGGGTGTAAACTTTCCGTGCAAATGAAAACGGGAAATAAGTGTTCAAGATTTTCGGAAGATGCTATCTAGCGCTCACGACTAAAAACAAACTACACTGTGAGTTTTGCCAAACCACAAATACGCCCAAAATCTGCAACCTCACGATAAAAATACGATACCATCAATAGTATTACAGTAAGTTTCGACCCGCTTTAGGCGGAAATTGGACTGGTGGGAGTCCGCCTCGCAACAGTTCGCGCCGTTTCGCAGCTACAGTATATCCTATCGTGCTGAGAACCCGTGTCTGCGTCTCTTCAATCTCCTTAGTCTTCGATTGGCAAAATGTCAGTGCTACAGTCTGTCCCAATCGGGATCAGGCCGAATTGCCAACTGAATTTGCGCGCTCGCAGCGCTAGGGGATTGCGCTGCATACGTACGCTGTCGCAGAGAGTGAAGAGATCGAGGAGAGAGCAGACTAGCTAACCGCGGATGTGGCGCGAAACCCTCGCGGCGCGGACTCCCGCCATGCCGATCTTGGCCTGGTTAGGATTGGGGCAGACTGTATGCGCTAGCGAAGCCTCCAGCGATGCGCATGCGCTGCTCCACGTAGGATGTCTCGCCTAATCCGGGAAACCGACTGTAGGTTGTCCGGAAAATAATGTCACATGGCATCCTACCGCGAAAAAACGACCGCAAAAAAACTAGCGAGTGGGGTATCATTTGATAGAGCAAAGCAAGCTCTACAAGGTATTTCACAAACCTCCGCTAAAATCTTGCTCTACCTGAAGTTCGAATCCAAATATAAAAAATTTCAGACACCTGAAAAGTCGTATCTCCGTCCGTAGATGTCTTAGCGATCTCCAAATTGCACAGGCATGTATTCTCCACACGAGACTTCACCTGTATAGTTTGTGGTATTTTTCCATGGCTACAGTACGACCAACAAAAATAGGCCAAAAGTGCGATTATGACGGGTTTTTTGCAAACAACTTGATTTTTCTCGAAAACTGGCGCTTGTTCAAAGCCGAAAATTCATGGTTATACTCCTAAAGCATACAGAATCACTCATGTGAGAGAAGCTCAGGATTGCTTTGGCAAAAATATGCCGATTTTTGTTTCCTCAGTTCTCAGCCATGGAAAATCCGCGAAGTTGTGCGTACGAGTGTCTCGTATACTAAGTTCATGTGTGAGCAAGTGAGAAGTTTCAGGACTTTTCTGAACGGAGATACGATGTTTTTCTTTTTTAGGTCTTTAATGCCTTATGAAGTTTGGCTTTAAGCTTCACGCAAACCAGATCTGGCGCGAAAGTTCGAGCTTAATTCTGAAGAGCTTGCTCTGATCTATCGGTTAGTACCCCACTTGCTTACGTCCGTGCGCACGCTGCTGTGATATTGCATGATAAAACGCGATGCGACATTATTTTCCGGACAACCTAATATATGAACTGATAAATAACTGTGCATTACATCTTCGCGCGCAATCCATTTCCATCGCTCACCCAACATGAATTTCAGAACTGCTCTTGCAAAGTGAAATTCCTCTAAAAAGTCGATGTGATTGAGTGATGTTTAGAATAATTTGCTCACCGAAAAAAATTCACCCGTTCTATATCGCCAAAATGCGGTTGGCCTTACTAAGTGAAAGCTGAACGGAATTATACAAAGAATTTACTATGAGCTCATCGTTATGTCCGGTCATTCATGCATTATTCGTGCAAAATCGATAGTAGCTTTGCGACACGTACTACTAAGGCCATATGCACTAACATCCCTGCGGCGAGGAGAGCGGCGTTTCCAGTGTTGAAAAAGCCGCAGCGGCGGTCGACGCGGCCCCTTTATAACGGCGGACGCTGCTCCCCTCGCCGGACGGGCCTAAGGGCCAGGATACACCATGCTATTTTTCTGTCGGCGCTGGAAGTATACTTATCAGTCGCAGAAAAATTACTTAAAGTTGATTTTTCGAACTTCGTTACCATCCTTATGCACCGCTCGCTTTGTTAATAGCGTAAGGTTTCTGCTTAACTTCACCAAAAATAACAAGCATTTGCATCGCGAAAACAAGGCGCCATCTCTTCGCCGATATAATCGAGAGGGGTAGAGGACTATATGTCGCCGAAAAGGGGCGGTCCCCGCGGTCATTTGCGACAAATGCGCACCCTTGTATATGCGCGGACATGCGTTCCTGCAGGGAATCCGCGCAGGACTCTTCCAAATTCGGCGACATATAGTCCTCCACCCAATCGAGAGTGGTGGTAAACTCTCACATACGACATACTTCAACGGCGATCAGATTCGGGCACGCACAGTTGACAAACTGAACATCGTAATTAGCTTATTCGCTGTCAGTCTGATCAGGTTTGTTTGTACGAAAATTCCGGTACATTTATTAGGATAATATCATGATAAGAAAAATGCGATGTAGGCCGCTGTGTAAATTTTTACATGAAAAAGTATTACTGTTCTTGCGAGGTGTTGGAATGTCCTTCAGGCTGAGATTGCTTCTGACGAGGACAAGATTTAGTCCGATAACCTGGAAGTGAAACTCTAAGCATACAACTCACAACACATAACATGATGTTTGCTTTTTTTTTCGGGCACACTCTGCATGTACTAAATAATTAAATAAACAAATAACATACAACACATAGCACACAACACAGAAAACACAGTACACAGCACACAACATACAACTCATCACATAATACAAAATACACAACACATAGCACAATATAAAACACAAAACATACATACAACACGTAGCACATAACGCACGACACACGGCACATAACGTACAACACACAACGCAACATGCAACGCACAACACACAACACATAACACATGCCACATAACACATACACAACATACAACACGCAACCCCCGACACGCAACACCCAACACGCAACATACAACACACAACCTGCAACATACGACACACAACACACAACACACAACACACAGCACACAACAAACAACAACAACACTAACACACAACACACAACATATAGCACATAACACACAACACACCGACGCAACACACATGTATATGTGTACACAGACATAAATACGCATATAAACTTGGATATGTTAGGTTGTGTAATAAGTTCTGTCCCATTTTTTCTTTCGATTTTTCCTCAACATTTTGCGCGATGTTCTGCAAATTGTTTATATGCATTTGAAAGTTCTAAGCCTTCTTTACTAGAACTTTCTCGAATTTCTACATCAGATGACTTGAAGAAGTTTTACGGCGTCAAATTTGGAGAATCAAACAGGAAAGAAGTCCATTTTCGACAACTACGTTACGTCGCCCTCCTAATTAGTCAGAATGCCTAAGAATAAGCTCGAAAAATTTGCTGCACGTAAGCAAAGAATGCTCTAGCTTTTACTGCGCTTCAAAAGCGCTGAAACTTCGAAAATCATTTCTGTAGACTTTAGAAAGGTCTTCTTTCTAACGCCTTTTTAACGTTGGTGTCATCTGAAGGCAGAGGGAGGCGGTAGGCGGATCATCCAAAAAAGAAGGGATGGTTTGTGGTTTCAAAATTATCGAATTCATAGGTTAAATACTCAAAATTCGAGCTTCGGAAGCCGCATAGCTTGAGTACGCGAAACGGCGAACATCGCCGTGACAAAGTCTTACTTGCCGACTCCTAAAAAATTATCATTAAATAGACGGTGGAAGGAAGGGAACATGCGCAAACAGTGATAGAATAAGTGTAAAAGTCTAATAGATTGTTTTGGCTGTTGTCAAGCTTGTTCAACAAGTTCTACCAATTAAAATCGAGAAAATTTTGGAGGAAAAAGATGTCAAAATGAATTCTTCGGGGGTGTGGTGTGAGAGGAACGATAGCAGTTGCCAGCCGCTGGTGCCAATGCATTCACAATTCACAAATTGCGAACTTATAAAAAATAGTAGATATGAAATCAATGCTCACTCAACTTACTTGATAAGTCTTGCCTGAATCCCGGTGGTATGTGCAATTTGGTGATGTTCTTGCAGGAACAAGCTTAAAATACTTGAAGTCTCACCTTTGAGACCTTCTTTGGACATTTTCAGCTGATTTTCACACCGCATTTCCAAGCAAACACAATCTATACAATTCTCCTGTCTCGATGAAAGCATAAAAGAAGGAAATGTTTTAAATTTCTGTGTGCAGATGGACAAAAATGACGCTGATGTACGCGCGAGTTATTGACACCCCACCAGCTATCGTTCCTCTTGCTCGCCACCCAATTCTTCGGCTCTTTGGATTTTTTATTTCATTAATAAAAATCTTTTTCCAATTTCCTGCTATGTTGGGGAATGATGCATATGAGCCCGCAGAGCAGACTTAGTGCTTTCGAAAGCATATACACTTCATCTCATATATTGTCAATGTTGTCAAGAAAATCTAAAACAAAAAATGGGACAGAACTTATTACACGACCTAATATATACAGATGCACAAATATACAAACATTTAGACACACATGGGCAGTTGATATTCTTCATCTAATAAATTTCTCCTCATTGATCGACACGCTCCAATCCAACACTGACTCTCGAATTTGGCTGCGTATAATTCATAAATCATGACGCGCTAAGTTGACTGAGTATCATTCCTTTTACTGCAGGGATGAGCAATTTCGTCATCTTCGCCCCGTTTCGTCCAAATCGAAGCGATGCTGCCGTGGATAAGGATTAGTTGAGGCTTTTTTTGATATTTTTTGCTAACACAGGGGTTCTCTCCTCACTGATGAGTTCCGGGGTGGGCTTACTAATCATACTTATCCGTCTGAGGGAAGGAAGGAAACGGATACTTTCTTTTTTTATTGTTTCCTAACTTAGTTTTATAATAATTTCATAATTCTAATCTTGTTGTTTCTATAGTTATCTTTGGAGGTTAACAAATCTCAGAGGATGCCCGAAAAGTCACCACCCGCTTTTGAGAATATAAACAAAACGATGGGCAAGTTATGCGCTTCAAGTACGACGATTCTGGTTCGTCAAAAACAACGGTTAGTTTAAGAGAAATAAAAAGGGCACAATCGAAGCTCAACGCAATAAGGGGAGCAGCAGTTCCTTAACTATCTTCTAGTTTATGACCTAACTTCCATTCAGGGCAGTTTTATGCCATTTTTCGCCAGAAAAGCTCGCAGCATTCACGTGCAGCGTGAACGATGTTTTAGGAAAAGGAAACAAGACCGAAGTACTAAACAATTTTTACCTCGTTTGGGGAGACAAGCTGCTTGAACTCTTCCAGCTCAGTCGAAGTGGTGCACCAGTGCAAATGGAATCTGCTCGAAAGCTACGGATCGGCGCCGGTAATATACTACAACAGCCCCAATTTAAAACTTGGGATCAAGAGCTGGAGAAGACAAAGTAGGAGTATACAAAAGAAGATGTTCACCGGAAACAGGTTATGTTGCGCAACTGCCAGAAACAACGGGCGTTCGCAGCCTTCGCAGCGTAAAACTGCATTTTCAGAAGTGATAACAATCGCTTATCCTCTCTTAATTTCGTTTTAGTGTAAAAGCGCATCTCGTACAAAGTTTCTCTACGGGAATGCGAAACGCGGCAGACTTCACTTCTCATCACGGTCGTTTCATTGGCTTTTGTTGTTGCCATCAGCAGTTACCATTTTTGATTGCTTTCCTTCCTCTCCTTCTTCCCCTCTTTCCTATCTCTTTCTCTGCCTTCCCCTTGAATTAGAGCGTCGTAATGTTGTAAGGAAGTACGTTCAGCTGCCTCTCTTCCCAGTTTCCTCCTATCTCTTTAAATCGTCCGATCAGCAACATATCTACTGGTTTTTTTCTGTCATGAATATTACTACCACTGTTTTCTGTTGTTGTAAGTATGTTAATGATCAAAAGGTAAGATGTACAGGGAAGGAAAAGAGGAAAAGAAAGGGGGTGGAGTTGTACTCGACTAGCGTGTGCCTGACGTCTTGCTTAATTCTGCTCATAAGGTCGGCGGGCGAGAAAGATAACATTTTAAAATTGTATTCAAATTTGTATTCAAGATAACTTGCCTATGAGAAAGATGGCCAATCTTCTTAAGTATCTAGGTATGGGTTGTCTGACTCTAGCGGACCGAGCCGCATACTGCGAAGTCCTGGCCATTGATCAGAAAACAAACTGTGTGTGCATACAGAAGTGTTGCACTGTTCAGAAACAGATGCAGTCTTAGGCAACAAAGTGTTTCTTGTTTGTGCTTTTCTCCAGATAATAATGTGAGAATGGAGAAAGAAGGTATAAAACCAGGTAACAAATGAAAAAACCAGTTGCACAAGTAGAAAATACTCAAAGAAGCAGATATCCAGCTGCGTACAAATTATGCCAAGAAGCATTTTTGAGAGAAAACGCAAAACCCGTCGAACTCGGAAGCACAGCTTAGGATCAATAACGTTGTAGCACTGCACCGCGGATATCAGGACGATCTCTCACACACGAATCCCATCGGAGGGACTAATGTGATTCTAAAAAAAAACTAACCAAATCATACTGGTTGAACTATACCAGGAAGATGTTACGTGTGCTTTCAGGAGGCATTAAAGGAATAAAAGCATTTTACTTTAAATGAGTTTTTGGGAAATAGCTCTTACAAATCATGCAGATATCGACACTGCAAAGCGAACTGCTCATGTTCAGGATACGCGGAGAAAAGCTGTAATGTGCACTCAGACGATGACTCAAAATCATCAAGAGGCAACATTGACCATAGAGGAAGCCAGTACGACATATCTGGAGAAACGAAATTCTCACAAATTTCATCAGCCAAAAGGCTAAGCCATCCGTATGAGGTCATCCAGCACCACGAAAGACATAGGAACTTGGCAGCAAATCTTACCCAAAATCACGCTATTCTTTATCCAGTAAAACTAACAGCTTGCTCACCGAGAATGTTCATGGATAGTTGAAGCAACTTTGCGATTGGTTACTAAGATGCATATGTTAGTATACAGATACAGTATACAGATGTATACGTTGAGAACATCACTAGCTCGACAACAAGTAGCATCCGTAGCATTGTGATGTCCACCTTGCTTTGCAAAAATATAGCAAAATCTCAAACTAACTTTCCATTTCCTCAAACTCTTAGTTTTTCAAAATTTTGCAGTTAGCATCATACTGGAAGCATTATTACGTCGCCATTAAATACAGAAGATTTCATCTCGAAATGACTGAGAACAGGGTGCTTTGCTGTGACGGAAATACAACCGAAAAATAAGCCGACAAAACCTAGAAACCTCAGCACCACCATAAAAAAAACTCAAAGAAAATCAACTGGAAAACAAAACTTGGAAGCTCGAGAGGCAAATGTGATAAATGCACTTACTCCCCTCCCCTCCCCTCGATCTTACTGGCAAAAAATCTAGTCATTCCATATTCGATTGTCTCCACTTCGTGCTCTCTGTTTGGTCATTCGTAGTTAGCTTATCTATAAGTTGTCATTCACAAAATTCTCATCACTGTGATATACATGCTGGTTTTTAATGATCGATCGTACGTTATCAGCAACTGTTGAGCGTTTCCGACGTTGTATCGTTGTGCAATCTTACAGTACTTACTGTATGTTATTCTTTGTTTTGTAACACTGGCACCTCTGGCGACAGTTGCCTTCAACGCACGGTAGACCCTGAGTAATGCCCAATTCCAATCATAGAAAAAGAGGCTACAAACTAGCCTTGCCTTGCCTTGCCAAGCCTTTGCAGTAACCAATGATGAGATTATCTAATACTCGGCTCGCTCACACAATGAACGATTGAGCGAGCCATATCCATTATAGGAGTTTGGTGCCTAGTCTCACAAGTTCTCACAATCAGAACTCACAGTCGGATCAGGCCAAAGTATACTGTGCAATAGCGAAAACAGAAATGGATAATTTGACTTAGGGTGGATTTAGATTGCGCAGTGTGATTGAGTACGCGATGCGCAGCATATGCCCCATATCTTTATGGAAGTGTGCTTACGCTGCGTACGTTGCGAAGTCTGGTCCGACCTTTATCAGTCATCGACAAACAACTGAAAGTGGAGGAGTACAGTATAAAAGATGAAGATGCCTTCTGACAGAACTCTAACCCTAGTGCAGAGCTCCTCTATGACTAACTTCACGTTATGCGCTGACAGCACAATACCCCCGAACTCCTGCTGAAAAACAAACATTTAGTCAATAAAAGGTCGAAACTTTAGATTTGTCACACTATAAGCATTTCTTTAATTTAGTTGTCTGAAATGTAAAAATTTGCTAGTGACTCTTTGCTGATTCCTGCTACAGAACAACTTTGACGGGAATCACCAAAGAATCAACTATTTCATATACATTGAATGGCAAGAAATTTTGGTCCGTAAGAAAGCTACATCTCAAGGCACCAAGCGACTCTGGCAACGTTACTAGCAGTTGCTAAAAGGAGCAATCAGCAAATCATATTAAATTGATCGTAGCGAGGAAAACAAAACGTAACAGTGATGCAGTCAGTCAGGCATCAAAGTAAAACAAAATGCGATTTATCGCTGAAGTCCGGAAGAACAGATACGAACGCAGCATCAGCGATATATAAGTGACAACATCTATTTCAGAAATTAAGTGCGCTCGCTGTGTGAAAAAATTGATATGATCAAGGAAGACTTGTCGAAGATACGCGTCCAACGCAGACAAACATGTATTCAAAGATGTGTTTCGCAGTGTTTAAAAGATTGTCTTGCATCCTGCAGGTGCTCAATGCACTTAGTAGAACTGCCCAGGAGGGTTCTTGTGAACATTTACAAAAAAGCGGAACTTGGCCGTGGCCACGGGTTGTAGTTTTTGCTCTTTTTCGAAAACTCGTTGACTAACGAGGGAAGCTAGCTAACTTAGCTCGCACTTTTGAAATAAGACACATATATTTGGAATCAGCTTCGAACGCTGATGCCAAATATGCTGTTCCCAGGTGCCGCGCATCATTCGCAACGGAGTTAGGAGGACCTCCTCCCCTAGACTCGCTTCACCGGCAAGTCTAGAGGAAACACAATAATGACTGCCAGAGGTCGAGTGGTGAAGTGGTAAGTGTCTCGCTCCATAATCTGATAGTCCGGGGTTCGAGTCCTGTTGCGTGTTTCGTCTTTTGCAAAGATAGTCCACAAAAGTTTTCATCAGAATACACTTTTGTTAACAGTGTATTTAGATTCCGGCGTACTAGTTTCGCCATAAGAACTTTACATTTTGGATTTCCCAAATGCTGCCCCGTTTTCGATTGCAAATTTTTGAGCGGATTGAACACTCTAAACATATATATACATTTATTTATAAGCAGTGATGATATATGATAACAAACTGTTCAAAACACAAGTGCTTTTCACAGTGAGCACAACGAATAAATTTGAAATTGGGGCAGCCATCATCCTCGCAGTTAATACCGGATCTTCCTCATCATCCTCCATCACTTCATCCTCTTCCAATTCTATGCTCATACTGTCTGTGATAGCTTCACGCAGAATGTACGTAAAGAAATTAGTCACTTTCTGCTTCTTTCTCGATGGCTCTCTTGTAATCTCGCAAGAACCAAAGGTCTTTGACAGATGAGCAACGACCAGCTCGGGGCAGAACATCTTCGATTTATGATAACTCCACTCACCAAAAATGCACGTAGACATGATCGAACACTTGTGAACCATGTTTGGGTTTGTGGACTATCTTTGCAGAAGACAAAAAACGCAACAGGACTCGACCCACGGACCATCAGATTATGGAGCGAGACACTTACCACTTCACCACTCGACCTCTGGCAGTTATTGTTGTGTTTCCTCTAGACTTGCCGGTGGAGCGAGTCTAGGGGAGGAGGTCCTCCTAACTCCGTTGCGAATGATGCGCGGCATCTGGGAACAGCATATTTGGCATTAGCGTTCGAAGCTGATTCCAAATATATGTGTCTTATTTCAAAAGCGCGAGCTAAGTTAGCTAGCTTCCCTCGTAAGCTGGAATGAGAAACTCAGTCTGAAAGTGGATGACAAACTGCATCGAACGCGCTTACCAGCTTTAGAGGATATATTCTACGGGATGTTACGATCTTTGAAATAGGCGAAATTACTTTCGGAGTACATGGTACAAACACTATCGCACAGCCGAACTATTCTTTACGCAGGGTGCTTGCATAATCGACTGGGAAGGATACGATCTTACAAAAAAGGGTTTTATCTGCCTAGTTACAACAATGATGCTAACAAGTGACTATAAAAAGACTTCGCAGAAATTGTCGCGGGGAAAAGGACAGAGAAAATTCCGATTAGCATTTTGCAATCAGCTACCAAAAGCGAGATCAAATTACATCACTAGAAGGTTTAAACCACCACACTCCAATTTGCTACGATAAAATGACAAATTCAACTACGACAAATAGTGAGTGCGAAATAAATATAAACTGATGCCATCTTCTTCGGTAATCCATTCTGAGTCATGTCATTCGATGGTTGGTTGCCTCTGCAGTTCTTACTGTACCCTGAGTAATTTACGATTGCAGACTTGACCATTCCAATGGCTTACAGTGCAATGGCCTTTACTGCACTATTAATAGGAGTTTCGATCTATTTGGTGGCATATCTCATGGCGCTTGTGGCAAATGTAAGTTTCAGATTCTTATTCAATCAATTATCTGAATCAGCATTTAGGCTCTGTTTGATTTACGAGAAGCAATCATACCTTGTCCGAAAATCGTCGAGAATGTACAACCAACAGCATGGTACACTCTTCAAGTAGCAGTTGTTTCTTCGTTGTTTCAAATAACCCAGGAAGAGGTGATAACTTGTCTCCTATTTATCACGGAAATCTTTTTCCCTCGGGTCAAAAATGTAAGAATCTGAATCTGAAAATATGAAACCGAATCTGCTTGTCGCGTTGCACAATTTGTAAAGTACAAACTCAAAAGAATGCGCCTTTCTTCATCATTTTGTAATTACCAAGTCATTTCTCCTTCGAAATTGTCATTCTTTCTTGAAACATAATTCGGCGCGCTTTATACGTTTCGCCGAGCACTGCTGAGCAATTGCTATCGAATTGTGCTACAATCAGAATAATTCGCTTATATCTTTTAGCGCGAACATTGATTACCCTGCCCTCTCTCTCCCCTCTCTTTCTTTCTCTCTTTCTTTTCTCTCTCTCTCTGCCTCATATTTCAGATTTGGCAATTTGTCTAGATTGTTGATAGAAGTAGGTTTTCACTGTTTTAAATAAGAGATTTCATCGTATCTATAGTTGACTGCACGGAATCGCCCGGACTGAGCGCTCGCGCGCGTGTCTCTTGCGCGCTAACATTGGCACTCGCGCATGAGTCATCGTAGCCCGTACTCAGCCGCGTTGCAGGCACGCGCGTGCGTTCAGCCTACAGCAACCCGGGCGATTTCCTGCAGGCGACTTTACAACAAATTAAAATTCGATCATAAGCATTTTGCAAATTACTAACCTTTGAATTACTTTAGCTTGCTGTGCTAGTCAAACTCGCACTTTATTAGCCGCTCCAAATGAAGACTGTTTTCTTAATAATTAGATGAAATTTTTTCTAAAAATCAACGACGAACTATTGAGTTAGCAGCAAAGTTTGATTTAAAATCCAGTTATACTCAATTCGCAATATGTACTTGACCCTTGCAAATATCCTCAACTGAATTATAAGTATTTACCAACTATTTTTAGCCTTGTAATCCTAATTCAATTGCAATCCTAGGAAACAGCATGCTCAACCAAAGAGTGACAATTCTTTTGCGCTTGTCGTGTAAGAAATACTAGTTTCCTTAATTTCACAATTTTGGTCCTCCATATAGCTGTAGAGCAACTGTCCAAGTTTTGCTGGTTTTCTCTCTATTTTTGTTGCATTTTCGCCAAAAAAATTTAGTTTGATAAAATAAGTGTGAAACGAACTCTAGTAAAGAAAAAAATTAATTTTCTAGCTAAACGTCAAAGCGCAAGTGTTATGAAAAGTAGAAATGGAAGATCTCTGCGGGAAAAAGTAAGGATAGATGATGGCACAGAAAGCTAGGAACCAAATTATTTGAATCAAGATTTATTTTGCTAGTATCTGTCTTATAGATGCGATTTCCAATCCTTTAATGTTTCACAGGCTGTAGCTGAATTTTATTAAGGTGTCTCATATTTTTTTTACTGTTTTTACTACAATCGTCGTCTTTTCGTATCTTCCCTTCAATTGATGCGGCTTGTGTAATCGTTGGACAGGTCAAAGCAAGGTCTTCAAGATGGCTTCTAACAAGGGAAGGATCTTGGTCGAAGTGGCGTTTCCATATGAAATGTGTACTGTCTTGTAGGGCGTAAAACGCATATTCCAGATCTGCTTTCCTTATTTGCAAAGCGCTTCTGCGAGGGAAGTTATGAGAATTTTCTGAGATAAATTCTCAATAGTTTGGCTAAGGTAAAAACAGCTATTGAGTTCTTTCCAGTTCTTGAAAGAATAATGTCTTGCATAAGTTTCTTAGATTGAATGCATCTATTGCATAGAACGTTCCGGTAATAATCGTGCCCCATCTGAGCTCACGGCCTAAATAAATGATTTTATTGTAGCGGCGTTTTCAAATTTTTGCATCAAAAAATTTCCTTAACTCCACTTCCAGAAGCGCTTTGCAGATACCGAAAGCCGATTCGGAATCAGCGTTTCATGCTCTATAACATAATATACATTTCATGTTAAAAAACCACTTTGACCAAGTATCTTTACCTTGTAAGTCTTTGCCCAAATCATATTCTACGTGAAGTTTTGAGCTGAAATTTGATAGCATTCAAAAACGAACTCAATCGTTATAGATCTTATCTTCGCCCCAAAAATTTTTTAGAACTTCCCCATGCAAATGAATGGAGTAAAATGGCAAGCTCCGCCCTTAGACGTCTTGAGCTCCTCCCACGTACGTGATCATGGCTCAGGACTACGATAGTGTATTGGTATTTTTTGCATCCCCAGCTCTCGTGAAATGCTGATGGGGTAAAAACGGTACAGATTATGGAACACCCCAGTATTCGGTTATCGCATCTCTATATACAGTCAAAGCTAAGATCGCGTCTCAGATACAGTTTCATCGAAATATTTCTGATCTCCTTATTGAGACGCTAGAATATCCTTACAACTTCAGGTAATGGCTGAATACACAAGAGATCTTAACGCAAGAAAATGGATTGTACGACATAGCTTTCCATGCAATGAACTGACAAGGCGTTTTCTCAATAAGTGCTGTAAAAGATATTCTTGAGGTTCAAGGTGATGATTCATTTCCAGATATTCCTCTCGATTTCTCACCAATGGCTATGATATCAATCCCAAGAATATTAATCCACAAAATATGCGCGCTATTCTTTATTAAGTTTCCTTTTGCTACATTAAAAAATTTCAAAGTGTTCAGACATACACCAATAATAAAAGCTTTTTATCATATTCTGTTTGCAAAGTGAGACTGCATAGAGTCGGGTCCAAATAACGCATGACAAAAGTATCTCTTCCAAAGTATATGCAGTTGAATTAAGTAAATTGAGAGATTCTTACTTTCGTTCAAAAATGGTAACAGATCGAACCGCTAATTCGATTGCCTATGCGCTAAAAAATTTACCTGTCAATCATCGTAGTAAAGGGTAAATGTGGTGAGCATTCTCTGATTCTCTTTAGAGTAAATTCCCCATAATGAAACTTTTGCTTGGCTAATATGGGAGTTCTTTATCACAGAGTAGATGTCCTATAGAAACAGAATTGATTTTTGAAGTGCACAGATCTGAATATAAAATTGTAAAACCGTGTTAAAACTTGCTTTTAATTTGTCACAGTTTCATCGATGTGAATGTCAAAATTCGACTGTCTTTTCCTATCATCACTTCCATTCAAACCTATATATATGTTGGTGAGAATCTGAGCATTCCCGTTTCTTTCAATTTTGGTTGAAGGTTAAATGGTGGTTGCAAACAAAACAGACGGTTGAAGGCCTCTCCAGCCTACTGAATGGTCACCGATGTGATGGAATAACGTTGAAAATGTTCTCTTGAGATTGCTTAAAGGCAGTGTTCCGGCAAAATGTCGCTCACCAATTTTTCACTTCTTCGGAGCCCTTTCGCCATGCTGCAATTATATATGAGCTCTTCAACGCTTAAATAGCAGAATGGCTTTTTCGAAGCTCTCTGTGTCCGCGACCGCTCTAAATTTGTAAGAAGTGGGCGGAATCCGGAAACGGGCGGAGTCCGGAAGACTTCCGGAGCGGATTTTGGGCTTTCCAGAAGCGCTTTGTCGCTCCACACTTTATTGATGGATTATCCTGGAGGGTCTACCATTGCAGTACTGTAAAATCCCGGTACCCATCATTTTGCCGGGACGCTGCCTTTGAGGCACATTCCTAGGGGGCGTGTGGCATGCCACATCTGAGGGGTCGTACTGAGGAATCAGGGATGGGGTGGGGTCGTTATCAAGGCGTCCGCTGTTCGCATAACATGATATTCGTTAACAATGTCAGATAGGCCCGTCATTCAAGATACTAGCACATTGATGTTTGACTTTATAAAGCATAAGAGCATCGTTTTGTAATTAGCATGTAAAATGACCCATGTGGCCCAAGTTTCAGCGAATTCTGAGGCTTCCAGATACAGGACCACCTGAGTGAGATGGTCGTTTTCAAACGTGTTACTTTGTTTCAAAGGTAAGTTAACTATTTTTTTGCGCTTACTACAAAGAACTAATACTGTTTTGCTCATATTAAGAATCCTACGTAAAATGACCTCCAAATTAAGGAATTACTAGCAAGCCAAAATCTCGTTTGTTCCATTTTTCGTTTTCGATATCTCAGGCTAGAGAAGACCAAACAGGCTATCACTTTGATATAGATTACGAGGCTTAGGCTATCGAATATATACATTCTTGTCGCCTTCCCTTGCGATTCACGCAGTAGCGCAGACTTAGCAAGTTACCGTACCCCGATATTTTCACAGTATTTTACCAGTATTTTAAATTTGCATAGGTAAGGAAAAACGATTATATCTTGCTTTTGAAAAAAACGTTTTATATGAAACTTCTGCTATGTAAAGAAGAAGGTCAAGCAGTAACAACGATATAAAAAACGCAACTTTTTGATCTGTTCGAAGAAGTCAATGGGGTGGTGCCACTCCCCATTAACTATATAAAAGAAACATTTTTGGGGGACGTTATCTATATGAATCGATAGCATAGATCACGTAGATTTTGTAGGAGTGATTTGAGCCTGATTCGTCTTCTTAATTCTGAGTAATGTATGGTGAAAGCACAACCATTAAAAGCGAAATAGAAAAAACAAGATTTTGGTTGGCTTCTAATTCCAAAGTTGCAAGGTCTTTTGAAGCGAGATCTCTAAAGTGGCCAAAGAGAGTAGTGCTTTGTCTGGTGGGCAAAAACAGCTAACTAATTCACCTTTGAAACAAATTTAACCATGTTGGAATATGACCATTTCACTTAGGTAGCCTAGTATCTTGAATCATCAGAATTCGCTCAAACTTTGTCTACAGGGGTTAATTGACATGCTCATTATGGATATGTTGCCCATTATGTTTGACAGGGCCTTCAATTAATGCTATCTTAGGTATATAGTTTTCAGGGGGTCTTATTGAGACAGCAATAAGAGGGGGGGGGGAGGTCGTAACCAGCGATCGTGTGCCACACCTCTTGCTTGACCCTGGTTTATGAATGATAAGAGACGAAGGTAGGTAAGAGTTCTAGCTGTGCATAACAGTGATTTTCAAAAGTTTGAGTGTCGATTTGACATTCGAGGATGTAAGCTTGAAAGTGGATGCTAATTAGGACGTAATTCACGTTGGGCCCCGGGCATAATTTGATCGTCGCGACTGAGTCGCGACGAGACGACTGTTACAACATCATTCCATGCCGATCAGCTTGCATTCGATTGTGATACTTTTCCAGCCCGAAGTTTTTGAATGTGAAATGAAAATGAATGGAAATCTTTGCGATTAGATCGCGACGATTAAGTCGCGTGAAGTCTGTCCGAGGCTTTACAATATAGCTCGCTCGTCATTTTGAAAAAACGACACACAAATGCCCGATTCATGTGAGATCACCGTAACTTGGCCATATTTTGCTTCAGAGTGGAGAAATTTTTAATCAAATTACCATTCGACTCAGTTCAGCGCGGCGCATCTTGTGATATATAGAAGCGCCCGCTTGGACACAGTAGGAGATCAGATTCTACGATTCGTTTCATATTTTTGCTTGCGGGAAGTTACTCAGTGCGCTTATTCATTGCACTCACTGGACAACCTACAGTAAGCAAAAGTTTGAAACGATTTGGAGTCTGACCTCCTACTGTGTGCAGCAGGGCTCTTCTATATCAGAAGATGCGCAGCGCCGAGCTGAGTCGGTCCACTCTGAAGCGAAATATGGCCACGCTACGGTAATGTCGCACGAATCTGGCGACTGTGCGGTTTGCTCAAAATTACGACCGGTATTGTATGTAACCATAATTTCTGAGGCCTAAGGCACATCTCACGCGATTTTAGTCGCCGCGCGATTTGGCACTGCAAGGACTCTCCATAGCTGGTCGTAAACGCACTTTTTGGGCCAGACTTGCTACGTTTGTTACAGTTTACAGATTCGACCATCCATGCATCTGAGAGCCTCGCATGCTTGAACTCTAGATATCTGGTAAATCGCCAAGTCGCGAGGATGTGGCGATTTCGCGAAATCGCAGAAGGTATGCCTTGGGCCTGAATGGTATGTTGTTCAACACATATTGAACAATCTCACCAACACAGTGCAGTAAACAAACACGAACGGAACAACTGACAATCACTATAGCAACCTAACAAGATAGTTTGCGCTGTGGAACGACTGAAAACCTCGCAAACCATTCCTTGTAAACAACGCACACTGCTCGATGCATGCGGCAAAGGTTGAAACCTTTCGACTTTCACTTTAGAAAACTCAAATTCTGCACTTTGTATATCTAGCTCTCATGTGATCTTCGCAAAACTCTTGAGGAATTCAGTGACTGCAAATTCTTTTTCTTATCATTGAAAGCGCACTGATGTGTACAGGCCAGTCATGTGGTTTCCAAATAAAGCATTCTGAAAAATCTGCTTCACAATCTGATCTATTAGGTCGTAACATAAGCCTTACTACACTTTAAGGGAAAAACGTTCATGATTTTCCCAAATGATTATTTCTCAACTCCAAATTGAGTTGGTGGTTGTATTTTTCCAATATCCAAATGTCATACATGGAAATTCCTATTTCTAAATTTTCAGAATTTTTCTGAATTATTTTTTGCAAATTTTTTTAACTTGCGTTATTGAACAGCATAGACTTCCAAATTGTCTCCATATTACTACTGAATTCAACATAAATCAATGAAAAATCTGAGAGCATAAAAAACAAGAATGAGTGAATTCTTGAAGGAAAAAGAATAAAATGGAGATTTAACTGCCGTCAAAGAATTGTATTTAATTTACAGTAATGTATGTCTGTCAAGGCGGAAATGATGCCAATAGAGTTCGTTGTCCATTGATTATACAGTCGAATCATTTCATATGATCATGTGTGTCACTGCACATATTGTGCACCTTTGGCGTCCTCATCCTGGATTTTAGGAACAGACAGCCCTTCTGCTAGCGTTTCCGATGTTTTCTTCATCCTTTTTCTTCGTTTTGTTTCACAATTTTCACAAAGTGATGCAAGCCGTAACAATCGGTCGGTCTCTCGCGTTTTTGCGTTTGTAATTTCAGGATAAGGACGCCAAATGTGAACAGTGTGTGCGGTGACACACATGATCACATGAAATGATTCGACTGTATGTGCTAAATATTATACTTTGCTAAAGTTTCTAGAGTTTCTAGAGGAAGGTGAAAAAAGTGTAAACTTATGTTACGACCTATATTACTCTAGCGTCATTAAAAGAAACGTAATCTCACTTTCCAAATTGATGAGGATTTCTTATGTTTGACTCCTCGCAAAACTGATAGCTATTTGAATAAATTGAAAACTTGCATTATAACTTTATAGATCTCTTTTTTCAAACAGCTGTATTTACTTCATATCCTCAAACAGATTTGTTTCATATCCTTTTATTTTCTCAGTAATTCTTTTGGAATTTGGTCATAAACACTTACACAAAGATGATTTATTAAAAAGGTAGCAAAAGTGACACTTGTCATGTTCACTCTGATGCAGCTTTGAGGAAAGTCGATGAACAAAGACTTGGTTGAAATTCTTGGTTTTCAGTCGCTTCATGTTGGGGTTTTGCTCAAAAATCACCCCAACAGGCATGATTTTCCCAACGAGAGTTAGCTAAAGTGATATAACCTGCTCTCTAATACGTTCTGGAACCATGCCAGCTGAAAAAACTGGTTCCACCGCAACATTTTTCATGGTTCGTTCGTGGACGCCGCTTGCAAATCTCTTTGTCGCTCAATCAACAAGGCCAATTTACTTTTCTACGATACATTGTACGAAATATCTTGATCGATATGACAGGAAACGTTCAACTAGGGTAACCTTAAAAAATTTTTGTCAACAAGCCATTTTCTTTGATCTGGAAGTTATCATATTTATGTATTCATTACGTAATAAGGTAATTGATTACCCGTATTATAACTTCATTGTTGAGTAGAAAATGATTGCACTGAAAGTGATTAAACTTTGCACGAGATCTTTGAATAATAGCGAACTTAATAAATACAATTTTTAATAGTCAAGGCTGATTGTATAGTGAATATCAAATAAATTCAAATTTTCTTGGATTTTTCAGTCGTCATCCGGACCAGCTAATGTAGGATAAAAAACACCTAAGACCTTTTTGCATAAAAGAAAAACATAGATCTCTAGCATTTCATGTGCTTCTTTACCGTGTTGAAAATTTTTTATGACGTCGCTTATGGAAATAAGACCTCAAACTCAACATCGAACTACGCAGTGCTTAGAAGTTATTTATAAATACAAGTTTTGTCAATGAAGCTTCTCGTTCGCCATATTTGTCCCAGGCCTGCTGATCATTGAAATTTTCAAAGAAACATGCTTAGACTGTAGTAGTTACTAACTTCCTCTATGATGAGTAGGTCGCTAAGTTTTGCTACTGTTACGTTTCGTTTTGGTTTTTGACTTATAATACATAGGAGTACGTTTACGGGCGCAAAATGCACTTTTTAATTTCTACTGGAAGTTTTTACAATGACCTCCTCAGTTTTTCTGAAAGTACATCCTGCATTCGCCATCTAGCACATTTCAATTCTGATTTTATTGAGCTGAAATTTCTATTTGAAAGCGTATGTATACTTTCAGTAGAATACCAGAATATTTTATTTCACCTTATGCCATCCATTTAATGAAGCTTTTGATTGATAAAAAGCAAAATTCAGATTGCAAATAGAACAAAGAAACTTGTTATTCATCTTAAATAGGTTGCGATTGCTTTTGTTATAATCTAGAACTTCTTAGTTGCATGAAATCTGTAAACAATGAAGGGACACCAAAATACCTTTTTTTGACATCTTAGCAAACTCAAATTTTATAAAACGCGCTTCTCATTTCCTGCTTTCCTTTTCTCCTTTATTGATGTTCAGAAAATAGTTTCGTCTTTAATACCATTCCTCTTAAATTGAAGGATTCATTGCAGATGAAGCGATAACCATGCAGTGACGCTACGTCCATGGTCGTTTGTAATTGCACAGCAAAATCGATTTAGTTGACCAACGAAAACAATATAATAAAATGCCATTCAAGTAGCTTTGGATAATGTTGTCCACGAAATTTGTCCCATCTGTCAATTTGATTCCCTTGTTCATTTATAAAAAGCTTTCTTGCAAAGTTTACCGTAGGATATCATCGGCTGCAGATAATGCTGACCACATTTCTGACTTTGATTTATCAGAGAGGCTTGCATAATGCACATAAAATGAGTATTAAACATTTTATTCAAAACAGCTTCCTAAGCAAAACAACAAGATTGATAGTCATTTTGTTCCCGAAAAATTTTCGATCAACAGTATTTCCTTCAATTTTTTCCGATCTAAGTTATGGATTGAACGCTTTAATCCAAACTTTTTCTTCTCTCAAATTCTCACTCCATATACACCCTTTTTTAACCTATTCTTAAAAATTTGAGCTCGACATACTAGTACTCACCAATTTCCGCAAACTCTTTAAACCACTGATTCGCTCACTTCAAATATTTTGAACAGAGCATGTGGTTTGTTTCAGAACTTTTCTTTTAAAAAAGCGATTGTCTTTTTGATGTAACATATGCTCCATGCTTTTTTATAGGTTGGTTAAAAAATAAGTTCGCTCTGGCATAAAATGTTCCTAAGAACTGCTCTTGCTCTTTTTATCTATGATTTTTGAGGATAAAGTAGTTTAAAGATTCCTCTATCACACATCAGTCAATTAGAGCTTTGTTTTTTTCTCTAAAAACAGTTATGTCCCAGCAGAGCTAAAGGCTCATCTGCTACTTTCGAACTTAGTATGTATGTTATAATAGATGTAGAGAACCACAGTTTGTATTTGGATAAAGACAAGTTTTCCTTGTTTAGGGAGGAGAATAATTGTGATTTGCCATGTCAAATTTTTCAATCCAAAAGACTAAATTCTCTTACTTTTGCGACATGAAAATTGGGACTTCTCACTTTTTTGCGCATTTATTTCATTGGAAATTACACTCAACTCAAACAAGATATACGTGGGGTTCTTAAAGGAATGTGCCTACTGTTTGATTGCTGATAAATCTCTTGTCCTGTAGTCGTTCGAAAAGCTTTAGGTACCATTTTGTAGAGCTGCTTTCAACTTAGGCACACAGTTTGAAGCGGATCATCGATTGCTTTATGCAGGTGAGCAGTGGCAGCCGTTATTTCGTTGCTCCTAAAAAATGTGGTAACACCATTCAAAAAGCTTCAAATCTTTGTACAAAGTTGATTATCAAGCTCAGCGTCCATGAAAACCCTATCGCACAAGTTTAGATCTATTTTATATTTGATATATGGCTGCTTTTTCATCGCGGGCCATCCGCCGGAAGTTTCTACCGTAATCCTGCAGTAGTGCGATCGATGGTTTGCTTTATGCTGTGAACCAAAGTTGAGCCAGCCCTACAAATTCGTACCTAAAGCTCTTCGAAAGACTCCAGGGTAAGAGAGTTATTGACAATCAAACTTTCGGGACACCCTGTATACTCCAATTCTCGTTGACGTGCTCTTTCCAGAGATACCGAACACTGAACAAGAATTTCTCCAGCGCTTCAGCCTCCAGCGCTTGTAAGAGGCACATTGTTTTCCTTTTGCATTTGTGCATGAAGTTTGTAAGACGGGCTTCGTTTTTAGGCAGCGTTTTAATTTCTTCGTTGCAACTTCATTTTTTGAAAGAGTACTAGTGAGTACAAATTACCTGTTGGATATATTGTGGAGGAAGGAGTTTTAATCTTTATTAACACTCATGAAGAGCAACATTGCGTTGTGTGCCCAGTGGGGAAAGGAGGAGCCAAAGTGTATCCTGGCATCCCAAAATCATTTGGGTCAAATTGATGTTTTGTTGCCTTCCTAGCTCTATCTCTAACCCTTGCTGAGATTTCCGAAAACGCTAAATAATCGGTTCAAAAAGACGACAGAGGAAATATTAGATTAGCACCTAAGTTTTGAAACATTTCCCCTAATTTTTTCTTATATTCCTTTCTTCTATCGTATTTGTGTGCAACGTTCCTGTTTTGGCTCCTAAAATCCTCATAACTTCTTACCTAAAAGCCCGCAGGCAGTTAGCGAAGGCAGATTTGGAATCAGCGTTCCAAAACCTACAAAGCGTTTAACATCTCATCTTAAAAGGTCACTTTGACCAACCTTCCTTCTCTTGTGGATATCCTTTCCTTGCAAGCTAATTTTCGTTTTTAGCCATTGTGTTTTATTCTCATCTTCTCGCAATTTTTCGTTCGACAAATCCACTCCTTATGTCGTTTTATACGTTTTAGCTTATGACAGACAGATGGAAACGGAGGAGGAGATTGCGATATTGGAGATGGGCCAGGAAATTCTTTGTTGTGGGTTGCAGATAATTCGATATATTTTACTTTACATTCGCATTCAAATTTAAGAATCAACTTTATCGCCTGCTGATAACAAGTATATTAAACTTTTTGTAAGTGATTATTATACTTAGAAATCATGTTGGAAAAGCGAGTTATAATTGAAGTTTTTGTGCGTAGCCACACTTTTGCTGAAACTTTCAAATTGTCACGATATTGAGGTAATTTCGTGTTTTGTGTAGATAACAACGCTCAAGAGAAAACAATGTTTTTTGGGCTTTCATATGCGTTCATGCAATCTTATATATAAAGCTGAATGTCTGTTTGTATGTCTGTCTGTATGTATGTATGTATGTATGTACGTATGTTCCGAATAGAAAATTCCATTTCTGAACCGATCCGGACCAAACTTGGCACACATACACTACGGGCCCCGGCGGGTGTCATAGGCTACTTTTCGTCATCGATCGATATCGATTTTATCGATTTTTATCGATTTTTTTGCTGAGTTCACCTACGGGGCTGGGAGTTGGCACAGGGGGGTAATCGAGCATGGGGATTCCGAATACAATATTGGTTTTTCAGGATTATCGATTACTTTTATCGATTTTATCGATTTTTTTTTGCAAAGTTTGAGCTACGGGGCTGGGAGTTGGCACAGGGGGGTAATCGAGCATGGGGATTCCGAATACAATATTGGTTTTCGGGATTATCGATTACTTTTATCGATTTTATCGATTTTTTGCAAAGTTTGAGCTAGGAGGCTGGGAGTTGGCACAGGGGGGTAATCGAGCATGCTGATCATCCCCAAGGGGGTGCTGATCATCCCCAAGGGAGCACATATTACCGTCTCGAAACGTGGATTCCAAGGTCCGTATGCACGTATATGCCCGCTGGGGAGGCGCGTGGATGCTGAGACGGGACACGTCATACCTCGCTACTCTAGGTATCTTTCTTCTTCTTTCTCTGTTTTGCTTTTCATCCTTGTTTCCCATCTGAAAATAAGCGTCGAAGAAAGGAGGACGGCTTGGCCGCAACTTTTTGGCTGGCACTGTATGAAGTAAGAGTATATCAGTGGCGGGCCGAGGGGAGGAATAGATCGCGAAGCTACTCCCGTGTTATCAATGTGCATCGACCCGCTCACTCAAACCGTGTACCAACTATTAGTACTCTGAGTTTGCAAAAACTGATAAACTATCAGCATGCTATCTTACCAATCCGCATCAAATCTCTTCAAGCTAAGGGTAATTTGAAAGCAGCTGCTATGTTCGTATTCAATATGCACATCATTTATCCCTCCCCCCCCCCCGTGCCGACGCCCACCCTTCCAGCTTTTACCTGGAAAATCAATAAATCGGTATCGGTGTGTTAACGAAAACTACTATGGGGCACCCGCCTTTTCCGAAGGTGTTTGCAACGTTAGGTCTCCAACTCAGAAGTGGTATCTGTTTAAAACCCAAGCAAAGGCACTCGCAGACTGACGCAAATAAACAAAGACATTGAGCTCAAATTGAGTTTTTCGAAATTAATGCAGGTCTGTAAACGCATTTTCTTTTCAACCACTCTTTTGTTCAATACACCATTCATTCTTTTTCTGAAACGATTCTACAAAATACCCAGTAAAAAGCATGGTCACTTTTCGGAGCCATACAATGGGCTACAAAACTTTTCTTTATAAAGCAATCATACAAATCTTTCTCCGTGAAATGAGAGTAAGATCAGTGCTGTCATAAGCAAGCTGAGGTGGGACCTTCCAGTAACACGCTCAGAATTTCTGATGGTCACAGTCAAAAAAATTGGAGAAAATGGACAATTTTGATTTCTCATTTTTTTGTTTCGCAAAAAACCCTGGGAATTCTAGATACTCGCTAGCAGAGTCTCGTGGCTACAGAGCCGATGTTTCCCGCTAACACTCTTTTCGAACAATTTAGATCTTGTCAAAGAGGACGTTGCTAAAAACTTTTGTTTTCCGCTTTACAGTAAGTCGCCTGTTGTAGCTACTGGAACCATTGCATAAGCATTAGTTAAAGTTTTCATATAAAAGCTTTTTCAGCATAGTTTTCATCACATTATGTAATAAAATTTTTGAACGAGCTCATGATGCTTGGAACTGAATCGTTGCAAAACCTTAACTTCCGAGCAATCTATCATAAACAGGAAATTTGCATCGTTTATTTACTTGCCTTTCAAAAAGAACGAAATAATGAGCCATGAAAACGCATACAAAAAGAAAAAACGTTGGATTTCTCTAAAGTAGTTATGAAACCTTGTCTGAAGTAGATTACTGAAAATTTTTTTGTTCCGAAGTCGATCTAAAAGACTGCAATAAATCAAACTAGCGTGAAGTTTTTGAGTACATACCATCTTGTCAACGGAGATAAAATCATGTTCTAGGTTTGAACCCGTTTCAAAATTTTCTTTTATCATCGTCTGTGTGCCTCGTCTTGATCGAAAATTTTCTGAGTGCATTATGCAGTACCTACTTTATAATCCACAATCGTCGGCGTCTAATTCTCCAAATGCTGAGGTGAGTCGTACAACTCTCCGCTTTCTGATGCTAGCGCACCGCCATCTCTCTGTGAGCTCCACATAGCACAGGCTCACGACATATATGTATACTTACTGAGCATGTAGACAAAACCATATCATATAAAAAATTTGAACCCCCGGCCAGCAAGCGATGTCATGTGTTCAAGAGCCACGTTTAGAGAAGTAGTGAAAAAGCTATTTGATAGGTTAAGCAGTAACATCGATCAGTCTATAAGCGGCTGTTAAAAATTTGTGTCATAATCGTAAGACATTGGAGATTTTTGCACATTACTATTGTTGTACTTTGCTTACTCTTTAACTGCTTGACGGCTGGAAAGCGAAGCTTCGTGGCCTAATTGAGTCTAGGTAATGATTAGAGAGCACACCCGCGAGAGAAACGCAGACTGCGTAACAGGCGCGAGCGGCCTCAATCAAGTCACAAAGCCCCGCCTTCCAGCCGCCAAGCCAGTTGAATCAAAGGTTAGATTCCTTTAAAGTATGTTTATAGACGGCTTCACGGAAAGTTGTGCGACTGCTTGTTGTGTCAGTCAGCGTATCCTGCATTGGATTGTTCATATTGTTGCAAAGGTGCAGTTTGGTTTGCTTTGCCTACCTGATACTTCATTTTCATAGTAATTTAATGATATCCAGCTCACCAGAACGTGACGAGATACAAATTTACAACGATGACATACGGATCACATATGTACCGGAGAAACAGTCAGTTTTCTGCCTTTTCTTCACTTCCTTTCTTTCAACGTTGGGCATAAAATTTTCATGTTTCAGAATAGTTGCACTCTTAATTTCAGGAGGAACTTATCAATCGGCATAATTGAAGTGGTTAGGGCAAGTACGTCACCGAAGGAGTATCATACCGCAATGAGTTAGCTGACTCTTACACACTGCTTGTTTTTTGTTTTTGATAATATTGCAAGGGATACAGGCTTGAAAAGCAGCACTATAGAACAATGGTGTAAGCTGCGTTGAGTAAGTACATACACTGCACGTCATCATACTTAAGTTTTTTTGGTATAGACAGATTCAAAACGGAAAACCTCACAGCTTTTAAAACCAAAAGGTCCTCTTTTTACTGCATCTTTCGTAATATTATTGTACGGAAGAGTTGCTCGCACTCAACGTAGCGCTCTCGCAACCACAAAATGCCTTCTTTTTGCTGCACATTAGATAAAAATATTGTGCGCAAGACCGCTTTGCAAGGCAAAGCGATGCTGCAGAGCTGCTCGTATTTGATGTAACAAAAAGTGCGTCCTATTTATGTGGAATTAGGTTATGTGTTCCATATATCCCTAATATCTATTATTTTAAATTGAATAGTGAACTTCAGACAGTTGAAATCACGGATCTGTCTTGAAGAGAAGGCTTCAGTTCATTTGTCAATGGAATAACTCATTGTTAGAGGTACTGTGTATGTAATCAGCCGAATATCAGTGACCACCCCGCTCTCATTAACTTTACCGAGAAGAAAATTTTGAAAAGCAAAACTACGCATTTTTGTACACTAAAATTTCGTCACCAAAGCAATCTTTCCCGAAATCAATCATGCAAATGCAACGTCAGAATATGAAATATGTTGCTGCATAATTTCTGTCTAATTTTTTTGCCTTATGTTTGAAGCAACTGTTCTAGAAGAATTTCATCTCTAGTGCGGCATTGTTAGCATCATTAGAAAGTGCTTTTCCTACGCTTTCTAAAGCATATCAAATTTCAATAAATTTTTTATGTACGGAGATTTCAGGCCTAAAATCTCTAAGTGGCCGAGGTACGTTCTTACCTTTGATATATGTTCTTGCGAGGAAATTTCCACAATGCGCTCTTCAAGTCAAGTTTTTTCATTGGCTGCGGAATAAGGATGCAGAAGGCTAGTATATGCAGAAGTTCGGTTTCGTGAAGAAAACGTCTTGCTAGTAAAATTTAACGTCGAACATTAATTTTTTGTATAGATGTTTTACACGCAAACTTCCCGGGAATAGAAGTAATCGATAAGCTCAAAGTTGGAAGTGCTAGGGCAACGCAAGAGCTAGCAGGGCCCATCCACCAGTTCCTTTTCGGCGCACATGTCAGTTGTAAAATTTTCATAATTCGTAAATAAGCATGCACACTTGTGCTGAAGCGAGGTCAAAAAGTGGCTTCTTTTGCTCGGTCAAAAAAATCTCTCGGCAGCGCAGACCCTATGGGCTCTTTTATGCTGCATAGTAATCTACGAAGATTTCTCTATCTATCCATTGTTCGATAAGATGATCGTTCGCATAAGGGAGCGTTGCCATGTCGAAAAAGATAGGTCTGAAGAAAAACGCTATGAAGTTTTTGCATTCTTGCTTCTTCCTTAACAAGGATTTGCGCAGTCTCAATATGTGTTTCATAGCCAAGGAACTGCTCAATACATAGAAACTGAGATCTTGGAAAAGAGTCGATTTTCAAAGAAGTCACGACGTTTTGAACTAAAAAAAATTAAATCGGACAGTACTTATGCAGCAACCTAATATAATCAACATTTCGCACATTTTCTTCTTTGGCATATTGTGTTTCACTTGTGTTTAAATGGGAGTTTATGCAGTTTCAGGTAATACAGAAGCATCTGGTCCGCTTTATAGATACTTAGTCACAGAGCAAGTTTGAATACAATATGTTGCACAGGGCATGAATCAGAATATACGCCACAAATAAGAAATGTCTTGTTTGAATGACACTGAAAGCAGCGTCAGACACTCGTTCCCTGTACCGTATTTAGCGGGCGATCCCATCGGCTTGCAGGGTTTTGCGCGGGGACCCATCACGGTCACTTCCCACGGTAGCTGCAATTCGATGCAAATCGTCCGCCAAGTATACTATCGGCTCTGATTTGGGGACAAATAAAGTTTGCTTCAATCCCAACCAGGCCAAAATGGGCCGGCGGGAGTCGTGTCGCGACGGTATTGTGTCACGTCTACGGCTAGCTAGTCTGCATCTCCTCAATCTCTTCGCTCTGTGCGACAGTGCGCGTGTGCAGCGCAAACCTCCAGCACTGCGAGCGCGCAAAATCAGCGGCGGTTCCGCCTGATCCCGATTGGGGCAGACTGTATCTCAACCGCAAGTGTACCATTTGCGCCGCCGCTTGAGCAGTGCCTCGGATAGGCCATCGAAATTGCGCTTTCTAGTGTGGGTTTTCGGATTCAGCGCAGCAGATAGGCCCGGGTAAGCACAAAATCTCAAAATCGAGTTTTTGCCCGGACACTGCCTTTAAAGGCAGTGTCCGGGTAAAAACTCGATTTCGAGATTTTGTGCTTACTTGGGCCTATTCGCTATGCTGAATCCGAAAATGCACATTGTAGAGCGCGAAAATGGCGAAAAACGGCTCTAACGCAGGAGGGAAATGAGCAGGTGGGGGGGGGGGGTCCTCCCACTGCGAATTCACATTCCCGGCTCCCGGAGCGACCTTCTCGCTTCTGGTTTTAAGTCAATCATTCGCACTTGGTTAGCGATGTTTGAACGGCTAGCGGAATCGAGAAAATCGCTCCGGGAGCTGGGAGCGTGAAATCGCACTGGGGAAAGCCCCGCCCACCTGCTAATTTCCCTCCTATATTAGAGCCCTTTTTCGCCGTTTTCGCGCTTTCCAATGTGGATTTTCGGATTCAGCATGGCGAATAGGCCCGTACAAACACAAAATCTCAAAATCGAGTTTTTGCCTGAACACTGCCTTTGAATCACATGACCGCCTGCCCTCGGCGATTATCTGAGCATGTGCCCAGATTTGCCTGAGCGCCGTTTTTAACCCATTGACGACGATGTAGGCCACCGGTGGCCCACACCTCTTGCAAAGTCATATTCATTGTAGGTCTAGTAACTTTTCCACATTTTTTTTAATGTTTTTTCAATTTTTGCACTCTTGGAACCTGCAGGCTCTGTCGTTCAAGAAAATGTTTATAGTTGTTTACAAAACAACCTTGCATTTGGTAAATAACCACGAAACTCGTCCCAAAGCGCCGCCATGCAAAATTGGGCGTCTCAATGGGTTAAGCGATACGACACCAACTTCGGTGTTTGCGCATGAGGTACGTCGAAGTTTGAAAATTTTTGAAGACATTTGAATAGCCGCGGCAAACCTCCTTTCAAATCAGCAGGTAGCGGGTACTAGCTCAGCTGGCGCCGACAGTCAATGCTTTGACCGAAATCTAGCCCCAGACCTTAGACGACGTTTTCTTGAAAACACTCCATCCACTATAAGTAAACAAAAATCTTCCTCCTCTCTAAAGTGCGGTTCATAATTATACAAACACCGCAAACTTTGAAAGTTTTTGGACTTTTTGGAAGAAAACTGAAAAAGCCGTTGGCGTACCACGCGATAGAGCACAGTCGAAAACGGTGTATGATCCATAAGAATGGAAATCGATGTCAATCTTGGGAGTGCTTTTGCGCCTAATGCGATTTTTAGCGGTTCATAATCAATACGAACACTTCAAACAAAGGTCCATTTTCATTCTAGATTGCAATCTTTCAAGTCCAAGTTTTTTTTGTAGAGTTATAGTAACAAAGTCTGACATATCTGCTACACATTGAACCAATGCAGCTTAAAAAGAGGATCGTTACTTTTTTCAGATGGCTCTAAATGCTTTTGGAGTGATTGCGCTTCAAAAACATCCGTTCTTCTGTGGTTTACGAACTCTAATTAAATTCTACCAAGGTTATGGGATAAAATAAGTTCTTTCGACAGATATTTTGTTTGCGCTTGAAAAATCTGCGTTTTCGTGCCTTTTTTCAATCAAATTTCAATCTTACCCTAAAGTTAGCACGATTTCGAGCCTCAAAACTCAGCTTCCGAAGCCCTACAACGAAGTAAGCACATAGTATGTAGAAGTTCACAAGACTGTATATTAGAAGGCGGTCGATTGATACCCGGACAGCTGCTTGCAGCCGCCCCGGTTGGTAATTAGCGAGGAGCGACGCAGGCTTACTTGCGTTGCGCTACGTGGCAACCCAAATCTCCTGCCATTCACTCACCACACTCTGAGATGCGAAGAGACCTAGGTCATGCATCACAGTGCTAATGGTGCAGCCAATACAACTAGAAATAACTGATATACGTACAGGGTGTCCCAAAAAAATGTGAACACTGTTTGATCGTTAATAACTCCGTTGCTTTTATGTCTTCCGCCGAGCTTGAAGCACCTTTCTGTAGAGCGAGGTTCAACTTAGATTTGCGGCATGGAACGAATCACCGATCGCTCTTCATTACTGTAGGATTACGGTATGAACTTCTGGCATGTGGATATATTGTGAAATATGCCATTTGACAAATTTTTTTCAAAAAATTTAAAAAATCGTGTGCTAGGGTTTTCGCGCACGCTGATTCCATTGCACAACTTTTTACGAGTGTTTTTAGCTTTTTTGACGGTGTAATCACATTTTTGACAAATGCTGGAAATTCGGTTATTAAGGTTTACCTGGGATAACCTTAAAAGAAAGCGTCACAGTGAAGTGGAAATTTCATATTCGAACTCAGCGGCTTCCATTAGCCATGTATAAAAGTTTTTGGCCTGCTTAGTTTTGTCCCGAGGCAGAATATGGCTTTAAACGGCTCAAAATCCTTGTCAAAGTTCCTACCGTAATCCTACAGTAATGAAGAGCGATCGACGAGTCGCTCCATACTGTAGATCTAAGTTAGGCCTCGCTCTATAGAATGATGCCTCAAGCTCGGCGGGAGACATAAAAGCAAGGGAGTTATTAATGATCAAACAGTGTTCACATTTTTTTGGGACACTCTGTATACTGACATGATGAGTCAGCAAATCAGCTATAGGGTATTTGGAAAATCGTGACGATGGCGCGACCGCTCGCGACACGCACTCCACTTCAGGCGATCGCGTCCTCTTGCTTTTCATCTCTAGTTGAATGGTTTTTTTGCTTACATATGATGTTATTTAGACCTCAAGAGTAACTGAGCTGGACATTGGGGTGCTGCCTTCTTTGAGCGTTTTAAGCTTCTGTGGGCGCAAAGTCCGCAGTAGAATTTGTCGTCACGATTTCGTAAATGAAGTATATCTACTAGCTAATCAGTCAAAACTTCAAATACTCAATCTGACACTTTTTCAGAATTCGAATCAAATCAAAACCGAGTTAAATTATTTTCAGACCTAGGTTTATTTCGAATAAATTATTCGAACATTTCTAGATATTTTCTTTCTCAAAATTCTAATTTCTGGGATGTGTCAATATTCGATGATTTCGAAAATTTTGAAAACCGTAAGCCGGGTGGTCAATCGTTTCAGTATTTCTGATCATTGTTCTACATCTGTTCGTTTGAATGTTTTTAGAATCCTTTGTTGAAATTGCCTCATTAAAACCTTTATTCAAGAGAAATTTTTGGCTTTTACGACTGTATAATCCAGGTCATTTCGCACCTCATAGCGTGGTGATGAGATATTGTAACTGAGAGAGAGGTGTTAGAGAGGCGAGAGAGACTGCCACGTAGCGCAGCGCAATAGGGGTTGCGTCGCACCTTGGTAATTATCACACGGTGCGGCTGCGAGCGGCTGTCGGGTATCAATTAATACGCACCCCTGTATATTTATAGAAAAAATCAGCAGCGTTTTGCCACGCAGACATCATTTCACCAAAACCACTGTTTTACTAGTGCAATCATACCTTTATTTGGTTCGTAGCTTCATAGCCTCAAGATCAGTTCTACAAAAAAAAAACCCAAAAGTTTGGCACGCATACATCCTCATGCAAACAGTGCAGCTGCTTCGTATCAAACGTATGTGCGAGAGAGAAGCTGAGTTTTGAGGCTCGAAATCGTGCTAACTTTAGGGTAAGATTGAAATTTGGTTGAAAAAAGGCACGAAAACGCAGATTTTCCAAGCGCAAACAAAATATCTGTCGAAAGAACTTATTTTATCCCATAACCTTGGTAGAATTTAATTGGAGTTCGTAAACCACAGAAGAACGGATGTTTTTGAAGCGCAATCACTCCAAAAACATTTGGAGCGATCTGAAAAATATTACGATCCTCTTTTTGAGCTGCATTGGTTCAATGTGTAGCAGATATGTCAGACTTTGTTACCATAACTCTACAAAAAACTTGGACTTGAAAGATTGCAATCTTGAATGAAAAATGGACCTTTGTTCGAAGTGTTCGTATAATTATGAACCGCTAAAAATTCGCATTAGGCGCAAAAGCACTCCTAAGATTGACATCGATTTCCATTCTTATGGATCATACATCGTTTTCGACTGTGCTCTATCGCGTGGTACGCCAACGGCTTTTTGAGTTTCATCCAAACAGTCCAGAAACTTTCAAAATTGGGTCTTCGTATAATGATGAACCGGACTATTTGATAAATTTTTATCGGGGGCAGGGGCTTCCTGATGTCGATATGGGATTATCGTAATTTTACAGTAAGCGGGATTTAGATCCCTATATATTCTGTCTTGACTACTTTTCTGAAGCTCTGCCTCTTCTAAAGGATGCTTGCATTTGTTCTAAGGCTCTTCTTCTTATTTTATATTCTTCTATCATAACCAAATCCATGTGGTTAAGGCTAGGATTTCTCTCTTCTGTTCATGTTTTCTTTGTTCATTTTTCTCCTCTATGCTACACCATGAGTGCGAGAATAAGATAAAATAAGCTTTCTCTTGATTTCTAATACATAAATCTGACCTACTTATTGGAAACCACAGGCGTCGTCTCATATCTTTTTTCTATGCTTCTTTGGCTTCTATATCTCCATCGAAGCAATCTTACTTCAATAGTAGCAGCTCGCGCACTACTCACTGGTTGCGATTAACGATCTCTCATTGTGTTTAAAGAACTATTCACTCAATTTGACATAAGAAGAGACTTCGTGAAGGTTTGGCAAACTCCAATGAGACCTTGTTTTTCCGAATACCCAAGCAGCTCATGTCGGTCGTCTCTGGACTGTGGTGATTATGATGTAATTGCATTCTTGTACGAAAACAAGTGCACGCTGTAACTATGAATATTAAGGCTCCATTTCTGTTCCTCTCCAATAACAATAATTATGAAGCCCAATGTTGCGGAAAGAAGTTCAAAACAGCTTTTGCGGCTTCTAGTTGTGATTTTCTGCGTGCAGGTGCAAAATTTTGAGAACAGGTAATTTCCTCAAGTTTCCTACTTCTCTATGTGTCAACGCGCACCATCGCGCGCTTGGAGCAGGCTTGCCACCGCCTTTTGTATGGTATACAAAAGATCTGGAGGACAACTAGGTGAGTAGGAAGGGTTTGAGGAGATTCAAAAACGTAGTTATAGGGTTTTTGATGTGGAGCAAAGTCATGTTAAACACGTGGAGAAATTATGTGAAGGAAGCAAAATTCATGACTCTTTCTTTTCCCAGCCACAACAAGTGGGTGTCCAGGTGGCTGAGCCACCTAACTCCGAAAAAAAAATTGCAACGCATTTATTCGCATAATTTTTCATAATCTTTCGTACATAGGTCCATTCCCTATCGCGCATCTACACATAACTTTGGTGTGATATCATTTTTTCTTTGTTGTAAGCAAGTCTTCCAATTATCCTGTGGCATTTTTGGATTCCTGCGCTTGCGCGCCGAGGCTATTGAAGCTGATTTGCTGCTCTTGCAGAGAATTGAATAGGTAGGGCAGTGATGGGCATTTGCGACATCTCCAGAGAAGATAAAGAGAAGACAAGATAAAAGTTGAGAGTTCATGATGAGAATTGGAATTATGTATGTGTAGACACTCATGTGATAACAACCCTGGAATGAGTTTTGTTTCTGGAGAGGGGGGGGGGGGCTGCTGCAAAAATTGCTGAGCTAGTGGGCGGAAACTGGTCAACTCGTTGAAGTTTTTACTTATGTGTTTTTTGTTGGAGTCCAGTTTTGGTTCCCTTTGCGTTCAGAAGGTTTAAATCCCCATCTCGATACTCCGCTTTGCACGAAGGAACGTCGACTTCTTCATATACAACAGACTATAACGTGCTTTCTTCATATACAACAAATAAAGGCTTACACACATTTTTGGGATTCCCCGGATCCGCAAAAACGATATCCCCTTTGCTTCTCACTCCAAAACGACGTCCAACCTGCCCCGTGAGCCATTTCTGCCGAGCCCTGCTCGAAAGTACTGAGCGAGATCCTTTTAGAAATGGTGATGACTAGAGATAATTTCGAAAATTAATATGATATGTTAGTAATGAATTTCGAGTTACTGCTGGGAAAGATCACTCTAAAAACTAGAACTCAAGCTTCACTTAGGCCGATGATTGATTTTAACAATGATCATTGCATGGTATTCTCAACGCTCTCGCTGCTAAGCATCCAGAGGGAAGCAATACCGAGCTTAGTTGAGAACCTGCTGAAATGAACTTTGATGGGAATCAATACGTTATGACCATTTCAAGGTTCTTGAAAATATAGAGTAGAACTGCCGCAGTTGCTAGTATGCCTCCTCAGGCTGCGAGTGCCATTAATGAGTAGATTGAATTTGGAACAAGAATTTTAAAGGTAGATAAAAGACTTTTTGCAAAGAGAGATATCAACGATAAAACAGTGTATACACACTTTTGGGACACTGTATGTAAAAATATCTTTCAAAACATCTTTCTAAGAGCACTAAATATTAGGTTGTAAAGAAAGTTCTGCAAATAGACGCTGAGCTAATTTGTTTTATTTATATCTTCACCATGAGTGGCTGGAAATTAGCGATATTTTATTCATATGTACTCCTTAGACTACTGATTAGGTATGTCGTGAATGCTCTTTTCCAAAAAGCGCGCTGGCTGCGTTTCGAAACATGTGGAGAGTTCGATTTTTTGAAGCCTGAATTCACTGAGTTATTCCTTGCTTGGAAAAAGACCCAAATACCGGGGCAAGCATTAGTCGGATACTGCTTCACTAGCTAATATACAAGGTATAAAACGGATTTCCAAATCAAGCTTCTGGAGGTTCTGTCCGACGATAATGTGAAAAATGTGCGTTTTCGCAGACCTGAGCGCAACGGATTTTTCTCCTTTTTGGGCATTTCTTCCTAGTTGATCATCATTTTTTTCGAGCTGAGTAGCGCGTTAACTAGTTGGGGCCATCGCACATTAAAAAGACATTTCAAATCAGCCCCTTGCATTCTCATTCATTTTTGGTATTCAGGAGAAGAATTGGCAGAACTTTCTTTACAACCTAATATTATTATTCCATTTCTTTCCTCCTCGTAGACTGAGTTTGAAAAGAGTTCTAGGGCTTCCTCCCAAATTTCTCAGAAAGGAAGGAATCTAGAATCACGTATATTTACTTTCTTTTGAATTTTTATAAAGTTCATTAGTTAGGCTAGTAAACTTTTTATTACGTTTTGTTTAAATGTGAAGATAAATTGTGGAGTACTTACCTGTGACTTTTTCGCAGTCTCCAAAGCAAAGTGCCCATATATCTTATATATGTAACGTAATGTTAAATTTAATCAGCTTATAACTATGAATGCCCACATGATTGCCCATGGTTTTGTATGTATGATGAAATGAAGCCGTCATTGGATAAGTTATATTATTAGGTTGTCCCAAAAGTTCCTGCGCCGGATTTTCAAAAAAATCATATCTTCCTTGCCACTCGATGGATTTTTTAGATTTTAATTTCATTTGAAAGAGGAAACCTTTCTCTTTACCATAGTACCTTTGTTGTGAAGCGGGGTCAGAAAGTTCCAAAGCTAGAAGCAATTGAATAAAATCAGTCAAGATCGGCATTTTTCAAGCTGGATCACGAAAAATTCTGAAAGTATTTTTATTTGATAGAGAAGATTTTGCACATTACAGTGGTGCCGTTTTCATGAATTAAAGCGAAGTAGATCGAGAGTTAGAAGCAAATAAAGAGAATTTCTTCAGTTTTGCAGTTTTTGATCATGCTCAAAAAAGTTTGAAAACGTCACAGAAAAGGCGAAAAAGTCATAAACATGGGTTTTGTGACCTTTCCTTTGTAGCTGAGCGAAAATCGTGCCAATCGGGAGAAATTTTGATTTTCGTGATTTATTCGGATTTTCGAGCCTGCTTTTTTTCACGAAAATGAAAATTGCCCTCGATTGGCTCGACTTTCGCTCAGCTACAAAGGGAATGTCACAAAACCCATGTTTATGACTTTTTCGCCTTTTCTGTGACGTTTTCAAGCTTTTTTGAGCGTGCTCAAAAATTGCAAAACTGAAGGAATTCTCTTTATTTGCTTCTAACTCTCAATCTACTTTGTTTTAATTTATGAAAAAGGTACTTCTGTAATGTGCAAAATTTACTCTATCAAGTAAAAATACTTGCAGAATTTTTCGTGATCCAGCTTGAAAAATGTCGATCTTGACTAATTTCCTTCAATTGCTTCTAGCTCTCGAACTTACCAATGCTAATTCATGGCAAAGGTACCACTGTAAAGAGTAAGGTTTCCTATTTCACATAAAAATAAAATCAAGAAAATCCATTGAGTGGCAAGGAAGTTATGATTTTTTGAAAATCCGGCGCAAGAACTTTTGGGACAACCTAATATATTAGGTTGAACCGAAAGTTCTGTCGCACCATTTTCAAAAAATCATAACTTCTTTCCGTCACAACAGTTTTGCGCAGTTCAAATTTTGTTAGAATGCGCAAAGCAAGTAGTTTCCAAAGCTTCTTTGGTACTTTCCAAGGTGCTCAGGTTGCAGAGATATAAATGGAAGAACGAGATCATCCGAAATTCGGAATTTTTAAGCAAGAATTCTAGAAATTCAGAAACTGTGCGATAAAATCCAGAAAAGCCATTATCCTAGTTTTTCTTACATTTGATTGATAACTGAGTTAAGTTTGTGCTGATCGAGCCCTTCTTTCAAAAGTTATGAATTTTTGAAAAAAAATGCCAAAAAATCCATTTCTTAAGAATTCTTAGAAAATTGATTTTTTCGGCATTTTTTCAAAAAATCATTACTTTTAAAAAAAGGGCTAGATCAGCACAAACTTGACTCAGTTATTAATCAAATGTAAGAAAAACTAGGATAATGGCTTTTCTGGATTTTATCGCACAATCTCTGAATTTCTAGAATTCTTGCTTAAAAATTCTGAATTTTGGATGATCTCGTTCTTTCATTTTTATCTCTGCAACCTGGGCATGTTGGAAATTCCTCTTTTGGAACTGGAACTTTTGGAAACTACATGTTCTACGCTTTCAGACAAAATTTGATTTGCGCAAAATCCTCGTGACCGAAAGAAGTTACGATTTTTTGAAAATGGTGCGACAAAACTTTCGGTTCAACCTAATAGTTCATAGTTTAACCTTGGTTCATTTCATTTCAAACAAAGAACTTATTATACATGATGTCCCAAAAGTATGTATACTCTGTTTGATCGTTAATCTCTCACTTCCCAGAAAGTCTTTTGCTTAACTCCACGTACCAATTTGTAAAGCTGGCTTCAACTTAGATCTACAGTATGGAGCGAGCCACCGATCAATCTCCATTACTGTAAGATTACTGTAGGAACTTCTGGCTTGCAGCGTCATTGTGCACTAATCGTGTTTCAGAAGAAGTTCCCAAAGATTCTGAAAAATGGTGTATCAGGGAACTTACGCGCGCGATTTCGCTACTCATCTCTTTAGGAGTTTGTAGAGCTTTTCAAATGGTGTAATCACAATTTAAGGGAGCACTGTAAAGGCAGCTATTGCGCTTTGATTGGCATGAGCTATGAAGGAAGCATTGTGGTAAGTTGCAGAATTCATATTTGGTTTACACGACTCTATTTAACCTAGTTTAAGAGTTTTAGGTTGTTTGATTTGCTTTCCGAGGCGAAATAAAGCCCTCAACAGCCCAAATCCTTTTAAAAATTCTATCATAACCCTACAGTAACGGAGGAAGATCGACGGTTTGCTCAATACTGTGATATTAAGCTGAAAGCCATCTCTACAAAATGGTACCTATAAGTAGGCAAAAGACTTCTAGGGAAGCGAGACAACGATCAAACAGTGTATACATATGTTCGGGACCCTGTATAACTATTTGAATTATCATAAATGTAGATATTTTATATATACTAGGTACTTTTACGTAAATCTAGAATCAAACTTGTTGCTCTTGTCTACAACATTATGTCTACATGTTTTTTATTAAAAATATTGATATTAGTATATTCGCAGTGTTCGGCACAGCTGTGCTGATATAAAGTTGAAACATCGACTACAAATGTCAACTTTTTCCTCTCAATGAATTTGATTCCAATTTTCATTTTTATAGAAAGAGTCAAAAATCTCATCGTGTACCTACTTATGTATTCCCCTAATTTATCATCTCCGTTGATGATCAGTTATAATGAACATGACTTTTAGGACTGAATAATAATTTCTATCATTGATGGAACTCAATGACTGTATTAAGCAACAGACTAATACCCACGAATGACTGCAACAATCAGATAGAACTAGTTGATTCGCATCCAACTTCATTTTAAGGTTACCAAGTTTCTCACAAAATGATCGTAGCCAGATAGTTGCTCCTTTTCTGTGCCGTTTCCTTGTATTTTTCAGCAAGTAACTAGCGTTGAATGCGTTCATTGCGTTTGTATCTCAAATACTCTATGTCCTTATTTAGTGAGCGTTGCTTGCTATGCAAAGGTGCACGCTTACGATTTCCACGTAATAAAAGACAACAGCTATGGTAAACTATGCCCGCAAAAGGATGTGAGTTTGCTAGATGAAGTCTTATCTCTTTGAAAAAAAGTACTTTTCAGCCATTTTTTCGACGGCACTGCATAGTCGCATGTGTGCTCAAAGACTACGATTACGTGCTCTTTTTGGACTCTGATATAGGAGTAGTAAATCCGAACCGGTAAGCATGCGCATTGTTCAGTTCTCGACTAAGATATGATAGTGCCAAACTGAATTCTGCACTTCACCTTGCGAGCCTTTTTGAAATGGAATTAGTACAGTTAGGTGATTTAATGCAGTTGCACACTGCTGTTGATTTACTCGAGTATATCCAAAGCAATGTTTGTTTGAGGTGTCTGCCATACCACTCGCGATTAATCTTTGCTCATAATCATTGTTGAGGGTACTTTACTGCATGCTTTCTTACAGTAAGCAAGACTTAAAATGTTTGCATCAGCCTAGAGGCTATGACGCACATGGAAACCCTCGCGCATCTGTAGACTGTTCAAATTATCGAATGAAAAAATCAGGCACATACCTTCGAAAACGATTTCCCCTCTTTCCAAACAGCCCCCTTTCCCCTCTCCTTTACTTCCGGTCACTCAGAATGTAACATTCTAGAGAACGTAGTCCTGTCCTAAAGAGTTTTTGCATATTCGACGGCTGTACCGTAATTTCCTGTGACTGTACTTTACAATCGCATTAATTTGGCGGTTGATTCTGATCTGAATAAGTCTATTTAAAGGGCCACGAATTTCCAAGGGTTGCTGTGTTTGGCTCCAAGTTTCCACTGTAACGAAAAGCTATGAGCTCAGTATTCATACCGGAAGACCAATTTCTAAATTCTAAAGATATCCTAAGGGGATTTGGCACAAGGCTGCAAAAGTTCAGACAGCCCGTTCTGAGGGGTTGCGCCTGACCCAATTAAGTTTGTCATCGAAAAAGTTTTTCACCCTAGTTTTGTGCGATTTGCTAGCACAAACCTCGAAGAATTTACGGTAGGAAGTTACCTGGACTTGTTTCGACTTTCGGTGATGTTGACGCACTTAAGGTGGAAAGACTGGTTAGAATTTTGGCAGCATTTCCTAATCCATTATTTGAAAGCATATGAATTAGTTTCTACCATGGACTGATAGAGGGTAATACTTCGTTATAAGTACAAAAAAGCTAATTTCTTCCATTTTTGTGACCAAGTTATTCAAGTTTGATCACGCTTTTTAGACGTCAGGAAATACTTGAAATAATAGCGTGGCTTGTAGAGCTCGTAGAGGTAACATGGCATGCTGATTACGAAAATCATCAATTTACACAGCAAGATTCTTTTGTGACCTTACGGTATGTGTGAAAGAGAAGAAGAATTGAAATCTGGCTACCTTACTCGATCGTAGTATTTCCTCAATTTTTAGGACAGATTCAGTTCTTGATTACGACCCCGCTCCCCAAATTGGGCACGCATGACCCCACGCTAATCTTGAATAGACCGATGCATCTGTTTTGAACCTTGTTTGAAATATTCTATGTAACTCTTCTAACACCAGCAGTCTCCACTAAACCGGAACATGCTGCTAATGCTCACATTGAGGCTCGTAGAAGATTTCATCGATCCTCACGTCGACATCACTTTCTACGATCGTTTCTATAACTGGGAAGTTATGGCCGGGAGTTACATAGTAAAAAACAGTACTTGGTCAATTAATTTTCTATACCGTGAGCTGTTATTCAACTAATGCTAATTGCTTACACGGGTTTTAAACTTCAATTTCATGTCTATTAAGGTTTTGCGCAGTACGAATCCCATGTACCAAAGATGGCGATCGGCAGTGACAATGGAGCATTGCACGTAAGTGGGTGAATTAAGTTTGAGCGAAACCGCGCTGCGTACGCGGCGTACTCTCCATATCTTTATGCACGTGAGCGTACGCTGCCTACGTAGGGTACGCCGCGTATGCAGCGCTTGACGCCGCGCACTCTGGGCCAACCCTCAGAGTAAAAGATGGCTAAATGTAGCCGCTTCGCATCTTAGCGTAAACATGGAAATATTAGCGAAAGGCTGCTACAAGGTCTTCGCTTCTGTTCAAAACTTATCGAAATTACCTTGGTTTTTTTTCAATTCAATTCATGTTTACCAGGAACTGAATTGTAACAGTTAGTAGACATGATAAGCCTTCGTTGTGATTATTAAAGAACCAGAAGCGTCTATGTTTTACGCACAAGAAGCTTCGCAAATAAAGGATTTTTCAAGGCTTCTGAATCTCTACTATCTAAATTCGCATTTATTGTAGTGAGACAGGGCCGAGACGATAGCACACAACAAAGTGAGATTCGAAGGGACAAGGTTCAAAAACTTCTATTTTGTGTATGCAGGCTTATTTGGCTGAAGCTCTTACCTCAAACAGCAAACAGTTGCCATCCTGCCTTTTGATATATGAGCATGCTAATGAATATGGATCACTCTTTCTGTATGAAGCATGCATTCGCGAAATATTTGGAAACAGAACTCGCATTGCGAATGTCGCAATCCTAAAAAAGGTCAGCTATTTTTGTAAGTGTGGTGCACAATACTGTTGAATTGTACGTCACTGTGCTGTACAGGGCACTGGATGGGCACGTGATCACATAGTGACCAACAGTAAGTGGAGCATGGAATCTGATTTTATGATCCATAACTGGAAAACGAACTATCTGAAGACTTATGAAGACAAACTCAAAGTGTAAGTCAAGTTTCAATGGAACTCTAATTCAATTTTCTTCAACGTTTCAGGAAAGAGAAGAAAGACATCGACTCGTTTTCTGGTTGGTACAGTCCATTTGCTGGCAATTTTAATCTGACCCTGTGCACGCCTAAGTAAGATAATGTTTGTTACGTCTTAGAAGCATCTCAAGAAGATTATATCAGGTTGGCACATAAGTTTTGCAACTTTTCCCGTAACTTTTTTCCTATTTTATGTAGCAATCTCATTTTGTGGCATCATGTAGATCGTAATGTAAGCTGCAAGTCTGCGCAAACCGTTTGATTTTTGATAACGTAGTAGAAGAAATGTAAGCATTTTTGAAAACTGCTGAAAATTGAGGTTTCACGATTTTTTGGCAAACATGAAGCCTTACGAAACCTGATTCAAACATATGAAAAAGCAACTATAGGCAGCATGTAGCTGGAAGTTGGCACATTGGAACCAGTGAAAAAAAATGAAATTCAGGCACAAATTAAGGTGGGGCGACTTTGAGAAGTTGAACAATTCAAATGCGTCAAGTTTCGAAGGCAATTTGTCAATAACTAAGCTGCGAAAAGTCAGAATTCGCTATAACTTTGCACTATAGGGTAATCCTATGCGATAAACACGAATATCATATTCATTTGTCGCTAAAATGAAATTCGTCTTTTGGTCTCACGAACGAGGCTTTTTCATGCGAAACGGATCTCATTTTTGTGATCATCATGTCAAATAAGCCCTTTAGGTCAAGTTTCAGCAAAATCTGATGCATTCTAAAATTTTTCCCATAGTACCGTAAACCTACCGTAATCCTCACATAAGAAGGTAAAATTCGGCAAAAATGTGTGCATTAGAAGCTTACATCATATTCTTTATATTGCCAAAAAACGAATGCGCTACGTTCAAATAGACAAAAGTTATATAAAAGTTGCATTACTTATGTGCCAATCTATTAGAACTCATATTTGTTTGGAAAAGATGAACATGGCGAAACTTAAATGTAGATAGAGCCACAGTTTATCAATTGCTGCACACTCAAAGACAGTGGCTCGAAAAATCAAATCATGTACAGGGCTCCTAAATTGCAGAGTCGTTTGCACCAGCGGTCGCGCGACCGCGTCGCGGCCGGGCATCAATGGCGCCGCCTCGATCGATGGCGCCGGCGCCGGCAAAATTCCCGGGCGCGATGTGGTCGCGCGACCGCTGGTGCAAACGAGTCTGCAATTTAGGAGCCCTGTACGCCGCATACGTCGCGTAGTCTGGTTCAGCCGTAGATTTGATGCAAAAATCTTTCGCCTCAGCTGACAGTTAAGCCAGAGCATACAGCATGGCTTTGACGCTAATAAACTCGCTCCCAATCAGGTCTCACGCTGTTTTTGCAACTACCTCTGACATCTTGGCGGGAGCAGCACTCATTCAAACACAAGATGCTGTTTATTGCGATCACTTTTTCTCTCATTTTCTCTTTCTCTCATGGAAGCATTGGCTGTGACTGTGCCACAATTTTATCAGTCATTGGTTTCAGGAACAGAACATGGCATTACGATGTCAATCTTATAGCGCCACAAGAAATGATCAAAGCTCAAATGGCAGAATATGAGGAAAAAGTCGAAGGATTGAAAGCAAAGGTGCTGAATTATCTACCGCGAATTCTCGAAATCACCAATTATGAACGAGGTTCAGTGCATGAAAACGAAGTAGTAGAAATTCTATCAACAATGGACCAGGCTTGGGAGGCCTATGTGCCGTAATTGTTGTATGGTATCATTGGTATTTTGCGTATGAGTCATTCGTAACTTAATATGTGAGCCTACACAACCGCGCGGCGACCCGTGGGACTTCATCAGCAACTTTTACACAAACTGCACTGAATCGTACAATCAACTAAAACATATCCATTAAGAGGCAGTAAATAAGATAAATCATTAAAACGTAAGGTCTACCTTACAACTTGCAATTAGCGGCTTGGTCTGCAACACGCATATTGAGTTACAAATGACTCGAGGATACATGCAATTGGCCGTGATTATTTTGAAACTCTCTCCTTGTGCCTTGTCTTTCCCATGTTGATCTGCGTCAAGATTGCCACTGTAAATAGTATTGAAGCATAAAAGATTTGCACTACTGCTTTAGTGCATCACACAACATCTGCCATGCATCGGGTTCGTAGTGTCTTATATGATTATTGTTGAAAGAACGTAACCAACCGAATAATGGATCCACATTTAGCATTGCCCTGAGCTCTGTCCACTGATGTCTCTACCCAAAACCTCCTTTTAGCAACCCAAAAATACCAATGCAACGACAGGTAATGTTTAAAAAGACGATGTATCGATGAAGCCCTAGTCACTGTTGCTTACCCACAAGTGAGCAAGACAGACATAATGAAACATGAGTTGTCGTTAGATTTGCAACTGAAGTAATGCAAGAACTGAAAGTGAAGATAAACGTGCACATTTGATAATCCCTTGAGTAATGTCTAACATGCGGGCATGTTTGGCGCCCTCCACATCTCATTCGTAGATCTCACTCGCGCGAAAACTGTGACTTTAACTGTATCTATTTATCTAACTATCTATTGAACTTGCCCACGTGAAGTCATGTTTATTGATTATGAAGGAAATTCGGAAGCTTTGCAATCTGCTTCGACAAGTTCGAACTTACTTTTCCTCAACTTCATATGAGATCATCCAAGGCCTCGGGCAGAGTTCACGCGATTTGATCGTTGTGATTCAATCGCTACAAGACAAGTGTTACGAGTTCATTGCATGCCGATCTTCTTGTATCTCGGTTGCGATAGTTAGTCACGGTAAGTCGGTTGGAAAACTATCATAACCGAAATGCAAGAAGATCGGCATGCAATGAACTCATAACAATTGTCTTGTAGCGATCCAATCGCGACGATTAAATCGCTCAACTCTGCCCGAGGCCTAAGGCCCCGGACAGACTTCACGCGATTTGATCGTCGCGACTGAATCGCTACGAGACAACTGTTGCAACATCCATGCCGATCAACTTGCATTTCGGTTGTGATACTTTTCCAGCTCGAAATTTTTGAATGGGAAATGAAAATGAATGGAAATGTCGGCGATTGACTCGCGACGATCAAATCGCGTGAAGTCGGGGCCTAAGGTGGAATTGACTGTGAATAAAGTAGTTGTTACATTTGGACTAACCTTAACACCTTCAACTTGTTCTAGACCATCCAACAACATGCCTCCTTCGACATACAAAATCATTGAATCTAACTTAGTGACAGCAATGCTCTACATACTGACTTCCGTTTTAAATTTTGAAGGTCATAAACCACTCAAAGCTCGCCTTGGGATTTGCTACGGAAGAAGAGCTCCAGTACGACAAATATAAAGAGCAGACCTCTTCACAGAAAGGCACGTTGCAACTGCTTTTCATGTTGCCATACTGGAACCTTGACAATAAGCACAAGAGTTGTGGCACAAGAATCTCGTTCAAGTGACAACAATGTTTTTGATTATTATTTGAAGAAAGACAAATTGTGATGTGCAACAAACAATATCGTCAAGCATTTGCTATCTCACCATTTTGAATGGACCTCTACAAAAAAGAAGGACACGAGATGAAGAATTTACTGAAATTGATCAGGCGCAGCATTCTACTTGATTAGCCTTGATTGATTACTTGATTAGTTAATGATTAAACGGTAAGATGTACAGGGAAGGAAAAGAGGAATAGGAAGAGAATGGGGTCGTATTCGACTAGCGTGTGCCTGATCTCTTGCCTAACCCTGCTCATAAGGTCGGTGGGCGAGAGAGATAACATTAAAATTTATATCCAAGATAACTTGCCCATGAGATCAGAAACGGATGCAATCTTAGGCAACAAAGAGTTTCTTGTTTGTTTTACAGATAATAATAGTGTGAGAATGGAGAAAAAAGGCATGGAGCCAGGTAATAAATGAAACCAGTTGCACAACTAGAAATTACTCAAAAACGCAGACATCCAGCTGCGTACAAATTGTGCTCACGAAGCATTTTTAAGAGAAAGCGCAAAACCTGTCGAACCAATCGGAAGCACAGCGTAGGATCAATAACGATGTAGCTCTGCACCGCGGATATCAGGACGATCTCTCACACACGAGTCCCTTCGGAGGGACTAATCAATGTGATTCCAAGAAACTAAACAAATCATACTAATCTAAGCTATACCAATAAGTTATTATGCGTTCAGGAGGCACTAAAGGAATAAGAGCATTTCCATTTAAATCAATTCTTAGGCAATGGCTCCTACAAATCATGCAGATATCGACACTGCAAAGCGAACTGCGCATGTTCAGGATAAGCGGAGAAAAGCTGTAATGTGCACTTAGACGATAACCCAAAATCAGCAAGGGGCAACATTGACCATAGACAAAGCCAGTACGACATACCTGGAAAAGCGAAATTCTCACAAATTTCATGAGCCAAAGAGAGCTATGCCATCCTATGAGGTTATCCAGCACCAAGGAAAGACATAGGAACTTTACAGCAAAATCTCACCTGAAATCACGCTATTCTTTAGCCAGTGAAACTAACAGCTTGCTCACCGAGAATCGTTCATGGATAGTTGAAGCAACTTTGTGATTGGTTACTAACATGCAGATGTTAATATATAGATATATCCGTTGTGAAGATCACCAGCTTCCATCGACAACAAGTAGCATCCGTAACATTGTGATGCACACCTTGCTTTGCAAAAATGTGGCAGAATCTCACAATAACTTCCCATTTCCTCAAACTCTTACTTTTTTGAAATTTTACAGATTCAAGCGTCATATTAGAAGCGTTATTACGTCGCCGTTAAGTACAGAACATTTCATCTCGAACTGATTGAGAACAGGGTGCTTTGCTACGACGGAAATACAACCGAAACATAAGCCGACAAAACCTAGAAACCTCAGTACCAACCTCAAAAAAACTCAAAGAAAATCAAGTGGAAAACAAGACTTAGAAACTTGAGAGACAAATGCGATGAATGCACTTACTTCTCCCCCCCCCCCCTTCCTCAATCTTAATGGCAACAATTCTAATCACTCTATATTCGAATGTCCCCACTTCGTGCTCTCTGTTTAGTGCATTCAGTTGTTAGCTTATCTATAAGGTGTCATTCACGAAGATTCCCATCACTGTGATATACATGCTGTTTTTTGTGATTATACGTTGTCAGCAACTGTTGACAGGCTTGCCGGCGTTGTCGATCGTTGTGAAATCTTACAGTATTTACTGTATGTTATTCTTTGTTTTGCACCACTGGCAATTGTCGGTAACGACGGCGGACCCTGAGTAATGCCCAATTCCAATCATAGAAAAAGAAGTAATTATAAGAAAGGCTACAAGCTGCAAGCCTAGTAACTATTGATGAGATTATCTAATATTCGGCTTGCTCTCACAATGAACGATTGAACGAGCCACATCCATCAGAGGAGTTCGGTGCTAGTCTCACAAATTCTCACAATCGGAAATAGTTAGATCAGGCCAAAGTAGACAGTGCAATAATGAAAAACGAAATGGAGGATTTTACTTAGGGTGAAGTTATATTGCGCGGCTAACCGCGTACGCGATGCGCAGCATATGCCCCATATCTTTATGCACGTGTGATTACGCTGCGTTCTTTGCGAAGTCTAGTCCGACCCTTACCAGTCATCCACAAACAACTGAAAGTGGAAGAGTACAGTATAAAAGATGAAGATACCATTTTCTGACAAAACTTTGATCCTAGTGCAGAGCTCCGGAAAAGATTTCAAGCTGAATACTTGCATTTAGGAGTTAGGAACATTTGCGCTCGTTGGCTAATTCGATTTTAGCTGGTTAACTAACCTGAATCAAAGGTGAGATTTGCATGCAAATAAAGATGAGCGGAGAAGAACAACAAACGACTGAAAAAAACACTTTGGTCATGCCATTCTTTCTCTGACTAACTTCACGTTCTGCGCTGACAGCACAGTGCCCCCGAATCCATGCTGAGAAACAAGCAATCAGTCAATAAAAGGTCGAAATCTTGAAATTTGTCACAGACGAAACGTCTGTGAGACGTCTGTGAGATTATTTGTCAGACGAAACGTAAGAATTTTTTAGTGACTCTTTGCTGATTTCTGGTACAGAACAACTTTGACAGGGACCAGCAAAGAAATTATTTCATGTACACCGGTGGCAAGAAATTTTCGTCCGTAAAAAAAGCTACATCTCAAGGCACTAAGCGATTCTGCAAATTTACTAGCAGTTGCTAAAAGGAGCAATCAGCAAATGCACATTAAATTGTTGGTAGCGAGCAAGACAAACGTAACAGTGATGTAGTTAGCCAGGCATCAAAGTGGAACAAAAAATGCGATTCTTCGCTGAAGTCTGGAAGAACAGATACGAACGCAGCATCAGCGATGTAAGTGACGACACTTATTTCAGAAATTAACTGCCCTCGCTGTGTGAAAAAAATCGATATAATCAAGGAAGACTTGTCAAAGATACGCGTTCACCACCTACAAACATATATATATATATAAAGATGTGTTTCGCAAGTGTTTCTTGCCACAGCATTGCAAACAACGCCTCTCGTATATCTGTGCCTGGCTGCAACCCTTCTCAAAAAAGGGTTTTGACGGGGGTTGTCGCTGAGAAAAAAAATTCTACCCAAAAATCACGACGAGCTTTGAAGTAGAGAAAAGATTGTTTTTCATCCTGTAAGGTGCTCTACGGATCGGTTAGTAGGACTGCCCAGGAGGGTTCTTATGAACATTTAAAAAAAAGCGCAATTTGGCCGTAGCAAAATTCACGGTTGTAGTTTTTGCTCTTATTCGAAAGCTCGTTGGCTAATTTAAAATGAGAAATTTGCACTGAAAGGATGGAAAACTGCATCGATTGCGCTTATCAGCTTCGAAAGATAATTATTTTGCAGGATGTTACGGTCTTTTGAAATAAGCGAACCTTCGAAACACGTGATACAAACACTATCGTATATTCAATCCATTCTTTGGGTGCGGCGTGCTTGCATAACAAGTAGGAAATATACAGCCTTACAAAAAAATGAGTTTCATCTGTTTAGTTACAACAATAATGCTAACAAATAATTATAGGAAAGCAAAGTCGCAGGAGCTATCGCGGTGCGGTTAGACAGTTTGATAGAGAAGGTTTCCGATTAGCATTTCGCAACTATCTACCAAAACTAGCGAGATCAAATTACATCACCAGAGAGTTTGAACCACCACACTCCAATTTGCACGTTAAAATGACAAATTCGACTGCGACAAATATAGAGTGGGAATAAAAATAAACTAATGCCATCTTCTTCGGTAATTCATTGTAAGACATGTCATTCGATGGTTGGTTCCTCTGCGGTTCTTACTGTACCCTGAGTAATTTACGATTGCAGACTTGACCATTCCAATGGCTTACAGTGCATGGCCTTTACTGCACTATTAATAGGAGTTTCGGTCTACTTGGTGGCATATCTCATGGCGCTTGTGGCAAATGTATGTTTCAGATTCTTATAAAATCAATTATCTGAATCAGCATTTAGGCTCTGTTTGATTTACGAGAAGCAATCATACCTTGTCCGAAAATCGTCGAAAATGTACAACCAACAGCATGGTATACTCTTCAAGTAGCAGTTGTTTCTTCGTTATTTCAAATAACCCAGGAAGAGGTAACTTGTCTCCTATTTATCACGAAAAGCTTTTTCCCTTGGAGCAAAAATGTAAGAATCTGAATTTGAATTTGAAACCCAAATCTGCTTGTCGCGTTGCACAATTTGTGAAGTAGAAACTCAAAAGAATGCGCCTATTTCTTTAGTTCATTTTGTAATTACCAAGTCATTTCTTCTCGAAAATTGGCATTCTTTCTTGAAACATAATTCGGCGCATGCGTCATCGTAGCGCCCGTACTCGGCAGCCGCGGCAGGCACACTCGCGTGCGTTTAGCCTACACCGACCCGGGCGATTTCGTGCAGGCGACTTAACAACGAATCAAAGTTCGATCATAAACATTTTGCAAATTATTAACCTTTGAATTACTTTAGCTTCTTGTACTAGACAAACTCGAACTTTATTAGCCGCTCCAAATGAAGACTGTTTTCTTAATGATCGGATGAAATTTATTCTAAACAACGACGAACTATTGAGTTAGCAACAAAGCTTGATTCAAAATTCAGTTGTACTCAATTCGCAATATGTACCTTGACCCTTGCAAAAATCCTCAACTGAATTATACGTATTTACCACCTATTTTTAGCCTTGTAATCCAAATTCAATTGCAATCCTAGGAAACAGCATGCCCAATTAAAGAGTGACAATTCTTTTACGCTTGTCGTGTAAAGAAAAACTAGTTTTCCTAATTCTACAATTTTGGTCCTCCATATAGCTGTAGAGCTATTGTCCATGCTTTGCTGGCCTTCTCTCTATTTTTGTTGCATTTTCGCCAAAAAAATTTAGTTTGATAAAATAAGTGTGAAACGAACTCTACTGAAGAAGAAAAATTAATTTTCTAGCTAAACGTCAAAGCGCAAAGGTTTGCTGAAAAGTAAATGAAATGAAAGATCTCGGCGGGAAAGAAGTAAGGACAGATGGCACAGAAAGCTAGGAAGCAAATTATTGTAATCAAGATTCATTTTGCTAGTATCTGTCCAGAGATGCAATTTCCAATCTTTCAATGCTTCACAGACTGTAGCTAGATTTTTGTAGCTTCAGGCTTGTAAATTACAATCCAACTCTAAATAATCTTAGTTTTTTAAAGGTGCCCCATAATTTTCACTGTTTTTGCTACAAACATCATCTTTTTGTAACTTTCCTTCGATTGATGTGGCTTGGATAACCATTCTACAGGGCAAAGCAAGCTCTTCAAGATGGCTATCAAAAGTCTGCCCAAATCGTATTTTACGTGAAGTTTTGAGCTGAAATTTAATTTCAATACGAACTTTACCGTTAAAAATGTTACCTTCTCCCCCCCCCCAAAATTTTAAAACTTCATCACGCATGTGCTTGACAGATCGAACATTCAGTGGTACATTTTCCGTACTTTTTGCCGTGTCTAGAAACGAAGTAAAAATGAATGGGATAAAGTGGCCCTCCGCCCCAGACGTCGAGCTCCTCCCAGGCACGTGATCATATAGCTCAAAAGTACGATCATGTATTTGTATTCTTTGCAGGTGTCCCAGTTCTCGAGAAATGCTGATGTTTAGGGTAAAAAAGTAAAAAATTAACATTCTAATAATTTGTTAGTGCACCTCTATACACAGTCAAGGCTAAGATCGCGTCTCAAATTCAATTTCATTAAACATTTCTGATCTTCGTTATGACATGCTAGAATATCCTTGAAACTTTAGGTAATGGCTGAATACACAAGAGATCTTAACGCAAGAAAATGGATTGTGCGACATAGCTTTCCATGCAATGAACTGACAAGGCGTTTTCTCAATAAGTGCTGTAAAGGATTACTCTTGGTATTCAAGGTGATGATTCATTTTCAGATATTCCTCTCGATTTCTCACCAACGGCTATGATATCAATCCCAAAAATATTAATCCACAAAATATGCGCGCTATTCTTTATTAAGCTTCCTTTTAGGCTACATCAAAAAATTTCAAGTGTTCAGACATTTCAATAATAAAAGCTTTTTGTCATTTTCTGTTTGCAAAGTGAGACCGCATGGGGTCAGGTCAAAATAAGTCATTGCGAGAGTATATGCTCCACAAAGAAACTGCAGATTATTTGAATGAACTAACTTCAATAAATTCCCTAACTGTTCAAAAGGTATCCCATCGCACCGCCAATTTGATTGCGTATATGTTAAAGAATATGCTTGTCAATCATTGTAGTCAAAGGTAAAGTTGTTGAAGATATCTCTGATTCTCTCTAGATTGAACTCGCCATAATGGCACTTTTGCTTGGTTGTATAAGGGAGTTCCCAATCACAGGATAGATGTTCTAGTTCTGAAAACAAAATTAATACAATTGATCTTTGTTGTATGTGCAGATCTTGACATAGAATTGTGAAACAGTAGGAGTTAAAACTTAAAAACTAGGTTGAAATGTATAAAGCCCTTTGCCTTCCATTAACTGGATATTTCTCTAAACTTCCTTCTACTTGGAGTATAGAGTTTCATCGACGTGAATGTCGAAATTTGATCATTTTTCTCTATCATCACTTACAGCATTCAACCATATGTATATGTTGATGAAATTTTGAGCATTCCCCTTTCTTTCAATTTTGTTAGAAGGTAGATTGATGAGTGCAACAAAGCAGACGGTTGGAGGCCATTCCAACCTATCAAATGGTCGCGACGAGAAGAAATAATGTTGAAAACGGTCTACTAAGACTGACACAGTCATAGGGTCTACAGTCATAGGGATGACAGGAGACCAAAGGAGAGATACTGAGAGTTCTAGTTGTGCATAACTAATTGATTTGAGTAATTTTAAGTAGTTTAAGTAATTTTCAAAAGTTTGACTGTCGATCTGAAAAATTGAGGATGTAAGCTTAAAAGTGCATGATTTTAGATTTATGATTTATGATTTTATTACATTATAAATTATATCATATTTCATTACATTATTCAACGCTAATATGCCTATCAATTTGCGTCCTAATAAGTATAATACCGCTCGAAAAAAACTATTGCGCGAGTATCAAGAGTTCATAGTAGTAAACAGCCTTTGAAAATATGCCAAATTACATCATAACGTTTGAAAGATATCCCATTGTGGTTATGTTTAGATTAACCTACCTCAAAGATAGTCATATAATAGCAAGAACCACTGAACCTGATAGCAGGGTATGTACAAGACCGCCCATTTGGGAGAAGGAGAACATTTTTTAGGAGGACGATGCGCAGTTGCCCGATTCGTGTGACATCATCGTAACATGACCATATCTCGTTTCAGGGTAGAAGAATTCAAAATCCAAGGGTCCCTTTCGACTCAGCTCGGCGCGGCGCATTTCCTGATGTACAGAAGAGCCCGGCTGGACACAGTAGGAGGTCAGACTCCGAATCGTTTGAAATTTTTGCTTGCGGTAGGTTACTTAGTATGCTTATTAATTGCACTCACTGGAAACCTACTAAGCAAAAATTTGAAACGATTTGGAGTCTGACATCCTACAGTGTCCATTCGCGCTCTTCTATATATCAGAAGATGCGCCGCACGTAGCTGAGTCGAAAGGAACCCTTGGATTTTGAATTCTTCTATTCAAGCAAGATATGGTCACACTACGATGATGTCACATACTGTCACATACTGCAACTGTGTGTCGTTGTTCTAAAATTATGCTCGGTATCGTATCTAGCCATAATTATTGAATGTACTGCTCGATATATATTGAGCAATCTCACCGACACAGTGCTCTGTAAACAAACATGAACGGAACAACTGGCAATCACTATAGCAACCTTGCCAAGATAGTGTACGCTATGAAACGACTGATAACCTCGCAAACCATTTCTTGTAAACAACGCACATCTGCTTGATGCATGCGGCAGAGGTGATTTCCTTCTTTTACTGTAAAAGATCTAGTATGTTTTAATTGTCATTTGACTTTAGCTCTCATGTGATTTCTTCACAAAAGAAAAGTTAAGAGAAGTTAGTGACTGCAGATTTCCTTCTCTATTGGTGACTGCTTTATACAGACAAGTCACGTAGTTTTTGAATAAAGCAGTCTGAGATCTCAATTCTCAGTCTACTAGGTCGTAACATGAGTTTTGCTACACTTGAAGGAGAAAAGGTTTACAACTTTCTCAAAAGATTTTTTTCTCATCTCCAGATTGAGTTTATGGTTGTATCTTCCCAATATACAAATGCCACACCCGAGAAAACCTGTTTTTAAACTTTTTAAAATTCTGGATTCTTTGGCAAATCTCAGTTTGCGCTATTTAAGAGCCTAAACTTCCAAGGTGCCTCCATATTAGTACTAAATTTAACACAAATCCTCAAAAATCTGAGAGCATAAAAAAAGAATGGGAGACTTACGAAGGAAAAAGAATAGAATGGAGATTCAAATGTCGTCACATAGTTGCCTCCAATTTTACTTTGTATCTGTAAAGGTAGAAATGGGCAACATATAGTCCTTTAATCATTACTCATATGTGCTGAATGTTATACCTTGCTAAAGTTTCTTGATCTTTTTAAAGGAATGTGAAAAAGTGACACAAAACTTATGTTACGACCTAATGTTACTCTAGCGTGATTCAAAGGATCGTGATCGATCGCATTTACTAAATTTGATGAGGATTTCTTACGTTTGACTTTCACTCCTCGTAGAACTATTAGCTACCTGAATAGATCGAAAAAATGTCGTATAATTTCAAAGATGTCTTGTCAAAACAACTGTATTACTTCATATCTTTAAAGAGATTTGTTCCATCTCTTTTTATCGTCCCAGTGATTCTTTTAGAAATTTTGCTCATAAACACTCACGCAAAAATAATTTATTAGAAAGGTACAAAAGTGATACTTGTCATGCTCGCTTTGATTCAGAAAAGCCTATGAACAATAATTTGATTTTCAAGGAATTTCTTGATTTTTAATTGCTTCATGTTGGAGTTTTGCTTGAACCCAAACAAACAATTTTTACAACAACAAGTTAGCTAAAATTATATAACCTGCTCCCTAATACGTTCTGGAACCATGCCAGCTGAAGAACCAAGAACTTCTGGAACCATGCCAACTGGTTTTCCCCGCAACAATCATCATGGTTTGTTCGTGCACGCCGCTGGCAAATCTCTTTGTCGCTCAATCAACAGATCAATTCACTTTCCTACGATACACTGTCCGAAATATCTTCGTCAGTATGGCAGGAAACGTTCAACTAGGGTAACCTTGAAAATGTATTATGTCAACAAGCCATTTTTTTCGATAAGTTTTGAAGTTATTTATCACATTTTGTGTATTGATTATGTAATAAGGTAATCGATTAGCCGTAGTATAACTACAAATTTGTTAAGTAGAAAATGATTACAGCGAAAATGATTAAACTTGGCACGAGATCTTTGAATTATAGCGACATCATTGAATGTAATTTTTGATAGTCAAATCTGACCGGATATTGAAGTAGTCAAATAGTTTCAAATTTTCTTGGATTTTCTAGTAGTCATGCGGACCACCTATGTAATGTAAAGTTTGAGACACCTAAGGACCTTTTGTGCTGAAAAGAAAAAGCATAATAGCTTTTTATCTGCTTCTTTACCGTGCTGAAAATTTTCTGTGACTCAAACTCAACATACGCAGTGCTTAGAAGCTATTTATAAATACAATTTTTGTCAATGAAGCTTCTTGTTCACAAATTTGTCCCTAGGCCTGCTGATCATTGAAATTTCCAAAGAAATATGCTTAGACAGGGGTAGCTATCAACTTCTTCTTCTTGATGGGTAGGTCGCTAAGTTTAACTCTGACTTTGATTTTCATAAGAGTACGTTTACAGAGGCAAAATGCACTTTTCAAGTTCTATTAAAAGTTTTTACATTGACCTCCTCAGCATTTCTGAAAGTACATCTTGCATTCGCCATCTAGCACATTTCAATTTTAATTTTATTGCAGCTGAAGTTATTTAAAAAAATTATATAATTCCAGTAGGAAACCAGAATATTTTATGTCACTTTATGCCATCCATTTGATGAAGCTTTGGATTGATAAAAACAAAGTTCAGACTGCAAATAGAACAAAGAATCTTTTTATGCGTCTTCGATTACGATTGCTTTTGTTGTAATCTAGAACTTCCTTTTAGGTTATGCAAAAATACTGGCCGTAGACTATACTAAATACTGGTTCTCAAATCTAAAAGTGATCTTTCTCAAATAACAATCCAGATACCAAGCTGAAACTTCACAGCCATGCTTCGGAGGCTTTGTGGTACACAATATCTGAATTGGAGGAAAGGGGCGGGGGTAAAGGCGGAGTTTGCCATTTTTCGATTTTCGTTTTTTTTAAATCTAAGTGAGAGAAAACTACAGCAAGTGCATTAATTCACGTTACTGTGTGTCTACTTTGTAATAACCAATTGAAAGACTTGTAGGATTTCTCCTAGCGAATACCCGATTTTTGAGCTGGCCAAATGCTCACGGATTTTGGCATCAAACTTTACGTAGGCCAAATGTTTAGGTAGATTCTTGGTAGTCACTTTGAGAGCTTGCTCCGTTCTGACGATTCCTCATTCGTATGGCTGTCCTATATTCATTTTTTCTATATTCATGCTTTGGTAGCTACAGACATGCTACCAAACATTATTTTTGCATCAACCTAATAGTTGCATGAGATCTGTAAACAAGGTAGGGACACAAAAAGTACCTTTTCTTGACATCTTAGCAAACTCATATATTTCTCGTAAAACGCCTTTTTCATTTCCTACTTTCCTTTTTACTATATTGATATTTAGAAAATAGATTCGTCTTTGTTACCAGTCCTCTTAAATTGAAGGATTCATTGCAGCTGAAGCGATAACGATGCAGTAATGCTACATCGGTCGTTTGTAATTGCACAGCAAAATCGATTTAGTTGACCAACGAAAACAATATAATATTAGGTCATTCCGAAAGTAATTTCGCTTTTTTAAACGGGGCCACATCTGATCGAAAGAAGGTTTCTAAGAGATCTTGGAGGCATTCGATACAGAATTTTATTCTCTATCTAAAATTGTTGCAAAACAGTCAATGAGCTTTCAGAAAATAACCAAAATTTGCAACCCATGCTTTTTATGATGGTCAAGTCTCACAATTTTTTAGAACTTTCATATCAACCCTCAGAAGGAGTTCAAGTAACGTTTCGATAGAGCAAACCTTAGTGAACCTCGCCGTAATTTTTTGAAAGATTTTTTAACAAAACCATCGGATTTTGGCAGGCCCATATCAGCCACAATCGCATCAGTCATCATAATTACTCGGATTTTGAGACTACCAAGATGGTACCATGACTTAGCATCAATTTTACAAAGCAAGTGAGGGTTTACGCATTCGAAATATCAAATTTCGAGTTTTTCGTGTACAGCCTGGGGCTCGCTAAAAAAATGAGTTTTGATGAATTTATCCCCGGAAACTAAGCAAATCGGAGACAAAAAACACCTATTAGAAAGAGGAGAAAATGCTGCATCGAAAAGTGTTCGAGTTGCTCTTCTTTTCATGTTTTACGAGGATTTAGCTGCCCGAGTATGGAAATCGATAGCATCAGTTAAAACTGTTAAAAATGTATGACAAGCTAATAGGGAAAAAAGAAGTATTGTATTCTATGAGGTTTTCTCTATCGAATCGTTACTTGATCTCCTTCTGAAGATTGATATGCAAGTTTTAAAAAATCATGGGATTTGACCATCCTAAAAAGCATGTGTTGCAAATTTTGGTTATTTTCTGAAAGCTCGTTGACTGTTTTGCAACAACATAACCATTAGAAAGAGAATGAAATTCTGTATCGAATGCCTCCAAGATCTCTTAGAAACCTTCTTTCGATTAGATGTGGCGCCTTTTGAAAAAAGCGAAATTACTTTCGGAATGACCTAATAAAATGCCATTTAAGTAGCTTTGGATAATGTTGTCCACGAAATCTGTCCCCATCTGTCAGTTTGATTCCTTTGTTCATTTATAAAAAACTTTCCTGCGAAGTTTACCGTAGGATATTACCGGCTGCAGATAATGTCGACTACATTTCTGTGTGAATTATCAGCAAGACTAGAATAACGCATATATTAGGCTGCAGATAATGCTAACTACATATCTGTTTGATTCATCAGCAAGGCTAGCATAATGCACGTAAAATGAGTACTAAACATTTTATTCAGAATAGCTTTCTAAGCAAAGCAAGAAAATTGATAGTTATTTTATTTCCGAAGAATTTTCGATTAGCAGTAATTCCTTCAATTTTTTGCCGATCTATTTTATGGGTTGAATGCTTTATTCCAAACCTTTTCTTCTCTCAAATTCTCACTCCATATACACCTTCTTTTAAACCTAACTAGTACTCACCAATTTCCGCAAACTCTTTGGACCACTGATTCGCTCGCTTCAAATTTTTTGAACAGAGCATGTGATGTTTCAGCAACTTTTTTTTCAAAAAAAAGCAAGTGTCCTCTTGATGTAACAATGCTCCATGCTCTTTTTACAAGTTGTTGAAAAAATAAGTTCGCTCTGGCATAAAATGTTCCTAAGAACTGTTCCTGCTGTTTTTTATTTATGACATTGAGGATAAAGTAGTTTAAAGATTTTTCTATCACACCTCAGTCAATTAGAGCTTTGTTTTTTTCTTCAAAAACAGTTATGTCCCAGCAGAGCTAAACGCTCATCCGCTACCTTCAAACGTCGCATGCATGTTATAAATGAATGTAGAAAACCACAATTTGGTATCTAGATAAAGACAAGTCTTCCTTATTCAGGGACGAAAATAAAAGTTGTGATTTGTCATTTCAAATTTTTCAATCCAAAAGACCAAACTTTCTTACTTTTGTGACGAAAAAATTGGGGCTTCTCACTTTTTTGCGCATTTCTTTCATTGGAAATTACATTCAACTCAAACAAGATATACGGGGTGTTCTCAAGGGAATGTGCCTACTGCTTGATTGTTCTCTTGTCATGCAGTCCTTCGAAAAGCTTTAGATACCATTTTGTAGAGCTGCCTTCAACTTAGGTAAACGATATGAAGCGGATCATCGATCGCATTATGCAGGTGAGCAGTGGCAGCCGTTATTTCGTTGCTCCTAAAAAATGTGGAAACACCATTTAGAAAGCTTCAAGTCCTTGTACAAAGTTGATTAATCAGCTCAGCGTCTATGAAAAGCCTATCGCACAAGGTTTGAGATCTATTTTGCAAGTATGTGAAACCGCTGCTTTTTCACCGCGGCGCCATGCGCCGGAAGTTCCTACCGTAATCCTACAGTAATGTGATCGATGGTTTGCTCTATTCTGTGAACCTAAATTGAGCCAGTTCTACAAAAGGTACTTAAAGCTCCTCGAAAGATTTCAGAGTAAGAGAGTTATTGACAATCAAACTTTCGGGACACCCTGGCCGGTAGTAATCTACCCTACCTGGTGGCATCATAGATGCCGGCAAGTTGGCACACATCGCGGAAAGATGCCAACTCCGTTGGCAGCTCGCGGAGTGATTATAGGTTTTGATAATCTTATGTAACCTTAGCACGCAATCATTTCGCACATTGAATTTTGACGATGCAGACAGCTGCAAAATTACTACCTCGCACGCGGTCGAACCTATGTGCGTTAACTTGAAGTGTCACTGCGTTAACCGCTCGACCATTCGGTCAGCAATCGCAGTTTGGACCAGTAATAAGAGGAACGCGCTGGTAAATTGCTGCCTGTAAGAGGGATCGATACATTGCGTGAGAGACTTTGCCCTGAAAGAACAGCTGATTGATATGAGCGAGAGAAGGGCGAAATCGGTGCAAACGAGATTTAGGGATTGCCAAAAAGACGGTGTTCGTTATGATTTTAAGGCATTACTGGATTTTTTCTCTGTAAGAAAATTGTCGTTTAAAAAAACTTATATAATGAGAAAAATGGTAGTTTTCAGATGAAAAGTAGAATTTTTGATTTTTTCGCCTGACGTAAATTGTGTGATATCGCCGCAAATCGCAAGCTCGCAGATGACGTCGGCAAAGGTGCCCCACCTCGACGTGGTAGGGGCACGTCGAGGTGCCGGCAGCTCCCTCTCTCAAAAGAGCACGCTATTTCCCGTGCTCTCTGACCTGCCGGCAGCTCCTCCTGCGCTTCCAGATATTTTACTAAAGGAGGAGTTCTGGAACCGCAGACTTTTATGGAGTTTTCTACAAAGTCGAGGCGGCTTTTGAAAGGCCTGGGAAATCCGGCCTAAATTTGGGGTCTCACTTTCTGGCCACCTCGCGGAAAAGCTGCCAGCGACCCGCCGACGAGACTTGCCGCCAGGTCGGGGGCATTACTACCAGCCCCTGTATATTCCGATTCTCATTAACGTGCTCTTTCTAAAGATACCGAACACTGAACAAGAATTTCTCCAGCGCTTTAGTCTCCAGCGCTTGTAAGAATTACATTGTTTTTCTTTTGCAGTGCAAGAAGTTTGTACAGATGGGCTTCGTTTGTAGGCGGCGTTTTGACTTCTTCGTTGCGACTTCATTTTTTGAAAGAGTGCTTGTGAGTACAAATTACCGTTGGATATATTGTAGAAGAAGCCGTTTTAATCTTTATGAACACTCATGAAGAGCGACATTGCCTTGCGTGCCCAGTGGCGAAAGGAGGAGCCAAAGTGTTTCTTGGCGTCCCAAAATCATATGGGTCAAATTGATGCTTTGTTGCCTTCCTAGCTCTATCTCATAACCCTTGTTGAGACTCCGAAAACGCTGAATAATCGGCTCAGAAATACGACAGAGGGAACATTGGATTGGCATTTAAGTTTTAAAACATTTCCCAAGATTTTTTTAGAATTTTTCTTCTGTCGTATTTGTGTTCAACGGCTCGGTTTTGGCTCCTGAAATCCTCATAACTTCTTGCATAAAGGCCCGCAGGCAGTCAGCGAAGGCAGATTTGGAATCACCGTTCCAAAACGTACAAAGGTTCAACATCTCATCTCAAAAGGCACTTCAACCAACTTTCCTTCCCTTGTAACTATCCGTCCCTCGTAAGCCAATTTGCAGTTAGCCGTTGGTGTTTTCTCCTCATCTTCTCACATTCGCTCGACCAATCCACTTATGATGTCGTATAATATGTTTTAGCTTATGGAGAACACATGGAAGCGGAGGAGGAGATTGCGACATTGGACATGGGCGAGGAATTTCTTTGTTGTGAGTTGAAGGGAATGCGATATCCATTATGTATTCGAATTCAAATTCAAGAATCTACTTTATCGCCTGTGCATAACAAGTGCATCAAACTCCTTGTAGGTGATTACTCAAAAATCACAGTTGGAAAGGTTGAAAAAGGTTGGAAAAGCAAGTTAAAAGTCAGTTTTTGTGCTTAGCTGCCACACTTTTGCTAAAACTTTCAAATTGTCATGATACTGAGGTGATTTCGTGTTTTGTGTAGATAACAGCGCTCAAGACAAGATAATGATGTTTTTAGAGCTTTCATATGCGTTCATGCAGTAGTAATGTATGCAAAAAGGAAAATGGAACTTGATAGACTTCCTAAAAAACGACACTTGTTGCCGTCCAAATACAGAGTTACGGAATGTCCGAAGATTGCATCCGTTTGCTTGAAATCTGTTTATGATATATAAAGGGTTAAGATTTATACAAACTTGATGCCGCAGAATGGAACGGAGGTAGTCGGAACCGAAAACGAAGTGTATATGGTCGGAACTCAGCCCACGTTTGAATGCGTACAATCACAAATGGTCTTTGTAGCTGTTATATAGTGACCGCCAAAAAGTTGCAAACAAGCCGCCCTCTTTCTTTGTCGCTCATTTTCAGGTGGAAAATAAGGATGAAAAAAATGGCCAGATTGCATGAGACGATAGAGCTCCTCGAAACTACAACCCACATATGACGCTTTCTGCGAACATGGATTCTACAAGTCTTAAGAAATCTTTTATTGAAAAAGTCCAAAAACAGCGCGGACAACAATTCTTGGAACACGAAAATTTTTTGGGTTTTTTTTGAAAAACACAAGCAATCCTTATAGGTAAGCTTACTATTATTATACAGAGCTATTTATATACAGAGCTTATTATTATACAGAGCTCACCAATGACTATAATCTAATCACGGCTACTTCCTAAAAGAGCAGACTTGAACTTTATTTTGCATGTTTTTCAGAACAAAATTTCGAATTTTTCTTTCAAATCAATTTCTTCTCTCAAAAGCCGATACAAAACATCCTAACAAAACTTCCTAGATAAAATGAATGAATATTAATGAATTAATTCCTACCTTACGCTATGCAGCGTGCACACGATCTCACTTACACCTTACCAATGACTTGAACCGCTTCACAGGCTTGTAGCTCGGCCAGCAGTAATTTTGCGAGCCTGTGTTTAAACTCATTCGATAGGGCACAATTCCTTGACACTATAATATGCAAATGAGGTGAGATGGATCAAAAACGCAGCCTCAGTGGTGATTAGGTTGAAGTCACTTATCGACACCAAAACAGTTTTAGAGCTTGGAGATCAATTTATCGGATGAAAATTGACAGTTCTAACTTCCAGGATAAAACTAGTAACGAAAGAGCTTTGCTCAACCTTGTTGGAAAATCGTTGATTTTTAATCCATCCTCAAAATCGGAATTTCCTGTATTCAAGCCATTTGCATACCATAGTATCAAAGAGCGTCGGTATTGCTTTTTCGAATACTGAATACAGATTCGCAGAATGACTGGCTGCAAGCCAATGACGAGCTACAAGCTCGTAAAGCGGAAGCTTCTCTCTCTTTCTCTCCCCCCCCCCAACTTCCCCTCTCAGAATGGGTCGCGAATTCTTTCAAAGTTATTTATTAGGTCGGTGCAAAGGTTTTATCAATATTTCAATCCATCGGCAATCACGCTAGAATGAAGATAAACAATCACTTCAAAATGCATCCGACGCAGAATTTCTCCTTCTTTCCAAACTAAACTAAACTCACATTGTGTTTTGTTGCGAGAGTGACGAGATATTTGCTGCAAATTACAACCACTCGTTTTTACCATGTCTAAGTTTCGCTAATTTTCAAAATTCTTATATGAGACTTTTGAAAAAGCACTGATAGCCAGCAGATAGGGCTAACCTTTAGCCAGCTTATGCAATTTTTTCTTTTTATCAGTTGCTTTTCCAGATTTTTGCTAAGTAATTTTCTAAAAGTCTTGTGTTTTGGAAAAATTGCATAACCTGTTATTGCACCAAACACTGCAAAACCTACAGAAAACTGAGGTTTCAGCACATGATTATTACTACCGCTACCATTACAAATTAAGTGAGCGATTTTCGCTTTGAATTATGAAAATTTTTTAACATAGGTTACGTAAGAGCGTACTCCTAAAAATGAGAATTACTGCAATTTTTCTCACAAATTTCTCCTGTCTGGGCAAAAAAAGACAAGTATTAGAAAGAGGAGAAAAATCTGCATCGAATGGTGACTAAAGTGTTCAACGTATCATGCTCTACGAGGTTAAAATAAGCTGAATGTAAAACTTGGTCACTTCAAGAGATAAGTCGTAAAAATCCTAAAAGACAAGCCATAGGGCTACAAAAAATTGGTTCTGTTGGCAAAAGGTTGCCCTATCTGCTGGATATTAGGGCTCCGCCGAAAGTCCCATATAAAAATTTTGAAAATTAGCGAAAGTTGGACATGGTAAAAACGAGTGATTGTAATTTCCAGCAAATATCTCGTAATTCTCGCAACGAAACACAATGGAAGTTTAGCAGCTGGAAAGAGGAAGAAATTCCGCATCGGATACATTTTGATGTGTTTGTTTATCTTCATTCTAGCGTGATTGCCGATGGATTGAAGAAACTGACAAAACTTTTGCACCGACCTAATACATGGAGTTGGAGAAAATAACTGGAGTTTACAGTAAGTTGCCTGAACTAGTGGAATCATTGCATAAGCATTAGATATATAAAGAATCTTTTTTGTTTTTCATCACATTATGTGATAAAATATTTGAACGAGGTCATGATGCTTCGAACTGAATCGTTGCAGCTTAACTTCTGAGAATATTATACAGAAAACTTGGATTGTTCAGTTACTTACCTTTCAAAGAGCACGAAACAATGATCCATGAAAACGCATACAAAAAGAAAAATGTCGGATTTCATCAAAGAATTCATGAAACCTTGTCTAAAGCAATTACTAAACATTTTCTTTCGTTCCAAAGTCGATCTAGACTGCAATAAATCAAACTGGCGTGAAGTTTTTGAGTACATACTATCGTGTCAACGGAGATAAAATTAAGGTTTATGTTTGAACTCGTTTCAACACCTTTTTAGCATTATTTGTGTGCCTTGTTTTGATCAAAAAATTTTCTGAGTGCATCATGCAGTACTTACTCGATAATCCACAATCATCGGCGTCTAATTCTCCAAATGCTGAGGTGAGTCGTACAACTCTTTCTGATGCTAGCGCACCGCCATCTCTCTGTGAGGTCCACATAGCACAGACTCAAGACATATACGTATACCTACTGATCATGTAGACAAAACTATATCATTCGATAAAAACACATTTGAACTCCCTGTCCAGCAAGCGACGTCATGTGTTAAAGAGCCACGTTTGAAGAGGTAGTGAAACAGCTATCGATCAGCCTATGAGCGGCTGTTAAAAGGATTTGTGTCATAATCATAAGACATTGGAGATTTTGCACATTACTATTGCCGTATTTTGCTTAGATTCCTTCGAGGTATGTTTATAGACGGCTTTACTTCGGAAGAATGTGCGACTGCTTATTGTGTTTTCACTCAGCATATTCTGCATTGGACTGTTCACATTGTTGCAAAGGTAGTTTAGTCCGCTTTTGCCTACCTGAGACTTTTTTCTCATAGTAATAATAATGATATCCAGCTCACCAGAACGTGACGAGATACAAATTTACAACGATGACATACGGATCACATATGTACCGGAGAAACAGTCAGTTTTCTGCCTTTTCTTCGCTTCCTTTATTTCAGCGTTGGGCATAAAATCTTCATGTTTCAGAATGTTGCCCTCTTAATTTCAGGAGGAACTTATCAATCGGCATAATTGAAGTGGTTAGGGCAAGTACTTCCCCGGAAGAGTATCATACCGCAATGAGTGAGTTGACTCTTACAAACTGCTTGTTTTTTTGCTTCTGATGATTTTGCCAGGGATACAGCCTTCAAAAAGCAGCAATATGGAACGATGTAAACAGTTATCGTTAAAGGCAGCGTCCAGGCGAGTCTGGACACACGGGGATCTCATGTGGATAGTAATTTTGGGGCCCTAACTGAGCCACTGCAAAACGGCAGCTAAGGTAGTGTAACGGCTGAGATATTCCATTCGAAACTAGACCCCGCGATCGTATTTCGCATGGATTCAGGCGCAAAGCGTGGATCCTGGCGCGAAACTGCCATGAATCCATGCGAATACGATCGCGGGGTCCAATTTCGAGGGGAATATCTCAGCCATTAGAGCACTACCTGAGCTGCCGGTTGGGCAGCGGCTTAGTTAGGGCCCCAAGATTACTATCCACGTGAGATCATCATGGCCCGTAGTAATCCCCCCGACCTGGCGGCAGGTCTGGTTGGCAGCTCGCTGGCACCTTTTCCGTGAGGTGGCCAGAAAGGGAGACCCCAAATTTAGGCCGTCCTAGGCCTTTTTCCAAAAGATTTTCTCGATAAAGTTGCCGCCCCGACTCTGTAGAAAACTTCATAAAAATCTGCGGCTCCAGAACTCCTCCTTTAGTAAAATATCTGGAATCCCAGGAGGAGCTGCCGGCAACTTCGCGATGTCAGTTGCCGGCAACCTGCCGGCAAGTTGGCGGAATCCGCGAGATGGCAGCTGCCGGCAGGTCAGAGAGCACGGGAAATAGCGTGCTCTTTTGAGAGAGGGACCTGCCGGCATCTCGACGTGCCCCTACCACGTCGAGGTGGTGGCACCTTTGCCGACGGCGTCTGTGAGATTGCGAATTGCGGCGATATCACACGATTTACGTCAGGCGAAAATGTCAAAAAATTCTACTTTCCATCCGAAAACCTTCATTTTTCTCAATATATGAGTTTTTCTTGTTTAAAACGACGATTTTCTAACGGAGAAAAAATCTAGTAATGCCTTAGAACCATAAGGAACACCATCTTTTTTTGCAATCCTTTCTAAATCTTATTTGCACCGATTTTGCCCCTCTCTCGCTCATATCAATCAGCTGTTCTTTCAGGTCAAAGTCTCTCGCGCAATGTATCGATCCTTCTTTCATGCGGCCATTTACCAGTGCGTTGCTCACATTGCTGATGCAAACAGTCAAGAACTGACCGAATGGTCGAGTGGTAACGCGGCAGCAGTTGAAGTTAGCACACTTAGGTTCGACCGCGCGCGAGACAGCAGTTTTGCGACTGTCTACGTTATCAACATTTGATGAGCGAAATAACCGCGTACTGAGATTATACAAGATTATTAAAACCTACAATCACTCCGCGAGCTGCCGGCGGAGTTGGCATCTTTCCGCGATGTGTGCCAACTTGCCGGCATCTATGATGCCACCAGGTAGGGTAGATTACTACGGCCCCATGTGTCCAGACTTGCCTGGACGCTGCCTTTAAGTAAGTACACTGCACGTCGTCATACAAAAGTTTTATTGTATAGACAGATTTAAGACGGGTAACACAGCTTTTAACACCAAACTTTTTTTTTATTGCACCTTACATAATACTATTGTACGGAAGAGTAGCACGCACTCCACGTAACGCTCTCGCAACCAAAAAATGCCTACATTTTGCTGCACATTATATAAAGATATTGTGCGCGAGACTATTCGCGACATTTATATGGAAATTAGGTTATGTGTTCCATACATCCCTGATATCTATTACTTTAAATTGATTAATGGACTTCAAGCAGTATATTATAGATCTATTTTGAAGAGAATGCCTCAATTTATTTGGTTGTCGATGAAATAACTCACTGTTAGAGGCGTGTACGTAATCAGCCAAATATCAGTGGCCAACAAACCCCGCTCTCATAGACTTTTCCAAGGAGCCGAAAATTTTGAAAAGAAAAAGTACGCATTTTTTTGTAAACTGGGAACTTTGTCACCAAAGCACACTTTCCCAAAATCGATCATGGAAATGCAACGTCAGAATAAAAAATAAATGCTATAATCAACACTTCGCACATTTTCTTCTTTAGCATATTCTGTTCTTATTTGTGTTTAAATGCGAGTTTATGCAGTTTCAAATAATACGGAAGCATCTAGTCCGCCTTATAGATACTTAGTGACATAATCGGAGCAAATTTGAGTACGATATGTTGCACAAGGCATGAATCAGAATATGCGCCACAAATAAGAAGTCTTGTTTGAATGACAGGCGGTCAGTACGCACGCAATAACTGCAAACCCAATGCAAGTTGTTCGCCAAGTTTAGTATCGGCTCTAATTTGGGGACGAATATCTCAACCGCAAGTGCACCATTTGCACTTAAGCAGTGCCTCAAATAGGCTTTCGAAATCAGCTTCCGCCTGCGGTCCCCGTGTGCCCAGATTTCCCCTGGCTCCGCCTTTAAGCGATACGACACCAACTTCGGTGTTTGCGCATGAGGTAAATACGTCAGTTTGATAAAGTTTTGGAGAAATTTGAATAATAGCCGTGACAAACCTCCTTTTAAATCAGCAGGTAGCGTGCGAAGCGGGTACCAGCTCAGCTGGCGCCGACAGTCAACGCTTTCACCGAAATCTAACTTCAGACCTTAGACTACATCTTCTTGAAAACACTCCATCCATTATGAGTAAACAGAAATCTTGTTTGTTTTTATAATGAATCTTTGTCGAGGACAGGGTGCCGATACGGGATCATCATAATTTTACAGTAAACAGGATTTACTCTTAAAGAAACAGATTCTTATATATTCTTTCTTGATTACTTTCCTGAAGCTTTGCAGCCTCATCTAAAGGGTGCTTGCATTTGGTCTAAAGCTTCTTCTTATTTTATATTCTTCTATCATATTCAACTCCATGTGGTTGAGGCTGGGGTTTCTGCCTTCTGTTCGTGTTTTCTTTGTTCAATTTTCTCCTCTATGCTACATCATAAGTATACTGAAAAATAAGATAAAACAGGCATTTTCTTGACTTCTAATATACAAATCTGACCTTTGGAAACTACAGGCATCGTGTTATACCTCTTTTCTATGCTTTTTTGCCTTCTATATCTTCGATAAAACAATCTCCAATAGTAACAGCTCGCCCCTACTCACTCGTTGTGATTATCGATCTCTCATTGTGTTTGAAGAACTTTTCATTAATGTGACACAAGAAGAGACTTCGTGAAAGTTTTGCAAACTCCAATGAGACTTTGGTTTTCTGAATACCTAAGTCAGCTCATGTCGGTCGTCTCAGGACTGTGGCGATTTTCTGAAAGACGCAATGATGTAATTGCATTTTTGTACGAAAACAAGTGCACGCTGTAACATGGACATTGAGGTTCCATTTCTGTTTCTCTCCAATAATAGTAATTATAGAGCCTAATGTTTGCGGGAAGAAGTTTAAAACAGGTTTTGCGGCTTTTAGTCGTAATTCTCCCTATCCGGGTGCAAAATTTCGAGAAAAGGTAATATCCAAGTTTTCTCCTTCTCTATGCTGTGTCCGACGCGCACGATCGCGCGCTTGGTGCAGGCTTCCCGCTGCCTTTTGTATGGTATACAAAAGATCTGGAGGGCAACTAGATGAGTAGGAGGGGTTTAGGGAGATTCAGAAACTTAGTTGTAGGGTTTTTTTATGTGGAACAAAGTCATGTTGAACATGTGAAGAAATTATGTGAAGGAGAATTTGTGACTCTTTCTTTTCGCAGCCACGTCAAGTGGCTGTCCAAGTGGCTGAAAAGCCACTTTACTCGGACAAAAATTTGCCACGCGTTCAGTTCACATAACTTTTCATAATTTTTCGCACATAGTTCCAACTTCTTTCTGCGCATTTACACAACAACTTTGGTGTATATCATTTCCTCTTTGTTGTAAGCAAGTCTTCCAACTATCCCGGGCATTTTTGAATTCCCGCGCTTGCGCGGCGAGGATATTGTAGCTGATTTGCTGCTCTTGCAAAGAACTGAATAGGTAGGGCAGTGCTGAGCATTTTTGACATCTCCATAGGATGAAGAAATGGTATAAAAGATGGGAATGGGTGGTTATAAAGGAAGAGGAGAGGGGGGAGAAGAGAGAAGGAAAGAAAAAGTTGGGAGTTTCTGATGAAAAATGGAAGTATGTCGTGTAGACACTCATGTTATAACAACGCTGGGATAAGCTTTGTTTCTGACAAAGGAAGGATACTTTATCACAGTGACGATTGGGTAAGCGGTGTATACCGCGTATACCGTCCCTAGACGGTGATCTCTGAACCGCATTCCATATCTGCTATGACGTCATGCTGGAGGAGTTATAAACAGGGCAAAGCGGGGGGTGCGGCACAGACCGTCGGATACGACCCCCCCCCCTTGGGCCGGACCCCGGCACGACCCCCCCCCCATTCTTTATCCCCCCCTCTCCCCCCACACCCGAACTCCCGACTACAACGAATGCACAAGCTTCTACCCCGTAGATGTAAGAGCACTTCCTAAACGAATCACGTTCCTTTCGCATATCCGTCTGTGTGAATTTCATGTCTAGAGTAAATATAATATCTTTATGACGTAATTCTGACAACATCGGTGTCTCGATAAACGATATCATGAGATGGGAGTTGACTAGATTTGATCGACACCTACAGTACAACTAGATGGTGAAGCTACACATCAATAAACCAACTTTCCAGGATTACCTCTAGCTTTGCATATTGTTACGACCAATCACAGAGCAAATAGAGTTAGTTGCCAAGATGAAATCTGGCAAATCCTGAATGCAACTACTGCTTCACCCATAAATGGAGCTGAGTTGTTAAGTGAAATCAATAAAGAAGATATTTTCTCACATGATAGACTGTCAAATCTCAAGTGCGGAACAAACTGCTAGATCTGAAAGACTGGTCTAGAATATTCGCTATATGCAATCGTCTACTATTACAAATGCAGCTTAAGAACTTAATTTGCGTAAGTCAAAAATCCCGCCTTTGGAAGGACTATCTAGTTCTTATGAGTTCCTCACCAGTTCTTTTTTGAGTATCTGGTTTGTCTAGTTCTGTTCGGTCATCGCAATCAAACAAATGCTGATTGTCTGTCAGTGGTGCTGATGACAGTGAACTGACGAATCGTTCGTTTAGGAAGTGCTCTCACATCAACGATTCGTCAGTTCACTGTCATCAGCACCACTGACAGACAATCAGCATTTGTTTGATTGCGATGACCGAACAGAAGTAGTAAAACAAACCAGATACTCAAAAGTAGAGCTGGTGAGGAACTCATAAAAACTAGATAGTCCTACCGAAGGCAGGATCACAATATTTAATCATCCAAATGAGCATCACAATCACAACTTATAAGGAATGAGAATAATAATTTACTAAAATATGATAAACGAATCACAGCTCGGACGTTTAAGTTAAAATAAAAAGAAAGCGTGCAGAACTCACGGAGTGAGCGAAAAAGCTAGGGCGACAGGCTGAAAAGTATTTCATTGATGACAAAATTGTATATTGCAAATCGTAACCACTATCTAAAACTCATACCTTATGATCTCCCGTGCAAATATCCCTTCCAAAGAATGAATAGGTGGGATTCCCTCTCTTCAAAAGCTCAAAGGCACTGCCGTTGATCAGCACAAAGCAAAGGAAACTAACCTTGAATACAAAACTTCGGCTGATTCCTTGTACGTTAAGTTCGTGCAGCTGAACCATTCGACCATAAGTAATTATGCCAATCATAGCATCGGCGGGAAGCAGTGACAGAGCTGTATAATACAATGGAATGAAAGATTTCGCAAAAATATGTTTTGAGCACAAATAAATCACAAATAAATCGGCTAAGCCACACAAGGCGCGGATGAAAATTGACAATCTCAGACCTGCAAGCTTTCCTTCAGCGCCTTGAGTTCATCAGGAGTTACGCAAGTGTCCACACAAACATAAAGATTGGCCGCATTGTGGTAGCTTTCTGCAACAGTATGCGTTATCCACCAAGTCAATACACCATGAAAGCATCAGAATGTTATCGTACACCAAAGCAACAATTACTGTGAAATTTCTAGGCTACCTTATAGCACCTATCAGATAAGAGTGCTATGTTTTGCCACTCAACTGAATAAGCAAATAAACGTTAAAGCTCTCAAATTCTTTTGAAAGCGGTGACAGAAAATCTCCCTGAGCTCAGAAAAGGATGAGGAGTACGCAGAAAACGAAACATGCCCATTCAGATACAAGCGATGCAAACGCTCACAAGAATTTCCAAGGCTTATGGCTATGATCAGATATCATCTGACTGTTTGAATAGGAGTTTACCTTAAACATATGGAAATCAAAAATAAATATCTTAACTTTCACCTTCAGCGTGTATTCTATCGTTGTAAACTGCGGATACAGTTCGGGTGGTCGATTATCCACAGCGATTGCGGCATAGTAAGCAGGAAATGGATTCCTCTGGTTACCGAAAGGACACACCCAGGTTTCAGCGCGGAAGTCCACGAAACTGAAAGAATTACGTGAGCATAACGGATGGCTGCTTGTTACAACGGTATACATCAAGTTCAACCTATAGGTAAAGTTTTAACATGTTAATGCAAAAAAAAATTCTTAACATAATGGAAAAAACGGTTTTGAAAGAAAAGACAAGTGCTGCTTACATTTCAGTAAAAAGTCACTTACAAACCGTTGCACAGCGCTTACTGACTCGTTCACAGGGTCTCAAAACGGCCAAAATAAGCTGATATTCGAACATAAGATAAGCTTGACTCGCCATAGCGGGTTCAAAATAGCTTTACAACTAGCTTTCTGACATAAAACGGGATCATACTCGAGAGGCGGTTGCTGTGGCTAATCAGCTGGCTTTCCCTGAAGAGAAATTGATTTGCCATGAAACAACTTCTTGAAAACATCAACATACATATGACTACGTACCTTCAACAGAAAACAGAAACGAAAACGAAAAAAACGAACACGAAAAACAACTTAAACGAAATAACGAGAAAAGAGTACGAAAGCGAAATGGCGGAAGAGCAAACTCTCTTGTTCGATGATCGCTGGATTCGATGAAAGAGCAAGATAGAAAGAGAGAGAGTATGAGATGAAAGAGAGGGAGAAAAATAGAAAAAAAGCGAAAACACTCAAGCCGAAAGCAAGCGGCTCTCAAAGCCTAGTGGCTCGCGCCTTGGTGTGTTCGCAATATTTCGAGCACTACCGTACTCAAAATTTTTGACGGTTTTCAGAGCCGTGCCTTCAGCGCATAGGGTTCAGAAGTTCCCCTGTATCTTTTCTTAGAGGAAGCGCTTTGGGGGATAAATGCTACTGTGAAGAGAAGAAGGATGGCTCTGTTAGCCATTGAAATTTGTAGGTGGGATTTGGCAATCTTCTGATTCCACAGCATGGAGGTTTCTTGAAGTGGCTTATGCAAGGAAGGGAGGGGTAGTGCTTTGTATTTAGTGCAAGAAGAGGTAGGTATCTTACTCACCTTTAAAATGAAGTTAATCATGTTTGAAATTACTGTTTCATACAAGTTAATTTACTACTCGGAGTCCTCAGAGTTTGTTGAAACTTGGCGCATAGGGGTTATTCGACACGCTGATTACGATAATGATACTTGATGAGCGGTACGGTAGATTACGGTAGGCGTACGGTAACTGCAAGTTTGTGTCATTGAACTTGAATTTTGCAGGACTTCAATAGCGTCGTCAAGTCAATTTAGTTACACAGCTTGTACAGCGAAACTACATCTTTTCACTTTGCATTGCATCTCTAATTGAAATAATCAGATTTCTCCAAACAAACCGGCTGTGTAAACGGCAGCACAGAACAAGACACGCGAACATTTCCACCTTTCTTATCGAATGTTTAGACGTTTGACGCCATGACACCAGCACCAGCTATTAAGATCAACTGCGATTTTGATCTGCCTCCACTCTGGATTGATAAGTTCCGGAATCTTCAATAGAGGATGCCCAGCTATTTTATTATGGAAGCCGACATACTTGATGTATTTCGTATTTCTCTCGATTACATTGGCTGGGTTGTCAGAGGTAGTTGGGAAAGGCACATCTAAAAACTTAGCTGCAGTGCTTTTCCCTTTGAAAACCGCTTTTGACCTTGGGTCGGTATGACCCCCCCTCACCTACCCCTCCCTCACCTGCCCCCCCTTCCCCTTACGACCCCCCGGTGCGGCGTGCCGCACCCCCCGTTTTACCCTGGTTATAAAGGATTTTTGGTGCAGTGGACAGTGGCTTGGACTGCAAAAGCTGGACGTCGTGGGTTCGATTCCTCTGGGATGCCACCCGTTTTGCATTTCTGCAAATTTTAGCAGGCAAGTTGCAAAACCTCTCGACATAAAAAAAGTTGATTTTCACAATATGAAGCAATATATTTTCATTATTGGCACTAAACCACCGCCTAACCTAACAACACTCGTTTTTAGCCTTAAACATTGCAGTTGATTAACATACAGGGTGTCCCAAAAAATGTGCCTACTGTTTGATTGTAAATAACTCTCTTGTAATGAAGCGTTTCGAGAAGCTTTAGGTACTATTTTGTAGAGCGAGGTTAAACTTAGATCTAAGCATAGAGCAAATCATCTATCGCTCTTCATTACTGTAGGATTACGGTACGAACTTCGACAAGGATTTTAGGCCATTGGAGGCTATAGTCTGCCTCGGAACGAAACCAAACAAGCCAAAAACTCTTACATTACGGTAATGGGAGCCGCTGATTCCGAATGTGAAATCCCCATTGTATTGTGGTGCTTCCTTCCAAAGTTATTCCAGGTAAATCATAATAACTCAATTCCCAACATTTGTTAGAAATGTAATTACACCGTCAAAAAAGCTGAAAACAATCGTAAAAAGTCGTTAGGTGGAATCAGCATGCGCGAAAACACTACTACACGAATTTTGAGATTTTTTGAAGAAAATTTCATTAGGTGGTATATTTCACACTGGTTCCATGTAATGGAATTTCTTACCGTAATCCTACAGTAATGAAAAGCGATAGATGATTCGCTCTATGCATAAATCTAAGTTTAACCTCGCTCTACAAAACGGTATCCAAAGCTTCTCGAAACACTTCGTTACAAGAGAGTTATTTACAATCAAAAAGTAGGCACATTGTTCTGGGACACCCTGTATTGTGCATCAAAAAATCGATAAAGACACCATTTTTGACAGGTTAGCTGCTTCTCTCTATGTTGAGCACGAAAAGCACGAATTCGGAATTTTTCGATATAAAGTATTTAATGAAAAAGGCTAAAAACGAGTGTTTTTAGACGGTGGTTCATAGTCAATAAATGTAAATATATTGCTTCATATTGTGAAAATCAACTTTTTTGATGTCGACAGGTTTTGCAACTTGCCTGCTAAAATTTAAAAAAAGCAAAAAGGGCGGCATCCCAGGGGAATCGAACCCACCACGTCCAACTCCGCAATCCAAGCCACTATCCACTGCACCAGAAACTCTTTATAACTCCTCGAGAATGACGTCATAGCAGATATGGAACGCAGTTTAGAGATCACCGTCTGGAGACGGTATAAGCGGTATACACCGCTTACCCAATCGTCACTGCGATCAAGTATCCTTTCCTTTTGAGGAGGAAGGGGGGGGGGGGGAGGAAGGCTGCAAAAATTGCTAAGTCAGTGGGCGGAAACTGGCCAACTCGTTGAAGTTTTTACTTATTTTTTTCCAGTTTTGGATTTTCTTGCGTTCAGGACCTTTGAACCCCCATCTCGATAGTCCGTCTTGCACCAAACGGCGATTTCTTCATATACAACAAACTATTACATACCTTCTTCAAAAATAACAAACAAAGGCTTACACACACATTTTCGGGGCTCCCCGGACCAGCAAAAACGATATTCCTTCTGCTTCTCACTCCAAAACGATGTCCACCCTGCTCCGTGAGCCACCTGTGCTGAGCCCTGCTCAAAAATTCTGAGCGAGATCCTTTTAAAAATGGTGATGATTAGAGATAATTTCAAAAGTTAATATGATATGTTAGTAATGAATTTCGAGTTACTGCTGGAAAAGATCACTCTAAAAACTAGAACTCAAGCTTCACTTAAGTCGACGATTAATCTCAACAATGATCATTGCATGGTTTCCTTAGCGCTCTTGCTGCTAGGTATCCAAAGGGAAACAATACCAAGCTCAGCTGAGAACCTGCTGAAATGAACTTTGATGAAAATAAATGCGATTATGACCAGCATTTCAAGGTTTTGCAAAATACAAAATAGAACTGCCGCAGTTGCTAATATGCCTCCCAGGTTGCGAGTTCCATCAATAAGCAAATTGATTTTGGAACGAGAACGTTTGAAGATATATGAAAGACTTTTTGTAAAGAGAGATATCAACGATCAAACAGTTTATACACACTTTTGGGACACTGTTTGTAATGATATCTCTCGAAACATCTCTGTGAGAGCACTATACATTATTACTCCATTTCTTCTTCTTTTAGACGGAGTTTGAAAAAAAGTTCTAGGGTTTCCTCACGAACTCCTCAGCAAAGAAGGAAGATCTAGAATTATGCACATTTACTCTCTTTTTTGAAAGTTTATAAAGTTCATTACTTAGGCTAGTAAGCTTTTATTATGCTAACTTCTATTATTATCAACTTTTATAATTTTCTTATAAACTTTTTATTACGTTTTTGTCTAAAATGTGAAGATAAATTGTGGAGTACTTACCTGCAATTTTTCGCAGTCTCCAAAGTGCCCATATATCATAAATATGTAACGTAGAGTTGAACTTAATCAGCTTATTATAAATGCCCACATGCTTTTGTATGTACGATAAAATGAAGTCGTCTTTCGATAAGTTGTTATAGTTTATAGTTTATCCTTGGTTCATTTCATTTTCAACAAAAAACTTGATATATATTACCACCCACATAACTTGCAGAAACCTGTAAATATCGCGCAATTTCGAAAATTCCGCGAAATTCCCGGAATTCCGCGAAGTTTCCCAAATCCCGGAATTTCGCGGAATTTCCGGAACTCAGCGGAATTCCCGGAATTTCGCGGAATTTTCAGAATTTCGCGACATTCACGGAAATTTTGCACATCCTGTGAGCGATGCTGTAATCAACAGCCGGAAGTGCGATATTCGCTAATTGAGCTGTGAAGGTGACCTCGTATTATCCCTAGTAGCGCCGATGAGAAAATGCTAGTAATTTATATGCATTTTTGTGATCTTCTCCTTTTTACGATAAGAGCTAACTCTAAGCTCTTCTGTAGGTTGAAGTTTATAAGGATGCAAAGTACACTTTTATGTATATCTTTGTGAAAAATGGGAACGGGATGTCCGAATACCCATATTTCTGTTTCTACCGAAGGGGGTTATTTCAGAAACTTTACAGAAAAATTGGAAGTTGAATACACAAGCTGATCTAAGAAAGGGGGCAGCAGCATGAATGTGAAGGAAGGCTGCCCTACAGTATCTGGAGGTAGTTTATTTTTTGATTTTTGATCTCTATATATAAATCGGTCAGGAGTGGTTCATTAGTGATTAATGGTGGGTTAGTGGCCCAAGCATGAATGGCTTTGAATGGGAAAGTAGATAAAAAGTGGGCGGAGGGTGTCGGCGGGGCCAAAAGCGGGGCGAGCTAGCTGAGAATTTGGCTAGATTCGGGTGGTTTTCGAGCGAATGGGTGGAGAAAAGTGGGAGTTGATGGGGAAAGGTTGGAGTGTACTGGGCGGGGCTCTATGGGGTGGGGATAGCGATGTTATAGAATGGCCATAGTTGGGAAAAAGGAAACTCGAGGATTTGTGGGGGATTCGCGGCGTTCGAAATCCTCAAAAATGGTCAAAATTTGTGTTTTTGAAGATTGCGACAGCTCCAGGACGTAAAAAGTGGTGATAATCGGTAAAATCGATAAATTGAAGTTTTCGAAATTTGAAAAATGTCGAAAATTAGCACAACCGGTCAAAATCGATATTTTTCATTTGTGTGGTTTCATAATCTCGTATATCGAGCAAAAATCAATACTCTGTATCATGGATTCTCAAAAACTGAAAAATTGATACGCTGCGAAATCTCGGTAATCGATGAGATTTAGATTTTGAAGTCATTGATGTCACCTGCATGATACCGATTTTATCGATTTTGAAGGTTTCGGAACCTTCAGAATATCGATTTTATCTCCTCAATTTGACTTTCTTACCGTCAAAATAAGCAATAATGCAAATTTTCAAATTTATGCAATTTTATGCAATTCTGAAATCTTGACATTCATCTTTATGCCCCGCCCACTTTCAATTACAAAATCACTAATTAGCTGTCGTAATCTACATCAAAAATACTACCACTACCAAAAATACTAATAATATAAATTTTCCGACCTTTCTAGCATCAAATTTGGTTGAGCTAAATATTTTCGAATTTTTAGTTGTTTATGCGAGTTTACGCAGTTTTGAGTGTGAACTGTAGGCTCCGTCCACTTGTAATGAACCTCAATCAATGTTTTTCGTATTTAAATTTTGAAATTTCGAAACCACACTGCTTTAAAATGGCCTTCGTAGCATCAAAATGGGCGAACTGAAGTTTTTGTAAGGGTACAACTCAATACTCAATGCGGATAAAAATCTTTGATTGACATCATTCGATAGAGCACCTTTTCAAGTTTTTCAAACGTTAAACAAAACCAAAATGCTTTTTGAGTGAAAGCGGAAATGACTAGCAAATTTCGAAGAAATCCTAATGTCTCTAAAATCTATCCACCGTAGCCCTATCGAAAGAAGCTATCTTGCAAATCAGATGTGTTTTTGTTATCAACGGCTCGGATAACATTTATGGTTGAATTTTCTAAGGAACTAGTAGCACTTGATTTTTTTCTCGCTCCTTACTCTTGCCCTCGGCGCACGATTTGGTCAAATATTGAGGTTTTCGGATTGAACGGAAACTTCGCTTATAGTGATTTTTGGTCCCGATCTTTGCGAAAATTTTATTTATTCTGCACTAGAAAGTCTTACAATAAAGCTTAAGTGAGATAGAAGTAGCTGAACCCATCAAGAGCGCAAATTCGCCTGCACTTTTCGCCTATCTATAAATTGTCTGCAAATTTTTGTGAGTTCAAGACTTTGTAAACAACTCTACCGGACCATGATTGGTAAAAATCTTTTATCTGCATTGTTCGTCAAATTATAATGTTACAAAACCGCTTTCTCCTGTATTGTCTCTCAAATTCGAAAGTCATGTAATTTCGCGGATATTTAATTCTACAGTGTGCCAACAGCAGCAACAAGTGTTGTTGTTAGCAATCGAGTAATCCATTTGAAGGAAAATTATAAGATTTGCTTCATACATGCGCTTAAATATATGGCATTGTCATAACCGTAGAAAAGCTTATAGATCGCTTCAGCATGAAGGTTTGGATGAAAAAATTTACATCGCGTTTCTAACGTTCATCTGCTAGCGGCAGATGAGTAAATTACCGTTTCAGTTTATCAGCCAGATACAATAACACCCATATAACTTGCAAAATTTCCTTGAATATCGCAAAATTTCGCGGCAATTTCAGAATCTCGCATTCACGCAGACATTGACGGATGTTGCACATTCTGTGAGCGGTATTGTACAGAGCGTCCCAAAAGTACGTATACACTGTTTGGTCGTTATTCTCTCACTTTCCAGAAAGTCTTCTGCTTACCTCTAGGTATCATTTTGTAAAGCTTCAACTTAGGTCATCCTAAATTGCAGAGTCGTTTGCACCAGCGGTCGCGCGACCGCGTGCCCGGGCATTTTGCCGGCGCCGGCGCCATCGATCGAGGCGGCGCATTGATGCCCGGGCGCGACGCGGTCGCGCGACCGCTGGTGCAAACGACTCTGCAATTTAGGAGCCCTGTACAGCATGGGGCGTACCACCGATCACTCTTGTTACTGTAGGACTACTATAGGAACTTTTGCTTGCAGCGTCAGCAGTAGTCGTGTTTCAAAAATAGTTCAAAGATTCTGAAAAATGGTGTATCAGGGATTTTACGCGCGCGATACCATTACTCAATTTTAGGGGAGCATTGTGAAGGCAGCTATCGCGGTTTATATGGCATAAGTTATGAAGCATTGCGGTAAGTTGCAATATTTGGTTTATACCATCTACCTCAACCTAGTTCAAGAGTTTTAGATTGTTTGATTTGCTTTTTGAGGCGAAATAAAGCCCTCAAGTCTTAAAATCTTCTTAAAGTTAAACCATAGCCCTACAGTAACGAAGAAAGATCTGGTTTGCTCAATACTGTGATTCTAAGCTGAAGCAATCTCTACAAAATGGTACCAAAAAGTAGGCAATAGACTTCTAGGGAAGGCAGATATCAACGACCAAATAGTGTATACATACTGTTGGGACACCCTGTATAACTATTTGTATTATCATAAATGTAGACATTATATATACACTATACTCTTACGTGAATCTAGAATCAAAATATGTTGCTTTTTTATTCTACAACATTATGTCTGAATGTTGCTTTTTCATAGAAAATATTCATGTAAGTATAAATTGGAAATTCCCAGTGTTTGGCACCGCTGATATTGAGTCGAAACATTGACTGCAAATGTCAACCTTCTTTCTCTCAATGGATTCCCAATTTTCACTTTTGTAGAAAGATTCGAAAATTTCACCGTGTACCTACTTATGTATTCCCATTATTTATCATCTCCGTTGATGAATTTGATGACAGGTAGGGGGCAGCCAAGATAAACGATAGTTTCTGCCAGCCGTGTGCATTGTCTAGGTCAGATCTTCCTCATATTCTATATTTACACTATGATGATATCAGAAAATTTGGAAAAAGCTTTGGGAGTTTAGTGGGTCCTGATTATTGCTTTTCTACACCATTTTCGATATTGCGAAGAAGATAGTACTCCAAAGACGACTATATGCTCGGCATGTTGACAACCATAGGACTACAGTATGCTTATTTGCAGCTATCGTTCATCTTGGCACACACCCTGACAGGTATATTGAGTTTTAGGACTAAATAATAATTTCTTTCATTGCTGGTACACATGACTTTACCATGCAACAGACTAATACCCACCGAATGACTGCAACAATCTCATTGTAAGATGGAACTAGTTGATTCGCATCCAACTTTATATAAAGGTTACCAAGTTTTTTCCCTAAATGATCGTAGCCAGATAGTTGCTCCTTTTCTGTGCCGTTTTGTACTTTTCAGCAAGTGACTAGCGTTAAATGCGATTTTGTTTGCATCTCAAATACTCTATGTTTTTTTTCAGTGAGCGTTGCTTGCTATGCAAAAGTGCACGCTTACGATTTCCACGTAATAAAAGACAACAGCTACAGTAAGCTATGCCCGCAAAAGGATGTGAGTTTGTTAGGTTGAAGTCTCATATCTTTGAAAAAAAGTACTTTTCAGCCATTTTTTCGACGACACTGCATAGTCGCATGTTTGCTTAAAGACTACGATTACATCCTCTTTTTGGACTCTGATATAGGAGTAGTAAATCCGAACCGGTAAGCATTCGTATTGCCCAGTTCACTCGACTGAAAATATGCTAGCCCCAAACTGAATTCAGCACTTTACTTTGCGAGCCTTTTAAAAATAAGATTAGTACAGTAATTAGATGGTTTAATGCAGTTGCACACTGCTGTTAATTTGTTCGAGTATTTCTGAAGCAGTGTTTGTTTGAGGTGTCGGCCATACCACTCGCGATTAATCTTTACTACGATTGCTCATAATCATCAACAAGGGTACTTTACTGCATGTTTTCTCGCAATAAGCAAGACTTCAAATGTTTGCATCAGCCTGCAAGAAGCTATGACGCGCATGCAGACTTTCGCGCACCTGTAGACTGTTTCAAATTATCGAATAAAATAATCAGGCACAGACTTCCGAAAACGATCCCCTCCCCTCTCAAACGACACCCTTACCCCATTCCTTCACCTCCGGTCACTCAGAATGTAATATTCTAAAGAACATAATCTTGTCTAGAAGGTTTTTGCATTTTTGACGTCTTTATCGTGATTTTCTGTAACTGTACTTTACAATCACACTAATGTGACGGTTGATTTTGATCTGAATAAGTCTAATCAAATTTCTCTAAAGGGTGCGATGTTTGGCTCCAAGTTTCCACTGTAACGAAAGCTATTCATACGGAAGACCAATTTCTAAATTCTAAAGATATCCTAAGGGGATTTGGCACAAGGCTGCAAAAGTTCAGACAGCCCGTTCTGAGGTTTTGCGCCTGACCCAATTAAGTTTGTCATCGAAAAAGTTTTTCACCCTAGTTTTGTGCGATTTGCTAGCACAAACCTCGAAGATTTTACGATAGGTGTTTTGAACTTACCTGGACTTATTTCGACTTCATGGTGATCGGTGTGACGCACTCAAAGTGGAAAGCATGGTTAGAATCTTGGCAGCATTTCCTAATCCATTTTATTTGAAAGCGATATAAATTAGTTTTTACCACGGATTGTTAGAGGGTGCTACTTCGTTATAAGTACAAAAAAGCTAACTTCTTCCATTTTTGTGATCAAGTCATTCATGTTTTGAATCACGCTTTTTAGACGTCAAGAAACACTTGGAAATGTAATAGCTAGTGACTTGTAGAACTCGTAGAGGTAATTTGGCATGCTGATTACGAAAAGTATCAATTTATACAGTAAGATTCTTTTGTGACCTTACGGTATGTGTAAGGTAAGAGAAGAAGACTTGAAATCTGGCCACCTTACTCGATCGTAGCGGTTCTTGATTACGACCCCGCTCTCCTATACCCACTATACGACCCCCCCCCCCTCCAGATCGGGCACGCATGGCCCCACGCTCAACCTTGAGTAGACCGATGCATCTGTTTCGAATCTTGTTTGAAGTACTCTATGTAACTCTTTCAAAACCAGCAGTCTCCACCAAATTGGAACATTCGCTAATGCTCACATTGAGGCTCATAGAAGATTTCATCGATCCTCACGTCGACATCACTTTCTACGATCGTTTCTATAACTGGGAAGTTGTGGCCGGGAGTTACATAGTAAAAAACAGTACTTGGTCAATTAATTTTCTATACCGTGAGCTGCCATTCAACTAATGCTAATTGCTTACACGGGTTTTAAAATTCAATTTCTGTTTTTTAAGGTTTTGCGCAGTACGAGTCTCATGTACCAAAGATGGCGATTGGCAGTGACAATGGAGCATTGCACGTAAGTGGGTGAATCAAGTTTGGGCGAAACTACGCTGCGTACTCGGCGTATGCGCCATATCTTTATACACGTGAGGGCATGCTGCCTATGTTGGGTACGCCGCGTATGCAGCGCAGTACGCCGTGCAGACTGGGCCAATCCTTAGCGTAAAAGATGGCTAAAATGTAGCCGTTTTGCATCTCAGCCTAAAAGTGGAGATATTAACGAAACTGCTATAAGGTCGCTTTATTCAGAATGTGGAAATTATCGGTACTTTTCATTTATCCGGACCCATTTTTTCAAAAAGCTCTCATATTACACGTTCTTTAGTCTCAGAATAATTTTACGTAGATTCTACGAGGACTGCCTCTTTGCCACGTGTTACGGAAAAATTGACACGTTCTCCAATTTGACATGTTTTTCTACATCATTTCCGGTGAGATAAAAAAGAAATTATGATCATTTGAAGCTGTTCAACTATTTCATATAAGCACGAAACAACCATGAACTTATTCTAGAACGTCTTGCTTGGTTTTAGCAGTGAGTCAAAAATGTACTTCTCTTTAAACCCTTTTCGCCAATTTAGCCGAAAAGAGTATAAATGATAGCTTAAGTACTTTGCTGCTGCTTATTTCGCTTCTTAAATGACGGAATCCTAGCGGACTTCCTGATTCAGAGCAAGTTCAATCTGTTTATCGATGATAGTATGTCGTTATTATTATGACAATGTTCACTTTGAAACTGTTTGGTCGAAGGGGGTCAAAATTAACTAAAAACAGATTTACTTACATCGCTATGGTAGCGTAACACAAACTCTTGGTAAAACCTGTTAAACATGTATATGACAAGGCATATTTTTTGACACGTGGCAGGAGGTTGACACTCTTTTCTGTAAAGGTGGGACAACATATGGTACAAGGATAGAAGCAATATCTTTCTTCAAAAAAATAGGTCCGGATAACGGAAAAGTACCAAATTATCTTGGTTTTTTCAACTCAGTTCATGTTTACCAGTTAGTAGAAATGATGGGCCGTCTTTGTGATTATAAAGAACCAGAAGCGTCTATGCTTTACGCACTAAAAGCCTTCGCAAAGGATATTCCAAGGCTTCTGAATCTCTACTATCTAAATTCGCATTTACTGTAGTGGGATAGAGCCGAGATGATGGCACAAAACAGAGTGAGATTTGAAGAAACAAGGTTTAAAAACTTCTATTTTGTGTATGCAGGCTTACTTGGCTGAAGCTCTTACCTCAGACAGCAAACAGTTGCCATCCTGCCTTTTGATATATGAGCATGCTAAAGAATATGGATCACTCTTCCTGTATGAAGCATGCATTCGCGAAATATTCGGAAACAGAACTCGCATTGCGAATGTCGCAATCCTAAAGAAGGTCAGCTATTTCTGGAAGTGTGGTGCACAATACTGTACTGCACAATACTGTGGTTGTACATTACTGTGCTGTAAAGGGCACTGGATGGGCACGTGATCATATAATAACTAACAGTAAGTGGAGCATGGAATCTGATTTTATGATTCATAACTGGAAAACGAGCTATCTGAAGACTTATGAAGACAAATTCAAAGTGTAAGCCAAGTTTTAAGAAAGCTTTAATTCAATTTTGTTCAACGTTTTAGGAAAGAGAAGAAAGACATCGATTCGTTTTCTGGTTGGTACAGTCCATTTGCTGGCAATTTTGATCTGACCTTGTGCACGCCTAAGTAAGACAATGTTTGTTACGTCTTTAGAGCATCTCAAAAAGAATATAAAACTCATATTTATTTGGAAATGATGAATGTGGCGAAGCTTGAAAGAGCTACATTTCATCAATTGCTGCACACTCAAAGACAGAGGCTCACAAAATCAAATTATGCACTAGTCTGGTCCAACCGTAGATGTGATAAAAACCTTTCACCTCAGCTGACAAGATTAAGCCCGAGCATACAGCATGGCTCCGACGCCAATAAACTCTCTCCCAATCGGGTCTCGCGCTGTTTTGCAACTACCATGGGCTCTGACATCTTGGCGGGAGCAGCACTCATTCAAACACAAGATGCTGTTTACTGCAATCCAATTTTTTCTCATTTTCTCTTTCTCTCATAAAAAAAATTGGCTATGACTGTGCCACAACTTTACCAGTCATTGGTTTCAGGAACAGAACATGGCATTACGATGTCAATCTTATAGCGCCACAAGAAACAATCAAAGCTCAAATGGCGGATTATGAGGAAAAAGTTGAAGGGCTGAAAGCGAAGCTGCTCAATTATCTCCCACGAATTCTCGAAATCACCGATTATGAACGAGGTTCAGTGCATGAAAACGAAGTAGTTGAAATTCTATCAACAATGGATCAGGCTTGGGAGGCCTATGTGCCGTAATTGTTGTATGGTATCATTGATATTTTGCGTATGAGTCATTCGTAACTTAATATGTGAGCTTACACAACCGCGCGGCGACCCGAGGGACTTCATCAGCAACTTTTACACAAATTGCACTGAATCGTACAATCAACTAAAACATATCCATTAAGAGGCAGTGAATAAGATAAATCACCAAAACGTAAGGTCTACCTTACAACTTGCAACTAGCGGCTTGGTCTGCAACACGCATATTGAGTTACAAATGACTCGAGGATACATGCAATTGGCCGTGATTATTTTGAAACTCTCTCCATGTGCCTTCTGTCTTTCCCATGTTGAATCACATCAAGGAATTGCCATTGTAAATAGTATTGAGGCTATAAAAGGTTTGACTACTAATTTACTGTATCTTTGCCATCACAACATCTGCCATGCATGGGGTCCGTAGTGTCTTATATGGCTAATGTTAAATAAATAAAACCGCCAAATAATGGACCCACATTTAACATTGTCCTGAGCTCTGTCCACTAATGTCTACCCAAAACCTGGGACCTTTTAACAACCTAAAAGTACCAATGCAACCGGGTTATGAATAAAAAGACGATGTATCGATGAATTCCTATGAAAAAGTTCGTCAATTTTCACTGCTTACAAATATCACTGCTGCCTACCCACAAATGAGCAAGACAGGCATATTGAAACATGAATTGTCGTTAGATTTGCAACTGAAGTAATGCAAGAACTGGAACTGAAGATAAACGTGCACGTTTGACAATCCCTTGAGTGATGTTCAATATGCGGACATGTTTAGCGCACTCCACATCTCATTCGTAGATCTCACTCGCGCGAAAACGTGTGATTTCAACTGTATCTATTTATCTAACTATCTATTAAACTTGTCCACGTGAAGCCATGTTTAATGATTATGATGGAGTATCGGAAGCTTTGCAATTTGTTTCAATAAGTCCGAACTTTTTTTCTCAACTCCATATGAGACCATATAAGGTGGAATCGACTACGAATAAAGTAGCTATTTACATGTGGGCAAATTTCAACACCTTTAACTTGTTCTAGACCATACAACAACATACATCATTTGATGTACTAAGTCATTGAATTTAACTTACAAGGAAAGTCACTTAACTTAGGTCGGCCTTTTGAAATGGGACACATATAGTTGCAATCAGCTAGAAACCCTGATTTCAAATCTGCTTTCCGTAGCTGCGAAGCATTATTCTGAAGCGAGTTATGTGCTCTTTCTTGAGCAAACTTTGCGTGTTGACCGACTTAGACATGCTACGGTATCATCATCTAGGTAGTGGTTTAAGTGCGTACTACATCCTATCAAAGCCAAGTGACTCAATTTGATGTTATATCAATCTTCCACTACTTTTTGGGCAGATTTTCATCGAAAGGCCCTCTTTCCATATTCAGTTGTATGTCAATGACACATACTAAAAAAAAGCTCATAACTCGCTTCAGGGGAATGCTTCGCAGCTACATCATATTTGGAGCGTTCCCAGCTGATTCTAAATATATGTGTCTCATTTCAAAAGGCCGACCTAAGTTAAGTGACTTCCCTTGTTAGTGACAACAATGCTCTACATACTGACTTCCGTTCTGAATTTTTGAAGGTCATAAGGCAGTCAAAGCTCGCCTTGGGAGTCATGTGCCAAGAGCTCCAGTACGACAAACATAAAGAGCAGACCTCTTTTCAAAAAGGCACGTTAAAACTGCTTTTTTATGTTGTCATACTGAAACCTTGACAACAAGCACAAGAGTTGTGGCACATGAGTCTCGTTCAAGTGACAACAGTGTTTTTGACTATTATTTGGAGAAAGACAGCTTGTGATGTGCAACAAACCAATATTGTCGAGCACTCGCTATCTCACCGTTTTGAATGGACCCTTTACAAAAAAGAAGGAGATGAAGAATTTACTGAAATCGCTCAGGCGCAGCATTCTACTCAAACAGCCGCAAGCAAGACCAACTGGATTCGAAAAACAGTGAATGTAGTGAAAAGTAATGTCTCCATGTTAAGCCATCAGACAATGGATTCGTAAGGTGCGTCAGAATCATTTACGCTCATATTCTGCAGTGTCATATTAGTGCAAAAGAGCTCAACAAAAAATAAAAAGGTAATTTCAATCTTTCAATTTTCACTGAACAATCTGTAGTATCATTTAAAGATTTAAACGCAGCTTCGGAGGAACAAGAGATCATCTTGCCAACAAATTGCACATAACACACAGGTGTTGCTGCAGAGTTCCGAGTCTTTACGCAAAAAGTTGTGTCGTTTGAAAACATTTACCATGAAGGAGCAATTTCCTGTGGAAAACGTAACGAGGTAAATTTAGGAAAATGGCATAATTATTGCAAATTAGCCAAAGCCAACGTGAAGAAAACCGAAAATCGTACTAAGAGATACAAATGTACGGAAGATCATAAAAAGTTGACTATACAGGTTTGCAACTGCATCATCAACTGAATAAGTCTAGAATCCAATGAGCACTGACCTCCAGTATCTCCGTTTGTTTAGCTTTCGAATTTACGTTAGAGTTGACATTAGCAAATTTTACCATTTTGTAGATATACTTTTGGTAAGTGATAACTACCACAATGTAGTGGGTTAAGACCTCCTCTTCAGCGTATAGCTGTTTCAGAATTTCGAAGTATCTCCAAAGGAGTTCATTGTAAACGTGAGAATATTGGGTTTTCGCGCATTTAGAAGTAGCTATGTGGAAGCTGGGAAAGGGACAGAAGGTAAAGTGTAATTGGGAAAAAATTGTGAGCTCTCTTAATTTTTGTTGATAGAGGTTGAGCGAAGTAGGGTATCCAACCAGTTATTTATGGATCAGATTAACTATGTTTTAATGGACGCGCAACGGTCTCCTTGTTTACGAAAAATACTTTTTGATCCATTTGGATAGGTAAGCCCTTCGAGCTTTCATTTTGGCTGCTGAGATATAAATAACTTCAAAGCCCACAGCTGCCGTCCTGCCTTATAATCCACAAATTTGTTGAAAAAGTCATTTTACCTTTTTTCATAGAAGCATGTATTCTCGAGGTACTATAAACGAAAACCGTTTTGAGAAGATCTCGAATTGAAGAAGGTAGTTCCTATCATTTTCTAAACATTGTAAACTCATTCGTAATGAGTAAATGGAGCCTAAGACCAACTTTTTATTAATGAAAACAAGTTACTTGAGGGCTTATGACAATGAACGCAACTTGAACTTTAGTACTATTCTAGGGTAATAAATGCCAACAGGTTTTCTGACTCATACAGCCCATTCTGGCGGTTTTAATCTGGATCTGTTATACATAGGCAAGCAGTTCATCTCCAAGTATTCTGAAGATGCAGTATTTTCATTCATTAGTATACCGACAACGTTAGGTTAGATAATTTAGCGAACTGATTTGATAAATTTGAGTAAAAAACAACCATAACCTTTTATTGCTTTTGGTTTTGAAATTGCTGGCTTTGCCTTTTAAGAGGAAAAGGCTCTGAAATTGATGTCGCTACGCCTTGTCAAGAAACTGTTTATGCGTCATTTGTTCCAGGAACAAGACAAGGCATTGTGATGTCGATCTCATCGCGCCGCGCGAAATGATCAAAACCCAATTAGCGGAACGCGAGGAGAAAGTGAATAACCGGAAGCAGGAATATAGATACGCATTTTTTACTCTCGACATTACTAATCTTAAGCGGGGTTCGGTACAAAACTATGAAGTTAGATGTTGATGATTAATTAGTCCTGAGCTGTTTATGCTCCTTGAACACTGATTACATCACATGAACCATTGTTATGCTGGCATATGCAAACGACGACTTTACATGATACCTAGAAATTGAAGTAATTTTTCTGTGTTGCTTCTGTCTCTAAATAATTATTTTTCTATATCGTCGACGGCAATAGTCATTACACAAATAAGAAAACTACAGAGGACTCCCATTATACAGTTCTTCTCAAATGTTAATACAGACGACCTTACCACTAGGTTCCAATAAGATCAATTATCAAAAAAAAAGCGGCTGTTGAATCTACACCAATTTTCGGTACTTTTGAATCATAGCCAAGAAAAACATTTTAGAATTCATTCTTTGTGTCTTTAGAACTAAACGAACTAAACTATTTTAAAATGAGTCAGAAGCAACGAAAGATAACTAAGTGGAAACACAAGCGGCTGCATTTGAAAACTTTTTGTCTACAAAACACATAAAGATGTTTCTGACGACTTTAAGCACACAGAATTTCTTAAGATCGTTGATTGGACATAAAATTTTGTCGAACAACAATGAGTATTTATCAACAATGAACAACAATATTTTACTCAATCGCAATTTCAGATTAAAAGCTTGATCTTGTAAAAATTCGAGTGGTCTCCTCCGACCTCAGACAATGTTTGACGTACAGACATGTGTTCGCCGAACAGCACGTGCGGCTGGAATATCGTATCTCTTATACAGTAAATCGCGGAAGCAAGCTTGTGGAGTTCAAAGTGACGCATGATAAAAATTGCACTAATATTTGACTGTGAAGAGTTTTATCCTTAATTCTCAAGTGTAAAGGTATTTGGATCTCAGATACGAAGGAGACGGCGTAGATTTTATGACCTACCAAAGTTATTCAAAGGAGGAAGCTAATTGTTTAGGTTATAGCATAACTCTCTCTAATACGAAACAAGACTTTTTAATTGTGAATGCCTGAACTTCGTGTGTGACTGCATTCAAAACAATCATGGCATTATCATCAAAGTTTTTTTTTGAAGTGAAACTCGAACCGTACTTTCTACTAGCGTGCCGTAAAAAATCGTATATAGCCGTACAAGCTAGATTCTCGTGTATACGAGCGCCGCATGTCCGAAACAAAGAGTCGAGATTAAGCGATCGCATGCGATGCCTCAGATCGTAAGGGAAAACCGATTTACGCGTAAGAAAACTGATATCCTAGTTAATATAAAAAGTCAGAAATTGGCAGTTAATCATCTTCAGCTTCTCTTCAAGGTAATTCGCATGAAAAGCTTTGTAAATTTTGTTCTTTATCATAAAACTTCAGCATGATCAAACTCGCAGTGGTCGCATTTGCCTTGATCTCGGCGGCTAACGCCTTTTTATTTGGAGGAATGGGCGGCGGAAGCAGCTGCTGGTAATTTCATTTTTGCTTCGTTTACTTCCTACGCGTTTCGAGTGAATCCTAACTATATTCATATAGTCCATCACCCTGCTGTGGAGGTGGCGGTGGTAGTTATGCTGTTGCATCATCTGGAGGATGCGGAGGTGGTGGATATTCCTCTGGCGGATACGGCGGCGGTGGATATGGCGGTGGATACTCCTCCGGTGGATGCGGAGGAGGAGGCGGTGGATATCCCTCCGGCGGATATGCTTCCGCTCCTGTCTTTGCTCCTGCTCCAATTCCAGCTCCAGCATACCCATCAGGCGGTGGCGGATACGCCACAAGCGGCGGCTTTGGTGGAGCTCCATCAGGCATTGGATACTCATCGGGAGGTGGATACGCAGGATCATCAGGCGGCGGTTTCGGTGGTGCCCCATCAGGAGGCAGTTATGCCATCGGAAAGTAGAGTTTTCATAGTTAGGATTTATTAAAATAGTCGTATCTGTATAGAATAGATTCAATAAATAGGTATTATGTACTTTGCTCAGTGTGTGTCAAATCCGGTAGTTAAAAAGAGGTGAAACTGCGTGCAAAGGTTTTCTTGTAGCTTCTCTCATTTTTTTATATATTTTCAGAAGTCACAAGCTATTGTAAGGCACAAAAAGCATGACTGCATTCAATCATACTCGCATTGTAAGCATACATCATCACTTTTCTGTTTGTCACTGTGGAATAATGTAGCCCGGGCAACGTAAAGACAAGCTCTAATTGCCCAGCTTTGCTAAAATCACCTCTGATATAATGTAAGGCTATGTGAGATGCGAATCAAAAACGAAGTAAAACGTTACCAGAGTGTGCTGTATATAAAACCGCGAATTAAGTACGAACAAAATCAAAACTACATGTTGCAAAATGTTGCCAGAAGTGATAACATTTTGTACTGTATGCAAATTGTACAAATTGCAAATTTCATTGTGTACTGCATGCACATTTATACTGTATGCAAATCGATTTTACTATAGAGCGGTACCACGAGGAGTAGCTAGCAGTATACAATACTGAAACTTTTCGCCTGTCCTAGATAACTACAAGGGGAGATTATCAAGAAAAGGGAAAGTCCCGTTTATTCCGAAACGATATCCAGCTGGCCCCGTAAGCCACCTGTGCCGAGCCCTGCTACGGTCAGGGGATCGCAGCTCAAAAGAAAGCTTTATGTCCTGAAGCTCCAGATGTCTGGATTTCATGCAGTCCACCTATCAGTAAGTAATCGCAACGTCCTTCATTATTAACATATTGGTCGGAAGCGAGAAGCTGTACGAGCCGCATTTTTCAGCCTTTTGTATGACCCCCTGATGATCCCCGGCGGCCGACCGTGCTTTCTTTGAAGTCATTTTTCTTTTTTTAGAGTTAATGAAAACATCCCAAAGTTGTACTGCTCATTAACCCAGTAGTGCTAAGCACATCGTTAGTGAGAGCAAATTGTTTAAGAAATATCAAAAATTTCGTAAACCCCAACTATCGGTATGTGGTTCATCGCAAATTTTATGACTAATACATCGTTTGTTTTCATCAAAAACATGCTTAGCACTCTTCGACTAAATAACCGTAAAACTTTGCCGTGTTTTTGTTAATTTCAAAGAAAAAAATGACTTCGAAGAAATAATGATCGGTCGCCGGGGATTATAAGGGAATCATACAAAAAGATGGAGATGCGGTTTGTATAGCTTCTCACTTCTGGTCAACATGTTCATAGTGAAGGATGGTGGGAGCACCAATAGGCAGGCAACGTAAAGTCCAGATATCTAAAGCTTCAGGATAGGAAGCTTTCTTTTAAGCTGCCATCCCTTTCTGGGCGGAGATGTTAGTGCATGCGGCCTCCTGGTGCGCCCGAGGCCTCCGCTTTTGCATGACACTTGAATCCCAAAGCCTGCACCTTGTCCAGACAGTGCCTTTGAAAAGATATGTTGTCTTCCAGGTCAGGCTTTGAAAACGCTATTTTACTCTACTGATAAAGCAATTTTCTGCCAATGTCTTTTGAAATTTTGTTGGGGAACAAAAACTTCGCAATCTTGAAATGCAATTAGTTCGATATTAGCTCACACAAATTTGCAACAACGTACTTAATGCGGTTACTAAGTTTCACGGCACTGGTCTCATTCAAAGTGTTTATGATAACAAGTTGTTATGTGTGGAATACGCATCAACGGATCCCTGCACGCTATGTCTCGGTCACACTTCTGCACCATTGCTACAAATTCAAAATGTTCGTTGTGATACATACATAATACAAGAAAATCCCCTTTTATCCTTTTTTTCAGACCCCTACCCGCCTTCGCCACTTTGCCACTTTTAATGGCAGGTATATCACATAAGTTTGTTTTTGAGAATACAGAATTGAGCATCTATGAGTTGATTATCGAAACAATTTTGCACAGAGCCTTGCCAGCGTCAACATGCAGATGTTATTTGATCCCAATACATGGTAAAATAGCATCAGACACCGGAATCTCCCGATGAGCACATAGAACAGCTCATAACTTGCGGAGAAAAAGACCGATAATTACAGTCGAATCAATTCATACAATCAGGTCTGTAATTGCACACACTGATCATCTTTGGCGTTCCCCTGATTTTAAGAAAGAGCGGACACTCCTTCAGGCATGTGTCTCCAGCGTTTTCCTTATTTTTCTCTCATTTTTAGATATTAATTCCCACAAAGAGAAGTAAGCAATAACAGTCGGTCGGTCTTCTGCGTTTTTGCCATTGCAAAGCCAGGATGAGGGCGCCAAAGATGGATGCTGTGTGGAAATCACACCTGATCACATGAAATGATTCGACTATAACTGAGTCAGATGTAAGCATCACATCCCTCACTTCGGAGCGGGCAAACTCTGAAGTTGTTGACAGCATCCACCCTTCTCCCACTCTGTGAATCTCCTGACATGTGAAGTGCTTTTTGAATAAGGCAGGTTTGTGGTAGCTATTAATTTTCCGCGAGTATTTCAAACTTTACTTGCAAAGTAATGTGCAGTTTGCCGCAATTCGCTTCCTACCATAGAAAAAGAAAACTAGATACTAAGACTACTGAGCTTATGCACTTATATTTATACCAGATGAGAACTGAACTTAAAAAGGAAGACCAACATTAGTCGAGGATTGAAGATGGGATGTATATCATCAAACGCGCCTCTAGACGTTGATTTCAAATCTGCTTTTCTTTTTTGCAGATTAGGTTTCCGAAAGAAGTTATGAGCGCTCAAATGTCCAAATTTCCCAAGCATTGGTGCCTTAAAATCAACAAAAAGCTCTAAAACAACACCTATGCGATTTCCACCGGCTTTGTCCCTTCCTCGCAAACAATACACTCGATACAAAACTGATTTTCCACCTTCCGACGTTTTTGTATAGCTTCTCGTCAATTTTAAGCCACCTAGACCTTGATTTGAACAGACAAAGGCTCATAACTTCTTTCGAAAATTTGTTCCGCAAAAAACGAAAGCAGATTTGGAATCAGCGTTTGTAGGCGCGTCTACTGATATACATCTCATCTTCAATCGTCGACTAATGTTGGTATCCTTCCCTTGTTAAGTGGTGCCTAAATCAAGATTTGTGCACTCTAAGGCGAGGTGTGGCAATGCACGCCATTGTGACGTGACTCAAATAACCATTACGACTTTTTTGCACATTTATGAGCAGACTCAGTAGTTATCGTAAGACGGCTTTGTTGTTGCTTTTATCAACTTTCTGTTGTTTCAATAAATTTTTTTTGAGAAGTGGTTGATGCAAAGAGGCTTACTTCTTGAAGGCGTAATTGCTGGATTGAAAAAATGGGTTCTTTTTAAGAGATGTGGCAAAAAATCCAGATTGCACGTCTTGAAAGCATACCCCGCTGATTCCCGGCAAAAACCGTTGCAAGTGCGACCATACACCAAAACAAGCGAAGGAGTACAAAAAAGTGATCACGATTGAAATCTAGTATCATAACCTTGAATGCTGTTTTTTTGCATTCCAAATGACACTTTTTTTCTGTGGGTTTGAATGAGTTGCTCAAACACAGATAGACTGCGCGAACTCTCGCTGTCATTTATCAAACTTCATCGATGAGAAAGACCGACAGAAGTAAAAATAAGGAACTATTGTATCTCAAAGCACTGATTGAACAGCCGCAAAAAGTATTCCTATTTTCTCTGTCTTCAGTCGTTTTCGCCTAGTGCGCGGCTATAGAACAAAGTCGCAATTTTTTCTTTAGCTCTTTCAAACAACTTCTTAAAAGCGAAACTAGCTAGCCACGCTCATCAACTCGTATAAGAATGATGAGCATTTCTACTGCGAAAGAATCGGCAAAACAGGGTCTGTTTAGTAAGTGTATGTCATAATGAGCGCTCTTTCAAAAGGAAAATGAATGCAAAGCAAATAATGCTAATAGAAAAAAGGCAAAAGTTGGTGTATGGAGGCTGCGTTTAGCTCAAAGTCATGCAAAATAACAAAGTGATTGTGAGGAAAAAAGGGTTTATGATGACAGTTGATATGAAGGTTCACCAATAAAATTGGCCTTCAAATCAATCGTAGAACAAGTGTTCGCAGCATTACGAACTGCATGTGTAAGCTTATACTAACATATCGAACCAGAGGTTCAAATGGATAAATGGATACGATAGAAGCACGATAGTCATAGCATGACATTTCAGCGGTGTGGAGAGCACAAATGCCAATTTCTTACTCGTCCGGATTGAGACAAAGTAAAGAATGATCAAATTTTCCATTCTCTCTCGTTATTGCAAGAGCACTGTACCAACATGGGTGACAGGGCTTGAAATTTGATTTGTATACTCAGACTGAAAACTTAGGGGTTAGCCTCAAATGTTCGTTTGTTAGTAGCTAAGCGTTAATTGGAGACCGTTGGTGAATCAAACTCAAAGGTGACTAATGAGGGTATGAAACTTGTTGCCGTAGGGGTTTTCGCTTTTTTCACGAATTGATTTTTCACCTAATTCATGCAATTTTGTAGGGGCAAAAATGACATTTACGGCTTTCAAAGTCAGTGCATTCTATTCTATAAACGGTTTCTTGAGCTTCACAACTACTGGTAAACATTTTGTTTTAGTCAGTTAAACTTTCAGAAATTTCTATCTTATCAAGTTGCTCACAGAATATGCATTTTTGAATAGCACATGTGGTAATCTACCAGAAAATATTTGAAGCGAATGAATTTTTCTCACAAGCGCTCGGCAAAAACAAAACAATTTTGAGGACTGGCCAATTTTTCTTTTTTCACGTATCATCTTTGACTGCAACAGAGTTTATCTGAGAATCTCCAAGCTGTACACTTGCCTACTACTAATATTGTTATCTTCCATGTGAGGATAACATGGAATAACGAATAACGTTTCATGAATAACGAACTCTCATCAGTAAGGGTCATTTTTCACCACCAAATTACCTACATGGAAAGGTAAAAAGTTGAACTTTTGACAAATGCAAAAAGCCCGCAAGTCCAACAAGAAGTTCTCTGATCGGTCGCGGATCCAAGATATCACCCAACATCACCGTAACGTTTTGAATAAGCATGCGTTTTCTAGAAGTGCGTGTGCTGGAACTTCAGAAGCCATGACTAGCTATACATCAATGCTTTGTAGCAACTGAATAACATGATTAACTTCCATTACATTTTAATCGGCCATATTTACTTTCCTCTGAAAAATATAAAGAAAAATTTTTTATCGTCCTCGAATAACTTATTTCACTGTAACTTCCCGAACCACATTTTTGATGAGACTGAAGAGCAATCTTGCTTCAAAAGAAAGCATAGGACGAAAATTATTTACATCATAAAAAAAGACTTTTAATATCCTTCGCGGTTATGCTCATGCGAAGCAAATGATTGATGTACCGAAGGTGAGTATTTGGGTTTTTCAAATTTAGTTCCTCTGTAAGGGAAATTCAACAAAGGTATTTCAGTATTTTACATTAACACACCCTTTTCACATACAGCGACGACATTTTCCAAGCTTGAATCGCCCTCAATTAATATGTCATCAAAGATGCCGTCTCAATCATCTATCTCGCGAACTCAACTCGATTAAGATGAGACACAGTATCAAAAACTTCTTGGTCAAAGGATGTTCACTGCCACAAATCTTTTGCCAAAATTTTTCGATGACCTCAAAAAAGCAGCCCTCATTTTACCTCTGCATTTAAATACACGTACTGGTCCTACAGCAAAGCATTCTTCTTCAAATTTCTGGGAGTGCGAGACTTCAACCTAAAAAGTCAAACAAACATTTCTAGCATTATATTCTCTATCCACCTCTTTAAAATACTTTCACTGCCATATGAACTCTTATTTCATCCTGCTGAATTCGTTACTGCTGCTTTTAACAACCTTTGAATCTACTGAAGCTCAAGGATATGGAGGCCTGATTCCAGGTTTGGGAACTGGAGGCATATTCCCAAGTATAGGAAGTGGAGGATGCTGTTGCTGCTGTTGCTGTTGCTGGTAAGTAGCATATGTACATTGTTGCGCTAGTGTAAGTTTTATAGTTGCCCAACCGTGGTTGTAACACCGCCACCAACGCCACCACCTGTAGTATATCGTCCATGTTGCTGCTGTGTCCCGGCAGGATAAGTATAGCCTCTAATAATGTCAGCCACTACCTATCGCTACCTTATGGATATGAAGTGGCAGCCTTACATTCCGTTTCATAAAGCTATGCATCGATTAGCGCTACACTGGACAGCCGTCGCAGCACCAACCGGTGGAGATGGAGGACATCAGTTGTTCGTGTATCGTCATGTGCTGTCTCTGCTGCAGGCATAGGTGCTTTTATGTAGCATAAATTATGTAAATAAAATAGATAGTATATGTGCTTTATGCTGTAAAATTGTGACGATTAGTCAAAGCAGTTGTCAGAAAAGTTTATTGGCTTTGCTATCATGAAGAAATTGTCAGTAATGTTAATAATGAACTTGTAGTGTAATCTTTGCTATAAAATTCGTGATAATCATGTACGGAACCGTTTTTCAAATTTTTTTGTGTTACCACGGACACAATAGATTTTCTTTTTATCTGGTGCGATAAATTGAGGGTCTCATTTTTGTGGAGGTGTGTGGTGTTTAAAAGTGAAAAGCAAGAGCAGATTATGTGTATCTCATTATTGACGAAATCATTTGTCATCAAAATTCGATGTCCACTTTATCAACATCCAAGGTTCAAAAAAATTTGAGAGCAATAAATATGCGAGTGTAACTTCTGAGAAAAGCGAGTGGGGCAGGTTGAGGAGGACAAATGAAAAATGACAAATGATAAAATTACGTACAGAAAAATTATGTCAACGATTGGATGCTCTCTCTTTTGCAACTCAGTGCTATCAGCTCTATATGTTTTTATCCGTCACAAGAGCAAAGTTTCCAGAAAACTCAACGTGCGCAGCGTGCGCCGCATAGGATCAAAGACAGTCTTCCAGCAAATTTTACTGTTCCATTTTTTTGCATGTTCTGGGCCTTCTCGACCAGGTGACCCCGAATTTGAGCTTTGAGCTTGAAACGGGTGAAAAGACCTTTTCGGGGCGTTTACCCAATTTCCAAAAAGCAGCCCGGACGAGAATTTGTATGAAAAGTTGGGAGGCCTTGGCACGAAACCCTGCTGCCCAAAATTTACAACTAAAAGACGCAACCAAAAATTAGGGATTAGTTGGTTAAAAAACAATTGAAAACTTCCAAGGCTGAAAATCGAGAAATCAAAGCAAGCCAAACAAAAAATATCCTTTTTTCAGTACACTACAAGTACTTTTCAGAAACTAGCATTTGTAATCTCCAGCTTTTATGTTTCTACTTATAAGGGAACAATAGTTCTGCTCCGAAATTTTTGCTTTGGATGACACAACGCGGAATAGCGGTCGTATGGTCCCGCGCCAAACGTAAGCGAAGTCGTCCAAGCGCGCGCCGATTGGCTGGGGTTGCGCGCGCTGATTCAAGGGCTATTTCTTCAGTTCAGGAAAACATCAGCCAGGCGATTAAGCCTGGAGATCAGTGGGATGACCAGGAACCCCACCATAGCAATATCTCCCAGGGCGCAAATTTGCCGGGGCACTGCCTTTAACTCCCAAAGCTTGCACCGGCACGCTGTTATACATCTCAATTCATTTTCCATTCGCCGCCCGTAGGAACCCTCACATCATTGTCGGTGCAAGCGGTGGCAATGTGCCGAGCGCACGCTTGCATACTGCGTCTGCGTTTTCAATACAAGTCGCATAGAGTCTTGCAACTTTCTCCATAACTTTTACATTTCTACCCGTAACGCACTCGTTTTTTACAGTTTTTTTTTCAAAGATTAGTAACGCGTTCTAATATCGCGAAGATATATCCGCTGCGGTTTTTGTATCCGCTCTTCAAAACAAGAGTAAAACGCTTCAACAAAAGCATCACCTTAATATCTCTTCAGTCACTAGTATCTAGGAGGTATCATATGCATGCAAAAAAAAACCATTGCTAGCGATGGAAGCCAAGAAAATGGCCGAAAGTGCACAGTAAGCTGTGCACTTTCGGCCATTTTCTTGGCTAACCTACTCTCTTGAGAATTTTTTGTTTCGAAAAATAAGACAGACAACACGAACGTTCTTATGTCAATTTTGAAATTGGGAGAAACATGACTATTTTTACTTTAAGCCTAAGGATATGAGTTGCTAGAGCAAATCATATTTCACAGGATACCGTGCGAAAATCAATGCGGCAAAATTTGCTGTGCATGGAACCTGTAACCGAAATATGAAGATTTACCGCAAAGATGCAACCCAAAATTAAGAATTAGTTAGTCCAATGATACTGAAAGATCTTCTAAAGCCGAAAATTGAGAAATCAAAGAGAGCCAAGCAAAAAATATCTTTCTTTCAGCATACTACCAATATTTTTTCAAAACTAGCACTTGTAATCTCCAGCTTTTATGTTTCTCTTTTGGACTTTATTCTTTGAGATTACTTATAAGGGAACAACAGCTTCGCTTTGAAAAGTCATACAGTCACTTCCAGCAACATTGCAGCAAATAAATAAATGAATATCTAATTTGGCGAGTGTATGCTTGGGAAAGTTGAGCTATATTTTAGCTAAACTTCTCAAGTATTCAAAACCTTTAGATTTAACTTTTAACTTCATATAGATTGAGCTTTGTGAAATGTTCAGAAGCTACATGTTGAGTATGCTTTCCTTTGGAGACTACCACAAAATTTTCTTGAAAATTGAATGGAATTTGAGTCTGCAAACTCCTTGACATGGAGTTGCTTTATAAAAAGAGCTATTCTTTTTCCTCTTTCTTCTGCATCGAAACTCTTGTGACAGTACTACGCTTTGAGTGATATCTCCGCCAATAACTTCAAAGTATGAATTAGAGCTTTCTACCAGTGTAAATTTCACGTTATATAAAAACGCCGCAAAAAAGAATCACGTTCGAGATTTTGTTTCGCCAAGCTATGATTGCTCTTTTATCTTGCGGTTCCGTCATCGCTTACGTATCTGTGAAAAACACATGTCGAGCGGGTTAACAAAACATTGCGAGAGCGCGTTCTTCAGAAAAACTATTACAACGCAGAATATTTTCCAGATTCAAGTTGCTGGTATGTTCTGTTATGGCCATACAAAAAGCAGATTTTGTGCATCTGAATGCTAAAATTGGAACAAAGTTCAAGAGGTGCCGAACAATCAGTCGATTTACTAGACGAATGTGAAATCTAAATATTTCATACGTTAAAGTCTTCATTGCTTAGGTTGGGCAAAATACTGAGCCACGAGTGTTATGGTGCTGAGTTTGGCTATCACCGACCAATTTAATTCTCTAAGTAAATCATCGTTCTCCCGATGAGGGGAAAAATGATGTTAGTGTTCCTAAGATTAACAAGAGTAATAGAAAATGTTCCAGAAAGTAAAATGAGTACTGTTAGTCATCCGTATTGGCGTCGCGTCAAGTTAAACAATACAATGCATACTTTAAAGAGTGTTGTCTTGCTGTTCATGAGTAACAAGTGCCAAATACTTTCTGTTATTCTAGAGCATTCTTCATTTATTTCAAACAAAAATGAATTTTTACACTCTATTGTGTTTCGCTTTATCTAATGAAGAAAACGCTAACAGCTAAATTATCAGTCAAAACTGATCGCGCGAGCTTCGAAGGTGAAACTCGGTGGTTGGAAATTGGCGAGTCAGTTGTATGATGTAATGCTGCAATTTATATAGTCGAAATTGATTCCCGTATGCATGTAAATCCTAGCTGGGGCAGAGGAGCTATGAAGTGACGCCTTATTTTGATGTTCTAAAAACTTCTTATCCCTCATTTTCTGCCCATCTTTCGCAGGTTGTTCTACTTTGATGCTTTAGCATAATGAATTGAATGAAAGCGCATTACCATCTTAGCAGAGTCATTAATATAGATTTTCCCAAACGAGCCTTCAAAAAGTCACTATTCTCCTTCGAAGTCTTTTCTTATCTCATTGAAAAGGTCGTAAAATTGCGCTACTTTTATGGGTACTAAGCATGCTTTCAAAAAGGACAAGTAGGACTTGATGTTTTATTTATTTGGCAAACTCCAACAGAAAGCAAAGGTTCATCGGATTTTACCATGCTAAAAGTTTCCTTAACAACAAACATGCGTACTGTCATACTAGATCCTATGTCCATTGTCATAAGTCCTCGGCACTCTATGAGATCATTAAACTTGTGGAAAGATAGGCGCGATCCTCAGCGAAGGATGAAGCACTGGGTTTGATAAAATTCGGCAAATTAAAAACAGTCCGATACCAGCGCTTGCGCTCTTGTGGATTGAGCTCAAAAGTTCGTTACCACGATTGAACTGTTTTGATTTGAGTTTGAACAGTTGAACATTTGTTACAGCGAAACAAAGTTGTTGTACCGTACTTCACTTACACATTGCTTAGAATGCTTTGCGAAGACGAATCAAGAACTGATGAAGGAAACGTCGAAGACGGAAGCTCCGGTCATTCCGAAAGCGCAGTCGCGTCACAGTATTATTACACAAGCGCAATCTTGTTTCAGTTTATGGTACATTACTAACATTATAATCATACTTTTTTTCAGAGTAATGAGGGAATACGTTTAGCAGAGATGATTTTCTTCATTATTCAAAGAATGCCAGTTATAACAAACCTTTAAAAATCGGCACCGTACCTAAACTCGAAAACATTCTTGAAAGTTAAAAAGGAAAGAATTTTCCTCAAACCCGGTGACAAATCAGATCTGCTTCTGACAAGCAGAAGACTTAAGGTCAAGTATCGTGCAAAAATGCAAGAGCTTAGTTTGACAAAGTTTGTTTGTGTCATTTGTTTGACAAGAGATATTGATCAAATTCAATGAGAATTTCGAGGTATTCATTCGGCATACATGCCCAACTCGATTTTTCAGGAGCAAAAAATTCTGTACGATAAATGTTTCCTATCAGTCTAAACTTGTTCTATCAACCGTAAGTGAGACATCTTTGATTATGGCTGTCGACAAACTGCTGTTGCTTCGAGAATTCGCTGCAAATTTTTACTTTGCAAGCATTTGGCAAGTTTTTTAGTTTCGAAAATTGTCATTAGTTGTTGCAGATTTTGTTATGAACTATGTATCGCATGGTAGAATAATGAATGATTGGTGGTCAGCATACTTGATAACGCATCTTTAGACTATAAATTTCTGTCAAATGGGAAACGACTCAAGCACGCTTCTTAGCATGCGTTTGATTTCTACAGTATCTCATTGGTCGACGAGTTGAAGACGAGTTTAGAGAAACGCTCAAACTGTTGTATCAATCTAATTAGAGTCTACAAACTATGACCCACTTTTGAAAACTTGTCGAATGCCTTTTGCATTTGTGTACTACTTTACCCATGTGACTATTGCTTACTAGAAAGTATAACGAATAAATCTGGTCTTTTGGACGTGACCAAGTTAATTAGTGCAACTTATTAAAAAAGCTCAGCAAAAAAGCTGGGTGCACAATACACAATAACAGCTTTACGAAGCACTTTGTGCAAGAGAGAAGTTGTACAGGACGGGGATCCACACTTTGTGATAGGCAGTTGATTGCGCGTTGATTGTAATATCATCAGCTTATCGATTTGCTTTAGTTGATTCAGTATCCAAAAGATGATATGTTGACCTCTGTGTTTTGCAAATAATGTGTCGAAAAACATTGTTTTGAAGGGGTGCTTCAGTAAGGGAACCTGTAAAAATGAGATTTTGGATAGTCTTAGCCCGCGATACATTGGCGCTTATTGGTGCATCATAAACTGTACTATTGTAACACTACGTGCAAGATAGTGAACCAGCAATTGAAGGTGCTAGTAGCATGCGCTCGCTACGGGACCGCCACGTGGTTTCCCGCTATGTGCACATTTTTGAATTGCGCTTACGATTCTTTATATATTAGATCTGCGCAAGTATAAGCGAGATTATTGGAGGTTGTGTAGCATAATACTCCTTAACCTGAGCAAGATCTATGCGGAAATTTAAGCTGCGTACAAGTTACACACTTGGGAAAATGAGCTTTCTCAATCGTTCTTTTGTTGGTTGTATCCTCTTAGCTGAAATTAGACTGTGTGGCTTTTATCATAGGTTTACAAATATTGGTTACTTTGAAATGGATATTAGAGTTCAAAACACCTTGAGAAATCATTTTTTGAGAAATCAGGGTTAGTAGCAATTTGATCGAAACTCACAGTTATAGCATAGAGTTATCTCTGTGCTATCGCGTACCTTTCTGACTCCCTCAACACCTGCTTGAACAGACCAGATCTGGAAGGCGATAATATTGCAGGATAGTACTACGGAACCGGTAGTTTACCCTTAATACACAAACCTTGACCAAATCGTTTTGCACAAGAAAAAGCGCCACCAAATGCGCACCTAAGCTCTACGATAACTCTAAATGCGGTGCAAGTACCGCTCTGCCTGGGACCCACAAGGGAATAGTCAGAAATCGAAGTGGCCGATCCAAACCAGATACATACGATTAGATGCAGCATTAAACGCTGACTTCGAATCTGTATTCCATATATGATTAGCGATGTGGGCGATGAGCCTTTGAAAGCTTTAATTTTGCTAGGAAGTCGTGCATGCAAGGAAATTTGACAGTACGGAGCCATGTTCGGCTTGATGCTACGAAACATGCAGCTGGGTTACTTTTTAATATCTAATTGTTAGCTGAAACTGCAACATACTCAATTTCGCAATTTTTATTTACGATTTTTACGCAAAAAAACTGCTCATAACTTCGTCCACAGACGCGCTAAGTAGGTATGGAATACAGATTCGAAGTCAGCCTTGAATGCTGCATCGTGATAGTATACACAGAAGAACATTACGAAATTGATTGAAACTTGGATCGGCGGGTTATTTGGTGCTCTGATCACGAATATGATATTACCCTAATTTCTGGGATATAAGGCGCAGTAGCTTTCACCGCGCGCGGACTGATGTGCGATGACGTTCGCGATGCGGCGCCGCACAAGCTGCCAACAACAAACTACCTTTTCTTTTGTCAAGAATGTCAAGAATAAAACAAAAACAGCACCTTCAAAATATCAGCAGTATCATTGTAAAGAAAGGACCGTTTCAGTACCAGTAGTATTATTGGAAACGAAGGAAAGCACAAAATGCAGCACAGGCAACTCATTGGAAACAAAAGAAAGAATCATCTAAACGTTACAAACACCACTAAGAACATCTTCTTCCTATCTGTAGAAACGAATGAATGTGAATGTGAATGAATGTGTGGTTGGCAAGTTTATACTTGTGGTTAATCATAATCATAACTTATAATAACGTGCTAAGGGTTGTTTACGTTTGTGTGTGTGTGTGTGAATTTCTGTCTGTCACGAAATTCGTAGAGCGAGTTCCAGCAAAGGTCTCGAGCTAGAATTTTGGTAGCAGCACTCTATCAGCATCTAGGTAAAATGTGCAAAAGCACAAGCCGATCCGATAATTGGAACATGTGAAATTGTGCGCCAAACGGATCCACGCGACATTTCGCGCGCCAAAGTAGGCCTGTAATTGGACTTTTTCCAAAGTCATGGTTTCGTTTAGCAAGCAAATCCACACACCAGGGACTCCAGCCAGAAAAGTGAGCAAAAAGTTTAATTCCATGCAAGATCAGCGCCAAAAAGGAGTAATTGCGTAGATGACAGATTTCTCAAAATTTCACCTGGGAATGTGAGAAAATTTTTGCTCAGTGATGTCACTCACGGTTGTCATCATCTTTATGGCGACTATCAAGCCATTATAACCCCAGTAACTAATTCAGAATCGCATTTAATCTTTTGGAGAGTACTTTCTTTCCCTCAAAGTCACCAGTCTTACATGAAAAAGCTTTAGGAATGAGTAGTTGTTTACACTTCATTCGTAATGATCGGCATCGCGAGGTAAGTTTCAAAGCCATCATTTTGGGACAACAGGAAGGCATGTGAATAGTAGAGCCAGTGCGAGCCTCTGCGAAGCAGAGGTGACGCACTGGTCTAACAATAAGCTAGGACTGATCTACCTTAAGTTCGTATAAGACGCACCTTTTTCGATTTTTCAAGCGTGCCGCTCAGCCGCCTCGTTTTGTTTCGGAAAACGAGACTTATGCCGCACGATACTCTCAGGCAATATACAGCGCTGTGTATGGTTTTTTGTTCGCGAACTCTCTTGCCGTGTTTGGGCTGGTCGATTTTCGAAAAAAATCCCCCGCGCCTTGTACGCGTAAAATTAGGGTACTTCGTTTTTCTTGCTTGTTTTTCCGAGCTTGAAGTTGAAAAGCAAACTTTGCACCGGAACTCAAGAGTTTCAATGAGCAAAATCCGGAGTTTTCAAAACAAAACTCAGAGATATCTCTGAGTTAATACGGAGCTTTAAACAAAGCTCTAGCCTGATTACTACCGACTTAGAAAATCAACAATAAGGATGTTTAGTGGTAATAGAATCAAACAATTGATAATTTTGTTTTAGATATGTTAAAGCAGATGACACGCAGCAATGGTCAATATAGGCAGTACCTGTCTTTGTCAAATTTCTTTAAGTAACGACTACCTGGTAAGAGAGATACTCTTATTACTTTTGTTTTAAACCCATGTATGTCCTTAGGGCCTGCCCTGTTGCTAACATGAGTATACAGATATCAAATTTTCAGTCGCAACAAACTTTTCTGTTTACCTTTCCACCATCAATGCGTTGCTGTTACCTTGCATGTATTAGGTCGTTCCCATAAGTTCGTAGCGTTTTCATTTTCGTACTCATATCTTTAAGGAGCGGTTGATTTGCGGCGGAATGCAAATATCGTTTGGAAGGGCTGATTGTGCTCTTTGAAATACATCTATTCATTTCGGTGAAAAGCTGATTCACTCGGATCTAGCAGCTTCCAAAAATGGAAATCTTGAAAGGCAAAAAGGAGCAATTTCGGCATTTGCGCCTTTTTCGTTATGAAAAGAAGCGTTTTTGCACAGATTTTTGTGTCGATTATGTAACGTGGCGTTCGTTCATCAATATAAGGCAAAAAAGAATTGGATTGATACGAAAGAGCAGGAGCTGAGCAGGATGTCCCTGAACAAGACTTTCCGGGGGATGGGCAGGACGTCCTGCACTGAAAATTGCTGGACAAGTAGGCGACGGTCAACCGCACCGTAAGTAATCCAACTGCACCGTTTAAACCAGGTTCCACCGCAGAAAAAGACTAACAGACAGATCCAGTGAGTTTTTCTGCATGACGAAACATGGCCTCATACGGCAAACGTCGTCAAACTCTCCTGCACGATTCGACTGGAAGGTACATTAGTACCCAAAATACTCTCCAAACCTCGCTCCACCAGATTATCCTCCGCTCCGCTCTCTGGCAAACCTCATGAATTGTGCATGTCTCGGTTTCAGTAAGCAACTTGAGCTCTGGTTTGATGACTTTCTTGGGACCCGGCGCGCTGCCGTTTGAAAAATTGAGGTTGAGAAGCTAACAAGAATGTGCCAAAAGGTCGTGCGCTACAACCAGGAATAAAATATTGAGTGATTTTTGCTGTAAATTGATGATTTTTTTGGTTTAAAAAAACGCTGCGAACTTATGGAACGTCCTAATATAACAGTCTGCGTATCTGCAGTCTTAGAAAATGAGAGAGGTTGACTTGAATTTGAAGATTTGCTCATTGTTAATTTTGAGTCTTTCCAATAGATTGAACGACAGAAAATGAAACAGCTTACTTTTTATTACAATTTTAGCTTTTTTGTTCCATATAACAGCAAGCAGCTGCAACTCAAAAGTTGCTCATATAAGCGACCTTCGCCTATTATTTTGGTAACGCTTTAACACTCGTCCCCACAACACTACGCGTGGCGCTTTGGAAAACTCGGGCAAAGTTTTTTGAAACATCTTCAATCTTGCGCTGCTATACCATAAAGTCATAATGCGAGTAAAATACCATTAGAAAGAGCGCGCTTTATGGTTTTTTGAATGGTATATTAGTGCATAAAATTCCATTCTATTTATTTTCCAGAAAAAAAAGCAAAAAGCTGAAATGTTATTTGCGATTTTTTGGCGCAATAAAAAAGCACCAAAAATCTATGTTTCAACCTATAATCCCGGAGGTAGAGGAAAACTGAGGTAAACTGCTTATATTAGGTCGTTTCGAAAGTAATTTCGCTTTTTCATACGGGCACCACATTTGATGGAACAAAGGTTTCTGAGAGAACTTGGAAGCATTCGATGCAGAATTTCATTTTCTTTCTAATGGTTATGAAAGTGTTGCAAAACAGTCAATGAGCTTTCAGAAAATAACCAAAGTCTGCGACCCATGCTTTTTGAGATAGTCTAATTCCACAATTTTTTAAAACTTTCACATCAAATCTCAGAAGAAGTTCAGGTAACTGTTCGATAGAGCAAACCATATAGAATGCAAAACTACTTTTTTGTCCTTTCCATAGCTTGTCAAACATTTTTGACAGAATTTTAACTGATGCTACCGATTTTCATACTTGAACAGCTAAATCCTCGTAGAACATAAAAGGAGGAGTAGCTCGGCCACTATTCGACGCAGCATCTTCTCCTCTTTCTAACATGTGGTTTTTGTTTCAGATTCTTTTAGTTTTCGGGGATAAAATCATCACAATTCATTTTTTCAAGGAGCCTCATGCTCTACCTGAAAATCACGAAATTTGATATTTCGAACCCGTAAACCCTCACTTGCTTTGCAAAGTTAGTGCAAACTCATAGTACAGTCTTGGTAGTCTCAAATTCCGAAAAATTATGATGTTTGCTGCGATTGTGGCTGAGGTGGGCCTGCCAAAATCCGATGGCTCTATTAAAAAATCTTTTAAAAAATTACGGCAAGCTATGAGAAAGAGAAAAAAGTAGCACTGTATTCTATGGGGTTTACTCTATCGAATCGTTACTTGAACTTCTTCTGAGGATTGATATGAAAGTTTTAAAAAATTGTGAAACTTGACCATCTTAAAAAGCATGAGTCGCAAGTTTTGGTTATTTTCTGAAAGCTCATTGACTGTTTTGCAAAATTTTCATAACCATTAGAAAGTGAATGAGATTCTGCATCGAATGCCTCCAAGATCTCTTAGAAACCTTTGTTCCATCAAATGTGGCGCTCGTTTGAAAAAAGCGAAATTACTTTTGAAACGACCTAATATTAGGTCATTCCGAAAATAATTTCGCTTTTTTCCAAGGGACTCCACATCTGACAGAAGGAAGTTTTCTGAGAGTTCCCGATAGCATTCGATGATTTTCCTCCTCTTTTTAGCATCCTCATCTGTAAACATGTTGCAGCACAGTCAATAAGCTCTTGAAGATTACCAAAATCTGCGACCCATGCTTTTTGAGATGCTCAAGTTTCACAATTTTTCTAAACTTTTATATCAATCCTCCAATGGAGCCCAAGCAGCGGATAAGTAGCGCATTTTCTACAAATAGAAAACAAGTTTTTTCTCCCTTCCATAACTCGTCGTACTTTGTCAGTAGAATTTCAATTGATGCTGCCAATTTTTACACATGGTCACTCAAACCTCGTAGAACATTAAACGGTGAGCAGCTCGGGTATTATTGGATGCAGCGTTTTCTCCTCTTTCTGATGGGTGATTTTTGTTTTCGCTTCGTGGAATGTTTGGGGATGAAATCATTCATAATTCACATTCTCAACGCTTACTGGGCTGTACCCGAAAAATTCGAATCTAGATATTTTGATTCCGTGAACCCTCAATCGCTTTGTGATTAGTGTTAAATCATAGCACCACCTTGAAAGTTTCAGATTCCGAAGATTTATTGGTGTGTGATCCGAATGTGGTTAACGTATGCCTTCCAAAATCGATGATTAGTGAAAAATCTTTTAGAAAATTCTGGTTTAAGGGAACGAGAAAAAGTCGCGTCGTATCCTCTGAAGTTTGCTCTATCGAACCATTACTTGATCTCTTTCGTTGATATAAAAGTTTGGAAAAAATTGTGAAACTGGGGCATTTCAAAAAGCGTGGGTCGCAGATTTTGGTAAGCTTCCAAGAGCTTATTGACTGTACTGCAACGAGTTCATAAAAGTTAGAAAGAGAATAAAATTCCACGAATGGTACCAAAATTTTTCAGAGAACTTCCTTCCGTCAGATGTGAAGCCCTTTGAAAAAGCGAAATTACTTTTGGAATGACCTAATAGATAAATAGGGCGTAAAGGAATCTAGATAGCAGCCAGGAAACATGAACCTAACTATATGTTTTTTGGCTTCCAGAAAACATATACTTTGGCAATGTTTTTTTATGCCTAAGTAAATGTCACTCTGGTTGTTCAAATGATAAAGGATTTCGCTGGAAGCGATCGACCACATATGTGAGCAGATGCTTTTGATTACTTGAGATTAAACACAAGGAAAATTCGATTCTCATTGGATCGGAGTCCACTTTCATAAATGTACGAGCCCAATTCAGTGGCTTTATGTACTAGGCTGTTACTGTATTAGGCTCGCACGTATACAGTTGCTTCTTCAATTATAAAGGAGTGTGCGTTCCTGCTCTCAGAGGGTATTGAAGACGCCGAATCCTTAAACCTCAACCCTTTTATCATAAATATAAGCTTTTACCATACGTTTAAACTTTCAGTACTTGCCAAGCTTCAACTTTTCTCCATTCTCCTTTTGTGTGCCGTATACTTCATTCCCAAGATTTGTTCATTGAAGAGTTCCAATGAACTATTGCTCTCGCAGTATATCTTCGAAATGAATTACATAAATTTATCGTCTTTCAACAACTGAGTCTGAGTGCCTTTTCCAGAACTAATTTGGAGTCGGCATTCTTACAATGTAAGTTAGGTTGAATAATATCGCAGCAAAATATAAGCAAACATTGAACTCTTCAGATTGTCATTACAAACATTGCCATCCATTATTTGCAATGATTGTAGAGCTAGCGTGTTTGACTTATCTACAAGTCTTAGTTTGTAAACTCTTGCTTGCATCAATTTCGTATGCCTATGATTACGAAAAAGCTGCTAGTGTTCTGATAAAAACAGATTGTCAAAGCTTTGGTTTTGCCGAAATTTTTCTTAGTGCTATAGATTCCGTGAAGCTAAAGCGAGGCTTGTGTGATAGTTTTAGAGTGTTTGGAGAAGAAAATAGCAAATATTTCAAAATAATGCAATTTCCGCTGAGTTCAATTCTGAGGGGACATGCCGGGCGGTCCCGAAAACGTGTTAATATGCTAATCGAATGATTGAATACGCGGAGAGCTCTCATACTGGGCTGATTAACATTGCTGATTCCAAATGTGAAACCAACACTTCATGTAATTGCTTGTTTTATAAGTATGAGCTAGAAGCTAAGCTATACAAGCTAGATGTACCGAAATGATCGGTTTTTCGATGCTCCTTGAAAATTTGATGCACCATTTATAAAGCCTAAAACTAGTAAAAAGAAGTTTTGTAGGAATCATATGCCTGAAAACATTGTTACACACTTCTTTTGGAATAATTTGGAATTTTCTTTTCAAACGGTCCAGTTCACGGTGACGAAATATGCTGAAAGTTCCTACCGTAATCTTACACTAGGAATGAGCGATCAGTGATTCGCTCTGAAGTATGAATCTAGGTTGAAGCCAGTTTACAAAAAAAAGTGGTACCTAAGCTTCTAGAAAGACTTTGTGACAATAGAGCCATCAACAATCGAGCAGCAGACACATTTTTTGGGACACCCTATATGATATCCAGTCAACAAATGTTCATGTACAGTTACCATATGCTCTTGTACTTTTGTAAGTTCTACAATATTTTTTCATATGTTTGAGACTATTTTTGTTTTCCAGAAAACCTTTTTATAGAAGATTTGTTTACAAACTTGTCTCGCTATGCTTCATACTTTAGTCACACAAGGAATTTGAAGTTATTATATTTTGCAGAAATACTTGCATCGAAAAAGTCGAAAATGCTCTCAGATTTCAAGATTTAACTTCTTCAAAACATTTGCATTCTAGTGGGAACACCTTCAAACCCGCTTTTTGATAGGCTTTCGTTTCAGTTTTGCGCAGTCGAGAGATCTCTTTCTCTTAGTAATTTTTTCCTTGAGAAAGAAAAGTTATTTCATTCAATTCAAGAAAATCATCACTTCAAATTACTCAATGGGGTGTCTTTGATAAACTGAGAGACTTTTACTCCAAAAAGTACGAATCTTAACTTATAGTTCTTATAGGTCTTGTACATTGTTACATGTCCACAGACTAAGTTCGTCTAAAAGGAGACACGTCATGACCCTTCTTTGGCAATAAATGTTCCTGCCACTGACCCCTTGTCAAACGCATTACACGAGCTGGACAAAACCAGCTCTTAGCCGAGACCGTTGTACCTATTTAAGTACTCGCATTCTGCCTTACATCAGCACATATGCCTTAGATCTTCAGGAGAGCGTGACTAGAATCGCGGCGTCGTACGTTCTGCATTCCTAGCAATTTATTCGCCCCAGACAAAGCTCTGGAACAATTATTTTATTCCCTCAAGATTTTCGCTCCATTATGCTGACACTGCTGTTGCTGCTTATAACCTTCAGATTTGCTGATGCTCAGCTAGGAAATTTGTTTGGAGGCCTGTTCTCTGGTCTTGGAGGCCTGTTTCCAGGACTGGGAGGTGGAGGCTTGTTTGGAGGTTTGCCAGGCATGGGAGGTCAAGCTGGTGGGTGCTGCTGCTGTTGTTGGTAAGTGGTCGCAATTAAGCTTTGCTAAATAACTTCGAGCTAAGACAACTATTTCAGCTGTCCAAGTGGTGGCACCGGAGTTGTGCAACCACCACCAGTTCAACCTCCTCCGGTCTGTCCTCCTTGTCCACCCTGCATTCCACAACAACCAGTGATCCAACAACCACCAACACCTGTTTGTCCACCCTGCGTTCCACAACAACCAGTGATCCAACAACCAGTAATCCAACCACCAGTAATCCAACAACCAGTTATCCAACAGCCACCAACACCTGTTTGTCCACCCTGCCCAGCAGTCCCACCACAAGTGGTCCAACCACAAACAGGTTGTCCACCGTGCCCACCAGTTGTAGTAGTACAGCAGCCTCCTAGTATACAACCACCTCCTGGTGGGACATATAACATTCCACCAGGAGCTGTACCAGCCCCGTCATACGGAGCTCCATCAGCCGTAGCACCGGCATCCGCACCATACGGAGCTCCTTTGGCTGCACCAGCACCACCGCCACCAGCAGCAGATGCTGCAGCAGCACCAGCAGCTGGCGGAGACGCTGGAGCACCTGCATGGCTGTTGGTAATATAGCTGGAAATTCTTTTTCAGCTGCAGGCGGAAGTACTTTTGTTTGTGTGGTAACATTATCTGAATTTTTGTAACTACGCGTATCCGACAACACAATTTAATAGCAATTTTATTAACCAAGCGTCTCATAATGTGATGTTCTGATATCCAGCTTTTTGCAATCGAAGTTCAATGCCGTATACATTATATTACTTTTGTACAAACTTTTTTGTTACTTGAAAGAGACGATATTACAGCAGTCCACTGTGGTGCTACACGGCATCTGATTACTTTTTATGAATCGTTGCACTTCATACTGTATCTCGTTTATAACGTATCATCTGCCATGACTAAACTTGGAATGCTCTTTTCCCGAATGTGCAGAGCTACGGATAGTTTGTTATTATGTTGTTGTGTAGTTGAATAAAATTCTTCTGATTTTTCATTAACTGATGACTAGATTTGAGTGGAATGTTTCCCAAATAAGACAAAAAAACCTTCTCATTTCCTGAATGGAGGGGGAAGTCTAAGATTTCTGTCCTACTGTTCAAAGCGTGCACAGTTCTAGATCAACGGATAAAAAGTAGCATCATTTTCATTCGCAAAAATTGATGTACGAAAAGTTTAGGTACCCTAATTTCTGGCGTATACAAGGCGGGAAGATTTTTTTTTTCGAATTGAGCAGCACGAACAAGTTGAAGGGCTCGCGAGAACAGAGCCCTATCCTGCAGCATACTACCCGAGAGAGTCGTGCGGCATAAGAATCGTCCTCCGAACAAATGAAGCGGTTTAAGGCACCGTCTACCCAAAATTTCGACCTTCAATTTGCTGATCTAGGGCCTTCTCATACCCCTGAATCCGAATATCAAGTTGAAAATCCGCGAAAAAAACGAAAAACCCCTGTTTTAAAAACCGCGCAGAGCAAATTCTACGGTACATGATTGGTTGGGCGCGCACGGATGGGCGGGACGAACGTCACGCCCACTTCGAAAGGGGAGGAGCCAGCGTCGCGAACGCGGACTGGAGCGATTTCCAAAGCAGTTTTCTCGGTTTGGAAGCAACTTCAGGCAGCGCGAGTTGGGCAATCATACAGTTGGGGGTCCCGTATCTGCTAGGTATCATAATCTCACCAACCTTACTTTGGGTGGACGGTACCTTTAAGCGGCTTGTCTGAAAAATCAAAAAAGAGGGCCTTGTACTTTTGAATATAAAGTGATAGTGTATAAATTTACAACTTCAGGTTGACTCAAGAGAAGGACAATCAAAATTGTGTCAATGTGAATCTAGTTGGTGTCACTCACAGCAACAAGGCAAAGCGTATGACTTTATGAGAAAATTTAATGACAAATACACATCATTCAACCAAGAGCAGCCGTTGATGCTTGCAGGAGCAGACTCGCATTAGCAAGTTACTTGCGATAGAGGTTAACCTCACCGCCAGGCATTTTCTGCTTGCAAAATCTATTTGCGCATTTTCCTACTCCATAAGCAATGGAAATGGCCTATGAAAGGGACCACTAATCCGCGGTGACCACATGCTGGCTGTACTTGTTTCTCTACTGGCAATGCGATTTGGACTCACCGAACAACCTTGAACTTTTCGCTTTGCAAGAGCAAGAAAAGAAACTTCATAAATTTGGCAATAAACATGACTTCCTGAAGTTTCACATCAATGAACGACTCAAGGTCATGGTTTCTACGTCACATAATGGTTGTAAAATAGTCATCTACCATGTGATTTATACTGCAATAATCTGCAAATTTGCACATACACCACGGAACATAACATAACAGATGGACAGACTCTATTAGGGAAGCAGTCTGCTATGAACAAATGGATATTTCATATATGCAAGTTTCGTTGGATGGTCGCTTTTTCAGCGAAGAAAGTGAAAGCCAACGCATAACTTGACTGCACCCCCATTGGATTCTAATCAGACTACCTATTGCTATTTTCTATGCCTCTCTACAAAACACTTGCTCACTCATATTAGGGGTAATTTTTAGATGGTTTTTGACTCAAAGCAGTTGCAATTGAATTATCACTCAATTCACCACAGCCATGAAATTATATCCAAGCTGTTTTTTAGGTACCTATTTTCGGTGAGAAAGCAATTAAAACCAAGAAGTCAGTTTTGAAAAGATCTGCATTGGCATGCGTTAAACTGCAGAATACTGTATATTAGCGGACTGCATGAGTTGCTCTACACAGATTGCTAATATGAAGCTCAACTTCTTGCTACAGTGAATACGGGAACAATCATAACAAAGACTTCCGCAAGTTGGGCAAAGTTGACGTACGGAGTGGGAAGTAAAAATATTTTCAAAGGCACCGTCCACCCAAATCCTCGACCTCCATGTTTTGGTCGCTTACAGGCCTTCTGAAGGCCCTGAACTCCAATATGGAGTCGAAAAGTCACGAAACCCCAAAAAAATCCCGTTTTGGAAGGCCTGGCGGACGGCGCAGGTGCAAGTCGCAGAGCTGCGGCGCTGTTATACGCCCAGCGTAAATCAGCGCCGCAGCCCGCCAAACCTGCAAAATGGGCAGTGTGACCAGCTGGGCTGAGTGACCAGCTCTGGATTACGTATCTTCCGGAGCGGATTTCTCGCTCCGGAAGCATTCTTTTGCGGGGAAACTTGGGGGTTGGCCTAGTGTGGGGCCCACATCAGTATGCCATCAAATCTCGTGAACCCCCACTTTGGGTGGACGGTGTTTTTAAAGTCTATAAAAGCGATTTTTTTAATAAAAAAGCACTTTTTTTGTAAGCAAAATCATAAGGACTCATATCTTACTGCAAACCAATTGGCAAACCCAGCTCTGCTCGGCAATGCCAATAATGTTGATATTTTCTTGATCAGCATGCTCACTTGCCCCCTGTGATACTTCCAACCTCGTAGGCAAACCCTGCAAAATCGGAAAAATTATTTAGAACATACATGCAGACCTGACATACAGGCTCACACACACATACAAACAGACATTCAGATTTATTTGTACAGCTAGAGCAATCTTGACATGCTAAAGAGCTAAAGTGCTTGAATCGCGAGGTGCTATTGTGCGCTTGTGACAGAATTATGCTGATCCCTTTTTAGTTTTTGATTTATTTCTCCCATTCTTTTGGAATGAAGCCCAGCAGAACCATTGATAAGCGGAAGCTTCTGCCACATGCTAAGGCAACGGCGTCGGATTTAAAAACATGAGCCACTGGCAATTACCATTCGTAAAATCAGTGCACTTTGTGGTACACAATGCAGCGGACTCAGGAATACTTGAGCTATTAGCCAAAAATCCCGCTTCCGCTTCCATTTTTTGTTCTGTTTTTGCCGCACCTCTCTTGCAGCTGGAAGAGGCATTATTGTATTCAGTCACAAGCAAAGGTAAATTTCTCAAACTTGAGAATGGTTTCGATAATTACTATCCCCGAAGCAGAAAGCATTCCTATGCTTTGCAAATTTATTCTGAACTGAGTCTAGAAACCTTTAAAAGGAATTATATATTGTCTAGAGCACTGTCTGCATTTCCTATACTACAGGATTTCCCAAGGGTATGTAGTTACGCAGTTTATGGTTCTTAAAATCTTTTCTTAATATCGTTTGCTGACTTCTAGGTACCATTATGTAGAGTTGACTTCATCTAGCTTAATATGGAGCGGTTCAGTCCTACAGTTGAAAAAGGATTTCATTAAGGGTCGTATTTTACTCTAGAAAGGAGACCTCATTCTAGCAAGGAAAGCATACCGAATCATGTTGGCGAGTGAAGACGACATATATGTCCTTAAACGCTCCCTTTAACGCTGATTCCATGTTCGCTTTTTTGCAACAAATTTTTGAAAGAAGTTATGAGCATTCAATCCAAGTTCGTCAACCCTTGAGGAGCATAAAATCAGAGAAGCTCCAACCTAGATATCAATCACAAGGAAGGAAAGCCCGTAGAAATCTGCATAGGTATTTCTGTAGAATTTTTCGCTAATTCTATGCCACCTAAGGCTTGACAGGTCCAGACTTCTAAATGCTCGTCTTTCATGAAAAGAACTATTTCCACAGAAAAGAAAAAAAACAAATTTGGAATAAGCGCTTAAAGACGCGTCTAGTGATATACACTACGTCCTCAACCGCAAACCTGACTTAGTATACTTCCTTCATAAATACTATTTGATTCAAGGCTAGATAGTGATCAGAGAGCACTCGCGCGAGAGAGACGCAAGTGCGTCGCGAGCGCGAGCGTCCATAATTAGGTCACGAAGCCCCGCCTTCCCGAAGCCAAACCAAACCATCAAAACAATCAGTATTCTTGGACTATGTAATCGGACTCGCTGACTTTGAATGGAGTTGGCACTCATGCTTTTTTGTCAATTCTACCAGGTATACTGTAACAGTACTTCTTCAACTTTTCTCTTGATGACTGATTCGAAAGATTCAAAGACTTTGAAACTTGAATATTGTGACACGTTGCTGGCAATACGCCACTTTTGAGTTATATATCCTGTGCTATTATTTGTTACGCCCAGGATCGTTAGTGCGAGGGCGAATGTCAGTGGCGTGGAGATAAACAGAAGAATTCATTAGGACGACTAGAATAGAAAACAACTAAAAATGTAACTGTGCCAAAGGAGTCTTTAGGTGGATGTTTATTGCCTTGCGTTTCGACGGGTATCGTCTTTTTCCGAGGCCTTGAAAAGCGTCACCTTCAATCCACCACAAAGTTAGTAGTCTGCGACTGCGGACATCATCGAGGGCTGCTCAGTGAATCAGAGTCACATATAGTCCGCGGTTATAGTTGATATGATGATATAAGGACAAAAGGTCATTTGTTTCCATTCAGGCATCCATTTTTGCTATTCATTCCTGTATTTCCTTTATATATCCACGCAGCTGTCAAAACGTAAGAAATGAACACCCAAACACCCACCCAAAATAAGTTTGTAAATCATTACGATGTAACATAATGCCCGGATTTGAAAGGGGGAGCACATGGGAGCCACTTACCAATAAACCGCCACAAATGTTCTCTCTAACGCGCAAAGCCCTCTCGCTTCACCAAAGGGTCGTTGCCGTTCGCTAATCTTTCATCTTACTCCAACGGAAGGAGAATGTTCTGCTGAAATTTATTTCAAGATCAAAACTCAGTAATCATTACCTATGACCAACATCTATCACGGCATTCATCCTTGACATAAGAATATTTTCTAAAATTTGCTGTTATGCTTTTGCCAACCTAACTTCCCCATCAATGTGTCAGGACTTTGATATGTATTGCGTAGTTGCAGATACTAAAAAATGAAAATTATCTTTACTGAAGAGTGAGCATGCCTCTAAGCTACGAACGCGATGTGAAATGCTTTAAATCTTTTGCCGCAAAATTCCATTGCCTGCATGGTTATTCGTGCGCAAGCTGTTGAAGTTACCGGATCTGACACGAGTAAAGTGCGGTTCATAATTATACGAACACCCCAAATTTTAAAAGTTTTTGGACTTTTTGGAAGAAACTCAAAAAGCCATTGGTACCACGCGATAGAACACAGCCGAAAACGGTATATGCTCCATAAGAATGAAAATAGATGTCAATCTTAGGAGCGTTTTTGCGCCTAATGCGAATTTTTAGCGGTTCATAATTATACGAACACCTCAAACAAAGGTTCATTTTTCATCCGCGAGTGCAATCTTTCGAATCCAAATTTTTTGTAGTGTTACAGCAACAAAGTTTGAAACATCTGCTACACACCGAACCCAGTGCAGCTCAAAAAGAGGGTCACTACTTTTTTCAGATGGCTCTAAATGCTTTTAGAGTGATTGCGCTCCAAAAAAATACGTTCTTCAGTGGTTTAGGCACTCTAATTAGCTTGTATCAAGGCTATGAGATGAAATAAGCTCTTTCGATAGATACTTTGTTTGGCGCTTGAAAAAACTATGCGTTTTCGTGCCGTTTTTCAACCAAGTTCCAACCTTACTCTAGAGTTAGCACAATTTCGAGCCTCAAAACTCAGTTCGGAAGCCCTACAATGAAGTAAGCAAAAAGTATGTAGAAGCTCACAAGACTGTGTATTTGGCTAGAAAAAATCAGCAGCGTTGAGCGTTTGTTTTGGCCACGCAGACGTCATTTCACCAAAACCACTGTTTTTACTACTGCAATCCCCCTTATTTGGTTTTTAGCTCCGTATCCTCAAGACTAGTTGTGCAAAAAACCCAAAAACTTTAGCACGGATATATCATCATGCAAACAGCGCAGCTGCTTCATATCAAATGTTTGCGCGAGACAGAAGCTGAGTTTTGAGGCTCGAAATCGTGCTAACTCTAAGGTAAGGTTGGAACTTGGTTGAAAAACGGCACGAAAACGCATAGTTTTTTCAAGCGCCAAACAAAATATCTATCGAAAGAGCTTATTTCATCTCATAGCCTTGATACAAGCCAATTAGAGTGCCTAAACCACTGAAGAACGATTTTTTTGGAGCGCAATCACTCCAAAAGCATTCAAAGCCATCTGAAAAAAGTAGTAACCCTCTTTTTGAGCTGCACTGGGTTCAGTGTGTAGCAGATATGTCATACTTTGTTACTGCAACTCTACAAAAAATTTAAACTCAAATGATTGCGATCTTGAATGAAAAATGGACCTCTGTTTGAGGTGTTCGTATAATTATGAACCGCTAAAAATTCGCATTAGGCGCAAAAACGCTCCTAAGATTGACATCCATTTCCATTCTTATGGAGCATATACCGTTTTCGGCTGTGTTCGCGTGGTACCGATGGCTTTTTGAGTTTCTTCCAAAAAGTCCAAAAACTTTTAAAATTTGGGGTGCTCGTATAATTATGAACCGCACTTTATAAGCCTTACAACTTCTCTCTCCTGTTCAAGACAGATTTTGTAGTACCTCGGGAATAACGAGATTTTGACATTTTTGGGTTTTTCAATTCGAAAGAATGAATAAAAGTGGGTTAAGCTTATTAGCAGTGCACCATTCATTCCAAGGGGAAAGCGCCAAAATCGTTACTATAATTCCCAAAATTGAAGTAATTTTGCATACAAGGTGTAATCGTTGCAAACGAGCACACAATATCTCCGGACATCAGAATTCAAATTTATTTGTCTATGATGTTGTGCCAGACCTTAGTACGAGGTCTCTTGATGACCTTACGTTTCGACACAGTCGTCGTCTTTGGAGTGTAGATTGCACCTATTTCTTCTGGGGGACAGGACGCCGGACGCCATCCTCAATCAACTCTAGACTTTGATCCACGCGCAACGTACTGTGATACACGCTGATGGAGAAACTAACCTATGATCCACCGCGATTCAGTGAGTTATCGTGTAGTCGCACAGAAAACATGGACGAACTGAGCATCGACTAGTGAAATGATTTTCATGTCCAGGAAAGTCCCAAAGAAATGTGCCTACTGTTTGATTGTTAGTAACTCTCTTGCAATTGAGTCTTTCGAAAAGCTTTAGGTAGAGCTGGGTTCAACTCAGATTTAGTATGAAGCACCAATTGCCCTTCATCAGGATTATAGTCGGAACTTTCGGCATAAGGCGTCTTTGTGAAAAAGCTGCCCTTTTTTATTCGAAAAAAATTCTAAAAACTTGTGTGATACGGTTTTCATAAACGCTCGGTTTGATCTTCAACTACAACATGGCAAAGTTTTTTAAACGTTGCAACCAGGGCTATTATTTATTTATTTATTTATTCATTTAATACACTACTATAGTGTAATGTGCTAGATGTATAATCGCTAATATAGAAATGAGCAAATACATACGAAGAAATATGTACAGATGATTTGCTTTCAGTTTCACATCGCTAAATCTTCTGATTTAAAACAAAAACTAGGTTAAGAAGTTTATTATAGTGAATCATTTCGAAAAGGTGGTATGTTAGTACGCGAAGTTATCTGCGCAAAAAGATTCTCTCAAACGTTATCAAAAACTTCGATCGCACGCATGAAGAGTAGGTAGTAGGATGTATGCCCAAAATAACGGAGCAGGATGGGATACCCTAGTGCGAGTAACAGATCACTTTCGAGTGGCACGCTTTGGTGGTAGTACCTAGGCGATATGGCAATTCCACTCGTACCTAGGCGTTCATTACACTACCGACCGCCTCCACTTCCTCCGTGTTTGAGCATATGAATGTAACATGCAAGATAAAAGCTTTTAATAATGTAAAGATGCGGCATATATATCAAAAGTAAAACAAGTGCGTATAAGATCTGGTAATTCATGTAGATATTCAATTGATGATTTTGATCTTGCAGGAGATTTGAAGCAATGCGAAATAGAAAGCTAAATAAATATCAAAGAAATTTCATATTGCATATAAACTTAGTTTCCAAATCAAGAAACTAGCACAGGATAGATAAAGATAGAGCGTTGAGCAGAAAAATTTAGACAGTAGTACATTTGAAAAGGTGTACAAGAATGTATATGAAAATTCAGCCATTGTTGTATGATTTCGTTGAAGATAGAATGGTGGATAGATTTAGCTCGCCAAAAATCTGAAAGAAGTAAAACAGGGAGGGAAGAACTGAAGTACGCAGCTTCTCTTTTTTACATAGTTAGTGGGTATGGCCTCTTGAAAAGTTGATCAAGCAGACGAAGGATTATTCCATATTTTACCTAGAAAGAACAGGAGCCAGGAAAGAAGAATAAAAGGATTGCCTTCAGAAATATTCGTTTTCATCAATCCCTATTAACGATAATACATTGTACTTTATAAGTCTTTTTTTTGAACACGACAGCGTTAGGTGCAGAGAGTACCGAGTCAGGTAGTTTCTGCAGCCAACGTGCAGTGCGTGGAAAGAAGGAGTGAAAGAATAGTTTATTTGAAGAAGAAGTAGGGATATCAGAATAAAAACTAAATGCACCTGTTCGACCATAGGAGGCTTCCCATATCCAGAATTCACTGGGTCGTAAGTTAGTCTCAAAACGAATCATTTGAAAGCCAAGAACTAAATCAGCAACTACCATGCGATATAACAAGCTGCAAAGTTTCAAACGTTCTAATCTGCATCCATAAGATGGAAGGGCATAAGGATAATCAGAATTTGGGAAAAGTCTATATAATAGAATACGTGTAAAAGTCATTTGAACCTTTTCCAGGGTTAGAATATCTTTTTTGAGAAAGGGACTCCAAACTTGGCTAGCGTACTCTAGATGTGGAAGAACATACGCAGTATAGAGCTTGATATAGACATCTTGATTAGCATGCTTTATATTGCGTAGCAGGAGAAACATATTGCGTGAGGCTATACGTGAGTAGTGCTCTATATGGGGTCGTAAAAGGAGTTGTTGATCTATCAAAACACCAAGATCACGTACAATCATTGGTCTGGTGAGTGAGGTACCAGAGTGAACATAATCCTCTAGATTTATAGTATTATGTGTCCGATTAGTAATGGTCAGACAAGCACTTTTCGCAAGATTGACGTCAATGTCATTTTGTGTAGCCCAAGACAGCATATTTTGAAGACTAGTTCTCAAAGCGTCCATCACTTCATCTCTATTCAAGTCTGAGTAAGAGCCAAATACTTTTATGTCATCTGCGTAAGCGACCACCTTCACTTTGTTATTAGATAAGCGAGGAAGAAGGTCTCTAGTATATAGGTTAAAGATGATGGGTGATAAAACACCACTTTGAGGTACTCCACTAGTCACAGAGTAAATCTGGGACATGGTTGCGTTTACACGCACTGAGAAGGTTCTTCCATATAAGTAAGAAGTTATCCATCTCAAAAGATCTCTATGAATTCTTGCTTCGGAGAGTTTTTCTATTAGTTTTGGAATATTCACTTTGTCAAAGGCCTTGGATAGATCAAAATACAGAATGTCAGTTTTTTGTTTGAGAGCCAAAGCTTTCTTCCAGTAAAAATCACATGCGACTAATTGTTGTGTAGTAGATGATCCATGTATAAAGCCATATTGTTCCGAAGGTATGAGGCTTTTTCTTTCGCAAAAAGAGAGTAGCCTTTTCTTTATGATCTTTTCTGTAGCTTTACAAAGAGTCGAAGTAATACATATAGGGCGAAATTCAGTGACACGTTGTGGGTTAGTGACCTTTGGAACAGGCACTAATATGCCATGTTTCCAGATTTTTGGAAGATCACCAGATTTGAGGGAAAGGTTCACTATTATTGAAACGGGGACAGCTAATTGATCAGCACATTTCTTGAAAACAATCTGCGGGAGAAAATCACTGGTAATGAAACAAGATGTCTTGAGTTTTTTCAGAAGCCTACTCACTTCCCAAGGAAAAGCCTGTGGGGCACACGAGTAGAAGGGCATAGTTGATTGTTTTAAGACTGAATGTGACTCTGTTGTGGGTCGAAAAACTGAAGCAAAATAGTGGGCTAAACCTTCAGCTCCTTCTTGGTCAGTCATCAAGGGATTTCCCGCTTTATCATGTAAAATTTTGCTCATGTGTTTCTCTTTTAGAAAAAGGCGGATGTATTTATGGAGGGAAGTAAGATTCATTCGAGATAAGTATTTCTGTCTATATGCATTATATTTAGCTGTATGTTTAGACAGTTCATTAGTGATTTTTTTTTTGTATTTATCTGATTGTAAGGGATTACGGAGTGAAGTAAATAAGCGATTTCTTTGCGCAATCAAATTTTTTATGTGCAATGGATAGTCGCAGGAATTCTTTTCCTGCTTTAATGGCACATAACGTGTTAAGATATCATTCAGTGTATCAAGAAAACGCTGATAAAGTTCATCTATTGATGACGAGTCCTCAAGTAAGGTCCACCAATCAGTGGTACTCAGGATGGATGAGATAGTCGAGTAATCAGCCTTGGAATAGTCAGGGTAGGTACTCACCGTATTTATCTTATGGTAGTCATTGAGAATCATCAATCTAAAATAAATGCTAGCATGATCGGAGCCACATAGAGGAGATCTAACGGTTAGGTTATAAATCATGGAATTAGTACAAAGTACAAGATCAAGGATGTTGTTGTTTCTTGTGGGGTACAATACATGCTGTTGCAATGAAAGAACATGAAACAAATTAATAAATCTGGAAGCATCAGGACATAGTGGTGTCAAGGTCAACCAATCAACATTGAGGTTGAAATCACCCAGAAGCACAATGTTTTGAAAGTTACAACCAAATGTTTATATCAATTGGATAAGTTCGGAATCATCGGAGTATGAGGATGAGGGAGGGCGGTAGACTAGAACAATTGCACATTCTAACTGTAGAGGATGATTGAAAAGTTTCAGTGCTAGCACATCGCTCAAAGTAGACGCAGGTATAGAGATATCTTCGCAAAGAATCGTATCTCGAATAAAAACACAGATACCTCCCCCTCGTTTTTCTATACGATCTTTACGAAAGACAATATAAGGAAGATTGAAGCACAACTCTGATGAATTGATTGAGGATGAGAGCCAAGATTGGTAATACAGACAATATCAGGTTTATCAATAGCTAGAAGAAGACGAAATGAATCTATCTTATTGACGAGACTACGTGCATTTAACATCATACAACTCATTCCATTAATACCATGCATGAAATTCAGTTTACCTGAGGTGAGACTTGACTCTGACTATTGCGAATGTCTGTTATCTTGACTACTTCACCTCTGTATACCACGTATGTTTTTTGACCTAAAGCTTGATTTTTCTCACGAGCCTCTTTACTCAATTCAAAGCCTCTCCTGCGCTCTTCCACTGTCTGACTAGGCCTAATGATGATATTCTTGTACTTGGGGTTGTTCCTAGTAACGGAGCTTTACTAGAACAGCGAGGCAGTGGGATCTTGAGGGCAGCGTTACTTTGGTCAAACGAGGTTTGTCCTCCATAGCCATACCCATACGAAAAATCGCCGACGGCCTCGCCTCGACGCCCAGAACGTCCAGAATCTCGGTTACTTTCATTTCGACATCAATCTGTCTCTCGGATGGACATTTTTCACCCTAGAATTCAGGGATGCCATGTATCACGACGCTTTTTTGGCGGAAATACTCCTCGCAAATCGAATGTGATCCGATCAATACCGACTTTAGGGCCTGGAATGAATCCAGGACCTGAGTAGGTACGCGTGGAGTTAGTGCCAAAAAGACGAATTATTGTTCAAGTGCGAGATTATATCAGCAGAGAGTTTCTGAGTCAGCACTTGCCTTTCGTTAGAGGCGTCATTAAAAAGCCTGCTAAAGTCAGGCATAGCAGAAGAAAGTTTCGACGCACCGGATTGTTTCTTCATTGAGGTAGTACGATTCGAAACCATGGTAGGATATAAGAGGATATATACTGCTGCCGCTCAGTGTGCTTGTGTGAATGAGAATGAGAATGAATAAATAAAAATATAGCAATGAAATAAAATATATAATAAAATAGCAATAAACATTATTGCTTACTTATCATGAAGTTTTGAGATGGTATTATAATGGGATGCGAAATTCATATCCAATAGATAACTCAGCTACAGAAGCTATTAGGCTGGTACGAAAGTTCTCGGACATCTTCAGAAAAGATCTGTTATTTCTCGAAACCTAACGCAAATACATTAGATAATGGTACCATTTGATAGAGGAAAGCAAGCTCCTCAAGATGGTATGCAAATGTTCGCACCAGCTTCGACCCACCATAAGTTTGCACCCAAAATCTGAGTCGTACTAAAATTCAAAAAATCGCGAAAAATTCATATCTTTGTTCAAACAAATTCTACGGATCTCCAACTTGCTCACAAATTTGCGGACCACATCAGACACTCATATGCACCGTTTTTGTAATTTTTGCTTATCTAGAAATTGAAAAAACGAAAATTTTCATGCTTGTAAATATAAAAACGAAGCTGTGCTGTTTCCACCTATATAATTGAATAGTACAAGCCCTCAGAAGTATAACCGTAAATTTTCAAATAAAAATATTTTTGTTATTATATATCAATATTATTCTATTATAATATAAATTAGGTTGGAAACTGATGCAACTCATTCAATAACTTTCCTCTCACTCAACATGGCACACTCAAAATTTGCCACTATGTTATGACGTAAGCTACAAGCGCAGCTGCTGTTCTGCAAAATTCTAACGTCGCAGTGAGGGTTACGGCAGGTATATAGTATGAAGGAAAAAATTACAAAACTCGATAGATTCGGCTGAAACTTGGAATAGGAGGGTTATCCGACATGCTGATCACGAGAATAATCCTGAATTTGCGCAATAAGGGCTTTTTTGTAAGATTACTGTAAGTGTACGATATAGGGTTTCACCCTAAACAAGGAAAGATGCGTTGATTCAACAAGTAAATATGATATTCGTGTTTAGCAGGTCAAAGAACCTTGATATGTAGAAACGGGAATTTTGTGATTCTAACTCCTAAGTCATTGAAGGTTGTTCCTAGCAGCCTTTCGTATAAATTTTATTTCTTTTTTGGATAATCCGAATAAATCAACCTCTAGCAACAACAAGCATACGATTCCGGATGATCGCGCATGGTCTAGGCTGCTAACAACTTTTGCCTCAAAACCCCAAAAATTCTCAAAATTTACTAGTTTTCGAAAAATGCCTAGAAATTTTCTAATTCGTTTTCAAAATTCAAGCAACTGTAATTAGTCGTAGTTCACACTGCGGTGTACATATTGCCTAAGTTTGAGTGCGTTGCATCCAAAGGGAGTTGAGTTATGAAAGCAGTTGCAAAACTTAGTTTCCAGCCTAATATGTTCGTATATCATTTATTATATCTGATTTATTATACTATTTATATTATAACATATTATTATATTATATTATTTTATTTATACTTATACTATATTATTTTATTATTATATTAGGTTGGCACGAAAGTTCTGTCGCACTATTTTCAAAAATTTATAACTTCTGATTTTCCCAACCGATTTGACTGCTTTTATTTTTGTATGAAAGAGTAAATCTGCTCTTTATAACGACATCTTAGCTGCTTATTAGTGATCATATGTTGCATAGATAGGAGCGATAGAAGAAAATTAGTCAAAATTTGAATTTTCTGTGTAGGGTCATAAATCGGAAACTTGCAACAAAAATCGGAGCAGTCGGTATTGTAGGTTCTTTCACCAGCTTCTTCTAATAGTGCAAAGTTTGCGCCTATTAAGCGTCTCTATGAAAAGTTATGAATTCCCTGAAAAAGGCCAAAATAAATCAAATTCGCCCTTTTGTATTGCTTGCTCGGAAATCATAACATTTCATAGAAACGCTCAATTGGCGCAAACTTAGCCTTGTTAGAAAGAGCTAGTGAAAAAACCTACAATACTGATTGCTCTGATTTTTGTTGCAAGTTTTCGATTCTTTATGACCTTACACAGAAAATTCTAATTTTGACTAATTTTCTTCAATCGCTCCTATCTATGCAACAGATGATCATTAGCAAGTATCTAAGATGTCGTTATAAAGAGCATGATTTACTCTTTCATATAAAAATAAAAGCAGTCAAATCGGTTGGGAAAATCAGAAGTCATGAATTTTTGAAAATGATGCGACAGAACTTTCGTGCCAACCTAATATTTTTTATTTACTATTAAATTGGTGCAAAAGTTTTGTCAGTTTTTTCAATCTATCGGCAAACACGCTAGAATGAACATAAACAAACACTTCAAAATGTATCCTATGCGGAATTTCTTCCTCTTTCCACTGCCGATCTTCCATTGTGTTTCGTTGCGAGAATTACGAGATATTTGCTGGAAATTACAGCCACTCGTTTTTACCATGTCCAACTTTCGCTAATTTTCAAAATTTTTATATGGGACTTTCGGCGGAGCCCTAATAATTAGCAGATAGGGCAAACTTTTTGCCAACAGAACCAATTTTTTGTAGCCCTATGGCTTATCTCTTGAAGTGACCAAGTTTTACATTCAGCTTATTTTAACCTCGTAGAGCATAATATGTTAAACACTTCAATCACCATTCCATGCAACTTTTTTCTCCTCGTTTTAACACTTGTCTTTTTTGCCGAAATAGGCGAAGCTTGTGGGGAAAATCGCAGTTTTTCTCAATTTCAGGAGTGCGCACTGATATAACCTATGTTTCAAAATCTTCATAATTTGGAGCGAAAATCGCTCATTTACTTTGTATCTGTAGCGGAAGTAATAATTGAGTGTTGATACCTCATTATTCTGTAGGTTTTGCAGTGTTTGGTGCAATAACAAGTTAAGCGATTTTTCCAAAGCACAAGACTTTTAGGAAATTATTTAGCAAAAATCTGGAAAAGCAGCCGAAAAAAAAGAAAAAATGTGCATAAGGTGGCAAAAGGTTTGCCCTCTCTGGTGTTATTAGGGCTCCATCGAGAGTCTCATACAAAAATTTTGAAAATTAGCGAAAGTTGGACATGGTAAAAACGAATGGTTATTTCCAGCGAATATCTCATAAATCTTTCAACGAAACACAATGGGAGTTCAGCAGCTGAAAAGAGGAAGAAATTCCGCATCGGATACATTTTGAAGTTTTAGTTTATCTTCATTTTAACGTGTTTGCCGATGGATTGAAAAAAATGACAAATTTTTTGCACCAACCTAATACCCTAATTTCACGCGTACAAGGCGCGGGGTGGTCCTAGCTTTCATCGAGCAGCTCAGCCGCCCCAACGTGTTTTAAGAAGCGATCCTTATGTTGCACGATTCGTCAGGCAAAACGCAGTACGGTATGGGGTTCCTTTGGTTGCGAAGTCCTTTGCCGTGTTCGGGCTGGTCGATGAAAGCTAGGACCACCCCGCGCCTTGTACGCGTGAAATTAGGGTATGTTATTTTATTATATTAGGTCTTCCCGAAAGTTTTATCCGTTTTTTCATCGCTCACTAAAACTCACAGAACAACCGATCCGTGATCGACTTAGGTACCATTTGATTCAGATTTTTATCCTCTTTCATAAATCTTTCCTGAATTTTAAAAAACTTTATAGCGATGTTTTCAAAAAGTTCTGGTAACTGCTATGTAGAGCAAACTTTGGCTATACTGCAACCGTTTTAGCTTACACGGGGCACGTTTATCAAGTCCGTTATAATTATTTATTTCATAAAAACCGCGGCTTTTTGATTACGTTCACCACGTAAAAGTACCGGAAATTCCAAAATGCTGCTTATTCGAAGCAAATCAAACTTGGTTGTGTTGCGCAAGTAACGTTCAATAAGAATCATGTTTCAATTTGCACAAGCTTCAGAAGCTTTCGTTATTTGCTGCAGTTGCGTGTTTCATGACTTTGCCAAAAATCGAGACCTCCGAGGAAATAATTTTTTTGCTAAAATCAGCAGATTAGGAGAATCCAAAAATAACACCTTGTAGTCCGAGAATTGCTCTATTTAATCCTTACCTAACCCTTTCCGGATTTTTGGTATGAAATTTTCTAAAATTAGTCTAACTTCAAGCACGTGAAATTGACGGGTGAAGAATTTTGGCAATTATCAAAAAAAGCTTACAAGATTGTGGTTCGAAAATGCATCCGCAAGAAAGAGAAGGAAAAGCTTCATCGAATGCATGTTGAAACTCATTCAGTTCTTCATTGTGCGTGGTTATATAGTGGTTTGAAAAAACGGACAAAACTTTCGGGACAACCTAATCTTACATACAGGGTGTCCCAAAAAAATGTGTCTACTGTTCGATTGTAAATAACTTTCTTGCTATAGAGCGAGGTTAAACTTAGGCTTACAGTATGAAGCGGATGATCTATCGCTCTTCGCTACTGTAGGATTACGGTACGAACTTCGACGAGGACTTTAGCCATTGTAGGCCATATTCTGCCTCGGAACAAAACCAAACAAGCCAAAAATTCTTATACCACGGTAATGCAGCCGCTGATTTCGAATATGAAGTTTTCACCTTACTGCAATGCTTCTTTCCAAAGTTATTTCTGGTAAATCGTAATAATTCAATTCCCAGGACTTGGCAATGTAATTACACCGTCAAAAAAGCTCACTCGCGACACTAGCGACACTCGTAAAACTTGTTAGATGTAATCAGCACGCGCGAAAACCCTATTACACGTTTTTTCGAGTTCTTTGAAAAAAATTCTTTGTTAGGTGGTATATTCCACATTGATTCCATATGCTGAAAGTTCTTACCGTAATCCTACAATAACGAAAAGCGACAGATGATTCGCTCCATACTGTTAATCTAAGTTAACCTCGCTCTACAGAACGGCACTTAAAGCATCTTGAAACACTTCATTACAAGAGAGTTTCTTACAATCAAACAGTAGGCACATTTTTTAGGACACCCTGTATAAAGCTGAATGTCTGTCTGTCTGTCTGTCTGTCTGTCTGTATGTATGTACGTATGTTCCGAATAGAAAATTCCATTTCTGAACCGATCCGGACCAAACTTGGCACACATACACTTCGGGTCCCGGCGGGTGTCATAGGCTACTTTTCGTCATTGATCGATATCGATTTTATCGATTTTTTGCAAAATTTGAGCTACGGGGCTGGGAGTTGGCACAAGGGGGTAATCGAACATGCTGATTACAAATATGTTATTGACAGGGCCTAGCGGAGCCGGGTTTACCAACTAGTATTATTATATTATACAGGGTGTCCCAAAAGTAAGTACACACTTTTCAATCGTCAATATCTCTCTTCCCAATGGGTCTTTTCTTGCCAGTCAGGTATCGTTCTGTAGAGAAGGCTTTAATTTGAACGGCAGTATTAAGCAAATTTAAGATCTCTCTTCATTACTGTAGAATTACGGTAAGAACATCCAGCACATGTGGAACCATTGTGAAATAAGCCATCTGACAAAATTTTTCTCCAAAAATCTGAAAAAAAACGTTTGCTAAGGTTTTCGCGCACTCTGATTCTACTACACAACTTTTTACGAGTGTTTCCAGTTTTTTTGACGGTGTAATCACATTTCTGACAAATACTGGGAATTCCGTTATTAAGGTTTACCTGGAATAACTTTGGAAAGAAGCATCACGGTAAAGTGGGAAATTGAATTCGAAATCAGCGGCTTCCGTTACCATAATATAGGAGTTTTTGTCTTGTTTTGTTTCGTTCCGAGGCAGCATATGGCTTTCAATGGCCTAAAACTCTTGTAGACATTCTTACAGTAATCCTACAGTAATGAAGAGAGATTGGGAACTCGCTCGATACCGTAAATCTAAGTTGAAATCTCCTCTACAGAATGGTACTAGGCTGGCGGAAATATACGCAATGTGAAGACAGATATTAACGATTGAAAAGTGTGTACTTACTTTTGGGACACCCTGTATTAGGTCGTTCCGAAAGTAATGTCGCTTCTTTCAAATGAACGCCACATTTGATAGAACCAAAATTTTCAAAAGCTAGTGGGCTTAGTTAATGCAGCATTTTGTCCTCTTTCTAATAATTGTAATCCTCGCACAATATTCAACGAGATCCCAAAAATTACCAAACCTTGCGACTCATGCTTTTTGTCATGGTCAAGTTCGGGTATTATTCTATATTTTTGTACTGACTCCCTGAAGATGTACAAGTAACAGATAAACAGAGCAAAAAATGAAAAAAAATGCTTTGCGTCTCTTTAGGACGCAAAGCAATCTTTTCTTTTTTTCATTTTGCTTCTTGGAATTTCTACTGGGTTGGTGCAAAAGTAATGCGCGTTTTTCTAGCCCTAGTTTCAAGATAGTTTTTCTCCATCAAAGTTTCTTCGATGAAACTTACCCAGCATACTGTCATGAAGCTTCTTTCATGCTCTATTCAGCGATGGTTGAAAGAAGCTTCTAGCCTCATTCGTTAAAATTTTATAGAGTTTCATACAACTGCACTCAAAACTATAATTTCATTGCACTTACTTTTCCGGCCAGAATTCAAGCGCGAGTAAAGGCATTCATTTGAAAATTTGACTACTGTATGTAGTAGAAATTTTCTACGTTATGCATGCTTTACTGTTTTCCTGGAGATTACTTACAAGGGAAGTTCGCGGAATCGAAATGGCCGATTGATATGTGGTATATACCCGGGCTCGGGACTCGGGAGGTTAGTATCAAATATGCAGCCATTAGCTGCGACGCGTTACTCTGGAGCAAGTTACAGCCCCTGAAAGTTTTGGCGCATGCATGTGTAGCGAGCGCATAAATGCAATCATCGTGGTCGTGTGGTGTAGTGGTTAGTGTCTCGGACTCACAGGTAACCCATGAAGGTTCGAGTCCTGTTGCTGTCCACATCTTTTGCGTTCTTCTCAAATTCCATTTTTTACCTGTTTTATGTGTTTTTGAGGCAAAAAATGACACGTACGGCTTACGTGATGAATTTTTCACAAACATTCGACCAATTTTCAGATGCAAAATTCCCGGGCAACTTTTTGCGTCGAACAATCAGACTTTATCAAAAGTTCACATCGAATTGCTTACAAATAACCAACTATTGGGAGCATATGTGATAATCTATGACAAAATGGTTGAAGCACAGGTATTTCTCGCAATGTGCACAACGAATAAATATAATATCATTGCATTCTTCTATCTCACAGCAAGCAGCTGTATTCAAATTATAGGGAAAACAAAACTGTAGCGGCGTTTCAAAGGATTCAGGGTGCTCGTCCACATACCCTGCGGCATGCCACGAGTATGCGAGAAAACCTTTGAAACGCGGCGAACAGAACTGGAAATAAACAAGTGAAAGCAGCTCAAAATTGAGTCTCTGATGCAACGGGAATTCAACTTGGTGAGTGTGAACAAATAAAACAAACCGCTTGTAGACCGATTTAAATGGTAGGAAAAAATAAACATCAAGCGGTTGCACTATTGATGTGGTTCCCGCAGGAATATTCATAATTTTGAGACTTTTGCCCTCTGGCAATGCAGACATGATTAAGTCATGATCTTTGAATGAAGACCACGAATCAACGAGTAAAATTGTTGCTGCCGGGGAGTCTGATAAAGCTACACACGAGCGCACCCAATCCAGTAAAAGTTGCTTGTTCATCATGTGCGTAGTATTGGCACATTTCAAGATTATGTGCCTCGAAGTGCCCTCTAGCGGGAAAACGCCCTTGTTTTTCCTAGAAAATCAAAGTCAGGCATGTAAAAGGGTTACTCTAAACTACCTGCATAACTACAAAGAGTTTCGCTCCGAGGTGGCCGTCTGCGTACAGAATCGGCATAATGGTAAAGGAGTGAGTCGTTGCGGATACCGACTGCACTACCCTTTCAACTTTTTTCGAGCCTTTCTCTGCCAACGACCGAGCGGAGTGAATTTCCTTCACAAACCCACTTTGGTCGGCGTTGCAGATCAACGCAAGCGGCCATCTTTCCATTCCTGAAATTATCTTCTTGAATTATGCCTTTTAATGGATGCAGCACAATTACGTTCTTTCACCTTGCTCACGAATGATTGAGCATTTCTTGTAATGGTTTCTTTGTCCAAAAAGTTTTTTCTGAATATAAAGGTTGTTACTCTTCGCGAAACGATGTTGTTCTTTTTCTTGAACGTATGTATCCAAGTATGACTAGCACGGAAATCGTCTATGTGAAGTTCGTCTCTGTTGATTTGCAGTACGAAATCTCTCAAATCGTAATCGTGTAGAGCAATTCCCAACATTAACTTCGATTTTACAATTTCCTTCAACCTTTCGACCAATGTTCGGAGCCGTATGCAGCGGTCAGCAATTCTTTCACCTATATAACACCTTTTCTTCCCAGCAATTATGTCAAACAGTTCAACTTAAGTTCCTTTTCAATCTCTCTCAATTTCAACATGTGGTACGGGGTTTTGATGAACCGGAACTTATTAGTCATGCAGGATAATGGACGATTTCCCTTTTCCGTTGAACGATAGAAGGCAATTGCCTTTTCGACCTATAGTAGAGCAGATGGCAGCGGAAACACGCCAAACTTGACACACCATTTCGCCAGATACTTCTGTGTCTCCGAATAGAACCGATCCGCGACTGCTTGATGTGGGTTTCTCATTTTCATCGTCAGCAGACCATTCTTCGCCCTCGTTGGCCTCTTCTATCACGTCGTCTTCGTCCGATTCGATATCGCGGGCATTAGTAGCTGCTTCGCGCAAGATGTATGTGAACTTGTCGATTACTTTTGTTCATTCCTAGTCGGCTTAATACTCCTTTGACAAATATGCTAAAACCAATTTTGGGCAGAACATAGCAACGACAACGACTTTTGAGCGACGGCTTGTCAAATACTTTGAAGATTTGCCAAATTTTCACTTCCACATATTATCCTCGGTTGCACGTAGCATTTACGTGACAATCTCCAAGTTGTATCACATCGTACTATTGATTCTTGCTAATGAGCTACTTGTGAGAATGATGTCGCAGGTTTTAAAATTAGTAGAGTCTAACCAAGCGTATGTGTCATTTTTTGCCTCAAAAACACATAAAACAGGTAAAAAATGGAACTTGAGAAGAACGCAAAAGATGTGGATAGCAACAGGATTCGAACCTTCATCGGTCACCTGTGAGTCCGAGACACTAACCACTACACCACACGACCACGATGGTTGCATTTATGCGCTCGCTACACATGCAGGCGCCAAAAACTTTCAGAGGCTGTAACTTGCTCCAGAGTAACGCGTCGCAACTAATGGCTGCATATTTGATACTAACCTCCCGAGCCCCGAGCCCGGGTATATACCACATATTAATCGGCCATTTCGATTCCTCGAACTTCCCTGTTAGACTAAGATCTCGGCGCCTCAACATGAGTGATGATTTTGGCCACTCTGTCAACCATACAATTCCTTTGAAGAGGGCAATCGCCAAAGTTTTGCTCATCTCTGTACGCGTAAGGGTGGGCCTCCTGCTGACAGTTTTTGCAGAAATGTGGAAGCTGTTCAGTACACAGAAAATGAAAAATCTCCATATTTTAGGATTTTGAGGGCTACGAAAAAATGTCGAAAAAAGCGGACAATTTTGAATAATATTTTTTTCCTTTTCGCAGATATTCTTTGTTTGAGCTCTTTTGTACTTTTTTTGTACTACTGGCTTGCGGCTACAAGACAGTCAACTTATCATTTATACCGACAATTCTTGAAGGAAGTTATGATCAGTTAAAAACGAGATTACCGAAAAAAAATTTTTTTTGCTTATTGATCCATATTTTTCCACCAATTTGCGTTGTTAACATAAGTTGATGTGCGCTGTATAAAGAGAGGTTTGGCGCCTCTAATGAATTTTGCCGCACTGAAAAATATGGATTTTTTAGAAAGTTATAGCACGTCAAAGTGAGAACTTGCAAAACGCGCATTACTTTTGCACCAACCTAATAGAATCAAATTTTTAGAGCTATCAAATTTATATTTGGTCAAATCAAACCTCACAGAACAACAATCGGCAAGCCTGTTGAGTGTCATTCGATGCAGCTTTTTCTCCTCTTTTTACAGTTGTTTTCGGTTTCCGGTTCATAAAGTTTTCAGGGATAAAGTTATCATAATTTAGTTTTATCATGGCGCCCCAGGCTGCCCCCGAAATTCCGAAAGTTGCTAATGTGAAGCGGTAAACGCTCAAATGCTTTGTAAAATCAGTGTCAAATCATAATCCATCTTGTAGGTTTCAAAATCCGAAATTTTATTGGTGTTTGATGCATTTGTGTCTGAGAAAAGCCTGCTAAAATTCGGTGATTCCAATGATTTATCTTCATAAAAGTTATGACGAGCTCTGAAAAGTAGAAAAAAATTGTACTGTTTTCTATAAGGTTTGTTTAATCCACCTGTTACTTGGTCTGCTTTGGAGAATTGTTGTAAAAATTTAGAAAAAACGTAAAACTTGACCTTCTCAAAAAGCATGGGTCACAAATTTTAATAAATTTTCTGGAGCTTGTCGAGTATTGCGCAATGCTCTCACAACCATTAGAAAGAGAATGAAATGCTGCACGAATGCTACCAAGATCTTTTGGAAATCTTGCTTCCTCGAAATGTAACGTTCACTTGAAAAAAGCGACATAACTTTCGGAACGGCCTAATATTATTGATACTATTATTAAAACTATTAGGTCGTTCCAAAAGTAATGTCGCTTTTTTCAAACGTACGCCACATTTCGTGGAACAAAGATGGTAAGAGATTCTGGTAGCATTTGATGCAGCATTTCATTCTCTTTCTAATGGTTATATAACTACCGCACAAAATTGAATAACCTCTGGGAAAATTATCAGAATCTGCGACCCATGCTTTTTGAGAAGGTCAAGTTTCACAATTTTTCCAAATTTTTATAACAACCCCCGGAAGGAGTCCAAGTTATGTATGGATAGAGCAAACCCTTCGGGAAACAGCACAATTTTTTGCTACTTTTCAGAGCTCGTCATAATTTATGTTTAGATTTTTTGATGGAACCACCGAATTTTAGCACGATCTCTCAGACACAAATGCATCAAACACCAAGAAATCGTCGGATTTTGAAACTTACAAAAATGGATTATGGTTTTGCACTAATTTTACAAAGCAAATGAGCGTTTACCGCTTCAGGTTAGAAACTTTCGAAAATGCCGGGTACAGCCGGAGGCGCCCTGGAAAACCTGAATTATGATGATTTTATCTCGGAAAACTTGATGAATCGGAAACCAAAAACAACTGATAAAAAGAGGAGAAAAAGCTGCGTCGAATGACACCCGAGTTGCTTGCCGGTTGTTGTTCTATGAGGTTTGAGTTGACTAAATATGGAATTTGATGGCATTTTAAAACTGATTCCAGAAACTCTAAGAAGCAAGCTAAGGAAAAGAAAAAAATCACTCTGTGTTCTATAAGGTTTGCTCTAGCTACCTGCCACTTGTACTCTTTGGAGAATAGGTACAAAAATTTTAAAAAATTGCCGAACTTGACCATGGCAAAAAGCATGAGTTGCAGATTTTGTTAATTTTTCGAAAGCTCAATGAAAACTGTGCAATGTAATTACAATCATTAGAAAGAGGATGAAATGCTGCATCGAATGCTCCTAAAATCTCTTGAAAATCTTGATTCCATGAAATGTGGCGTTCATTTGAAAAAAGCGACATTACTTTCGGAACGACCTAATATTATTATTATATTAATAATAACTTTAATTAAACCGTAAATTTCACTCAGGCACTTTCTTGGACGGATCTCAGACATGCCAAATATCTTTTGGAAGCGGAAGACGAGGCGGTTCCGTTAACTATTTCCTTACAAGTAGTTCATGCACAGAAGTTATGAAATTTTTTTCCTTAGAACTCGTAAATATCCAGAACACTATCCACACCCTTCACAGGCACTTTTTCCATGATAACAAGGCAGGCAGGCAGGCAAACTATATATCCTCGGAAGCGGAAAGCAAGGCGGTTTCGATGTCAACCATCTTGACATCTTGACGTACAAGATACTCATCTACAGAAGTTATGGATTTTTTATCTAAAAGTTCGTAAATATTTGGAAATCACTACCCAGACCTTCGCCAGGCACTTTTTTGAAATACTCCAGACAAACTCCCAGACAAACTATATAATTCCTGAAAGCGGAAAAAAGGTGGTTCTGAAAACAATTTCCTTGCTGACGTTGCTGTTCATCGATGAAATTTATAAATTTTTTCAAAAATTTGTGAATGCTCAAAATTATCTACCTCTTTCCAAAACAGATGTTCTCGCATACACATCTTCCACTCTATGGTATTTTCGAAAACAGACAGGATGTTTCCAATCCTACTTTAATACTTACAAAAAAGACGGCAATTGATGGTAGAGAATTGAAAACGATAGAACGTTGATTAGGGAAAATGATGAAAGAACACTATAAATCCCCTTCCCTCCCCCTCGGCCGACATTTTGCAATTTCTCGATCAAGTGAGACACCCTTTACCCTAGAGCGACTGCGACCACTGTGACCTCTTCATCCTGGGTTGCTCCATATAAAAAATGGTGAAAGCTCGATCGCTAACGATAAACCTTATTTTATTCGCGCTTGATTTTCTGAAGGATATCAAGGCTCCCTAGATTTTCATGCTGTTATCTCTCCCTCGCACATGCACTCTACTCCGGTGACAACGCATTCACTCGCCGTTTATTCGTTAAACCTCCTTCACTCTATCCTCAAATTCTAACCGTTTTTCTACAATGCGACACAGCTTACACATTCTGATTGACACACGGATCTTGTTATCGTGCAATCGTCAATTTTGTAAAAGCAGCGTCTCACCAAAATTTAGTTGCCGAGTTCTTTGCATTTTGCAAGCCTGTCGGACCCTGTCTAGCATTATATGGGCATAAAATCGCACAAAGTTCTCAAAAATTCCGTTTTCTGGAGGCCCCGCGGAAGCAACGTTGTGCCTTCCAACTTCAGCCTCAGCAACAGTGGCAGCAACAGAGGAGAGGTGGATGCCAGTTGGAGGGACGTTGTTTATACGCGTTAGGGGGCGACCGAAGAAGTCGTCCGCGAGCACCAAGTCGCTCTCCGCGTACCACTTTGAGCGAATTTTTCTCACCGTGGAGGGGGTCAAAATGAGTGAAACTTGTTTCAATGGCCTATTTAGAAGTCCCTATAATAGAATATGTAAAGATCCGCACGACCTCAACTTTGGTGAGACACTGGCTTTAAATGTAACGTTGGAATTCTTGCCAACCTCACATTCTCAGATAATCGCCGTGGGCAGGCGATCCGCAAACTCGCGCTTTTCTGCAGGCGGTCAGCAGAATTTTGGGGCGTTGCTAAATCTTCAGCGGGCGATACTTCCTATTGCAGCATGTTCTGCCAGCGTGGTACAGCATTTTCTGCAAGCGCTCGTCAAATAATTTCTTTCAGCGAACACTGGCCAAACTTTCAGCAGGCGCTCGGACTCTTTTCAAGCAGTTTTGGGCGTACGCCGTGCAAAGGTGAGACTCTATGTGGCAGAAATGTCATCGATGGTTTGGTTACCCAAGGTTGGGTACCTTCCCCCAGCGGAAGGTACCCCTGGGGAAAGTCCGCGAGAATACGGCCACTGCGCCGCAACCAAGCCATAGAAAAACCGAGATTCTTGTTCGGGCAATCATCAAATAATGGCCAACATTTATCTAAATGTCTGCAAGCGGACCGCAAAAAATCAGCGAGCTATCTTTCCGATGCTCGTCTGCCCAAAAATCAAATAGCCGCCTGCCCCCGACGGTTACCAGAGCTTGTACTGGTGCGCAATCGTTTCCCATTTCCTAGCCGTTATTATTTTCTTAGTTTACGAAAATTCCAGAGAATGCATCAATGAGTGTTTGTGTACGCACATGATGAGAGCAAGTACTCAGATAATCGCTGAGGGCAGTCGACCTTGCGATTATGGGCAAGCGGCCACCGAAAAATAGTTCGCTGATTTCTTGCGCTCCGCTGCAGAAATTAGAATGTTGGCCAATTTTTAGACGAATGCTAGTAGAACAATTGCGGCTTTCTCATAGATTAGTTGCGGCGCATTGGCCGCATTCTGCGCATTCTCGCACACCTTCAGCGAGAATGCAAATCTATTAGGGGCCGCACGATCCTTTATGAAGCCCGGTGCCTTCCGCTGGGAGAAAGTACCCCAAACTCGGGTAAACGGCCGGTGGCACCTCTATCACACAGAGTTTTACTCTTACCAGTGCTCGGCGTAAACTCAAAAATGCGTAGAGTCCGAGCGCCTGCTAAAAGTTCGGCCAGCGCTTGCTGAAAGTACTTATTTGACGAGCGCCTGCAGAAAATTCTGTGTTGCTGTCCGCTGGAAGAACATTAGACAGTAAAGGAAGTACCGCTCGCTGAAGGTTCGGCCACTCTCCAAAATTCTGCTGACCGCCTGCAGAAAAGCGCGAGTTTGCGGACCGCCTGCCTCCGGCGGTTATCTGATTAGGTTTTGTAGAGTTTTCTGAGCGAGATCCAAACTTTGAGGCTCTCGATATTTTCAGATTTCTTCAGTCTTCTTGCGAACTACTATTTACGCGGATATCTCTTAGCCAGCGCCCGCACAACTGTCTAGGATCAAATTAGACTTCGTTTCTGATGTGAATCGAAAGAGCTACCGTTTTTGCAAGGTCTGGGGCGTTAGAGAAAAATCGTTGACATGTCAAATTGTGTACAAATTGTGCAAAAACTTTAAATTTTGATGTGCCCTAAAACCGTTCTCAAGGCTTCTAAACCATTACCACATTGTACGCGTTGATTGAAAGCTTCCTTTCGCAAGTGCGCGAAGACTAAAGCAAAGGATTGGTTTAGTTACAGCGCACAAACGATCGGATGACACCAAATCTGGACTATGTGTAAACAATATTACTCCAAACCGCATCGTGGAAAACTTTAAAAACTAATGTGTTTCGAAACCGTTCTCAAATTTTTCGGCTTCTAGACCAATACAGAACCAAATGGATTGGTTTGGCGTTCGTCTAGAAGAACGACTAAAAGTATGGCCCATAGTAAACCCCATTTCACTTCAGATGATCTCAACTGATGGGCTGAGTTGAGGTATTAAAATAAACTGACTAGCGGTTACTCTCACATGCTTAAGAATGCGACCTGATCTGAAGGGTAAGCGTCAGGGCATGTGCAACGATGAATTCACCTAAAATCCGTATGAGCAGCCTCGATTTTGAGATGAATTGACCGAAATAGTGTGCAAGGGATGAGACGCAGAGAAAAACCCCGTAGGTTGCTCGTGAGAACTTACGAGACATCGTAATTGACGTATAGTTGCAGTACAAGAACGCGCAAAACTGCACAGTACCGGTGCTCAAAAAGGAAAGGATCAATGAACAGCTGATTTCTGCAAAAAACAGAAGAATAGGTTTTTTCCTTTCTGCAGAGTTTGCTTAGGTTTCCTCTGCAAAAGCTAATCAGAGCGACGATCTCTTTATTTATTTCCATTCGATTTTGTCCCTACTTCCTCAATTTTTGATAATTTTGGTTTTGAAAAAACGCAGTTTTGTTTTGTGCCTTCATTTGGTTTGTAGATTCCTTGATAGCGGCCGTCATCGATTCTTCGATAGTTGCCGCTATCAAAGATTGCTCAGTGATGCGCAAAAATTCACCATGTCCGGCGCCGAACCACGGCCGTGCGGGTTGAGTACCAGCCACATACCTGTTTGACCAAACCTGCACAATAGGTGTAGGTGTTTCTTCTTTGTTAGCGCGCAAGATTTTTATGCCTGAAAAGCGATCCGCATCTAGATCAATAGCTAGCGGGATGCTAGACCGAGGCGCCATACGATCAAGTCGGATCCGTCTCAGGGCGGATCCCCTTTGAAGGGGGGGGGGGGGTTTACTACGGAACTATATCTCATGGTAAAAAAACCGATTCAAACCATTACCTCTCCTCTTTTTTGAGCAAAAACAGTATAAGCATACATTAGATAGCATACATATATTAGATATCGTGCTGCAATCACATGGGTGTCAGGACGTCCTCTGAACTACCTATGTGGCGACTATTGTTGTAGGTCACAGATTTGGTTGGCCTAGGGGATGCGACATCTGAAGAGTATACTTGGGTCCGAACCGAAAAAAATAGAAATTCGATCATTCAATCAAAACATTCGGATACGTTCGCAGTCGAAGTTCGATAACCGGAGTTTTTCCATTTTCGAATAGTATTCGAAACTCGAATAATTGAGAAAACGGAATTTCGAGTAAAATGATGTTCAGAAAATAAAGTTTTAAATGATATTCGAAGACTCGAATAATCAAAAAACAGGGTTTTGAATAAACCTCATTCGAATGTTTTATTCGAATGTTTAATTCGTATTCGAATGAATTCGTACAATTAATCGAGTGTGTTGCAGAGAAAATTGCTGATTATTAACATTTTTGTACCGCGAAATCGCGCGCGGCGAAAAAGAGGGTACTTTCAGCCGTCAGCCAACAAAAGAACCTTATTTCCCAGACTGTGTGCTACATCTGTAATCAGCGTATCAGATAAGATCGGTACCCAAAGTTCTGAATGAATTCGAAGGTTTGAATTTTGTCGCTTGAGAAGGACTTCTGAGCTTTCTTGAAAGATAAAAACAAGAACTCAGTTTCTAATTGTATCCAAAGTATCTATGTTGTACACGATACACATGATTATTGAAATTACGGCTTTTCTCATTGAATTTGAAGCAGAGAAAAGTTCGACGTCGCACGCGTTGTTCGCATTGCCGCACTTCGTTGCAACTGTTGTTCGATTTGTGCTCGTATCTTCTAAACAAATATCGGCGGCACAGCTCTATAGAGTATTTTGAAAAGTAGGAGCCTAGGCCTTTGACATGATAATCTTGTATAAAAAGAAAACCTCCTGTAAACGTTGAAAAGATCCTATAAAGCTGCGTGCTACACCATGGGCAGCACCGGTCCGAAACGTGTTAAGCTCGCTTCGTCTGCGTTTTTTCCGCAAAACTCGGTAATGCATCTTTTTGCAATCGTGATGACGACCTTTACACTGTATGGAAAGGGCATTCCTTTAACTGCTTGCGACAGTGAAAAAATAGGTGATTTTAATCGATGTTTTTTCAATCAACGAGATAGTTCGCATTGCTATGGCACCAAATCAGCAAAAAAAAAACAGCTATTAAATTCAAGCTCATGTTCCGAGTTCATACACTGAGTATGTGTTGACATGCCTGTTTCTCTTCCTTTGCATTGCTATTGCTCTTGGTATGCAAAGGTCCACATTAGTGAACACTCTTGCTTGTAAAACTCATGCTGCACAACTGCCCCTGTTTTTTACCCTAGAGATTTTTCGCGAATTGGTGTATTTTGAGTAAAGAACATTGCAGCTGTAGTGGAGGATATAGTTGAAACGACCGAAAAATTTCCTCGAACGAATGAATATCGGAAGTTTGCCTTCTGAAAAATATTCGAACGAACAATTATTATTCGATCTGTGATTTTCAGGTTATTGGAATTCGAATATTCAAATAGTGCTACATTTCAGAACTCGAATGAACGAATATTCGAATAAATGGGGTTGGCCGAATATTCGACTTTTCGAATAACCAAATAACCACATATGGTCGAATACTCGACTATTCGAATATTCGAATAACCATACTTGTTCGAATATTCGATTATTCGAATAGTTCGAATAAGCTAGCGGCTCAAACAATGCTGGTTTTTTTCTTTGTTGCCGTTTTTTGCAAAGAAATTTATTGCTATATTTGATCTAGATTTGTAGCTGATAACTATATGCAAGTGGGTAAAGTGGGTAAGGTATAACTGGGTTATTGTCGCTTTCAGGATTTTATACCTAGAACAGAAGATTTTCACTCAAACACTCAGATAATCGCCGGGGCCAGACGGTCCGCAAACCTTTCTGCAAGCGGTCAGCAAAATTTTGCAGAGTAACCAAACCTTCAACGAGCGGCACTTCTGTGCTTTGCCAGCGGGCAGCAATACAGAATTTTCTGCAAGCGCTCGTCAAATTATTTCTTTCAGCGAGCGCTGGCCAAACTTTCAGCAGGTGCTAGGACTCTTTTTACGCAGCTTCGGGAATACGCCGAGCAAAGGTAACTCTCTACGTAACGCAGGTACCATCAACGGTTTAAGCGGAAGGTAGCTATGGGCTGTACCCTTCACAAGGGATCATGCGGCCCTCAATAATTTTGCATATTCTCGCAAAAAGTCCGCAAGAATGCGGCCGCTGGGCCGCAACTTATTCACAGAAAGACCACGATAGTTCTCCGAGCGTTCGTCTAAAAATTGGCCAAAATTATTCCAAATTTCTGCAAGCGGACCGCAAGAAAACAACGGTCTATTTTTCCGGTGCCTTCCTGCACGTAAGTCGCACGGCCGCCTGCCCTCGGCGATCACCTGAGTTTAGTTCGCTAGATGACCTGCCGTTAGATGAAGTGGATTACTGCCGGCCCTGATGATAAGCCCACTTATTTATTTGACTTGTGCAAATTTTCAGCTCGCTCTTCCCTCACTTTTTCCCTTTCTCCGACAAAGCGCGCATGCAGCGCAATCCCTAGCGCTGCAAGCGATTAGCTAACGGTGCTGATCCCGATTGGGACAGGCTGTAAGCTTAAAATCGGCTGGTTTACATGCGAGTTTGTAAGTTTCCGACAAAATTTGCAAAGTATTTGTTACACGTGAGAGTTCCAATTGCCACGGAGACCAGCAATGCAGGATTGGCAATCACGTTCGAAGATGCGATTAAGGATTTGCTCACTATTATTCAAACTCATTTCACCATGCAAAAAAATGATTCAGAATTTCATAAGATGCTTACATTGAAGATTAGCTCGAAATGAAATGTAAGTGATATCCAAGAAGAGATACGCATATTACACTTTCTAGTATAAACGAATATATTTTTAGTGACGGGAAGTTTCAAACAGAACTAGTTAAAGCAGTTGTCACAGCATAACTTGCTTTATAAAATCGTCAACGAGTTTTGATATGTTTTTTGTGAAGGCAGGGCTCATGAAATTGTTAGAGAAGTTTTGAGACGGTACATTTTTGAAATGTACAATTCATTGAGTGTATTTCAAAAGCCATTCACGTTGCTCTTAACCGCAACTGCTGCACAATAGTTACCGCTGCTTAGCGGATTGAGCCACTCTCAGTTGCTGCGCAATCTCACTGCATTTAAAGCTCAAAATCAAAGATAGAGGAAATATACAGTATCGTATCAGTGGATAAGAGGTAAATAAAAGGGAGATAGACAGATTTTGGGGATAAGTCAGAGATAGAATATTTTTTTTCTCTTAGCACTGTATAAATAAAATAAAGTGAAGTAAAACTTTTAAGCAAGATGTGTGTTAAGGACAGAACAGACAGAATATAGAGGGTAAGGAAGTATAGTAACTTGAGTACTCTTTGATAATCGTTCCTGGACAATTCTTGTTTATCCTGTCATCTAATTATCTTGTTACTTCTCTTGAACATTTTTCTACTTATACAGTATTTCTTCTATTTATTGATCTCTTCGATTCTATATTCTCTTTTCTCAAAACCTAGCGAAAGAATGGTTTACTTACTGGCAGTAACAACGGTAGCCTTTCTGATGCTGCAGTTGAAAGCTAAGCAAAACAGATGGCCTACATTCCGTAAGTGTAACTTAAGTGAATGTAGTATTGCTCCGTAACGCCTGCCCCTCAATCTGCCTATTTCAAAAAAAAAAAGAATGGGTTAATCGTTTTCTGTGTGATATCGTCATCGTATAAGTATACAACAAGAAAGCATCGGGTAATACCACAAAACAAAGACGGCGAAGAGCGTCTGCCAAAAAAGTATTACACAATGCAAATTTTTTCCAAATTTCAGCCCAGTTTCCTATGACCACTCAAAACGTGATATTGTAACATTTTTCGGGGAATAAAATTGAACGAAAAGTTCATTGTCCTAAAGTGTTGCGTAAAAATTTGTGAACGCGAAATTAGTGTAGAACCCGATTTGTGCGGTACTTTTAGAAGTGAGACAAACGGGATAGGATGCGTTAATTCACTGATATAAGAAAAATGACTACTGGTAAAATTTCTCACTAATACTTTGTATCTGAAATTGCCAATTTGACCTTGCTGAGCAAAAAGTCCGCGATAGCAACAACATCTATTGTGAGTTATAGTGTTAAAGAGTTCCCGTATTCCTTACGAAAATCTAGTACATGCTAATACATGGTTAAATTGATACATCCGATCCCAGGTTCTATAAATGGTGTGATGATTACGCGCTTATTTTGTTGTGCGCTCATTTTTGCATCAAAAAACCTGAGATATCGTGACCTCCTAAAAGTGTCTTTGTTGAGATACATTGCACTTTTAAGCACATGTGCAAAAAGTAAGCGCTCAATCACCTACAATTCACTTCAAATGCTGATGCGACGGCAAATCACTACTCGCGATTGAAGAAAAACTGTGCAGTAATTAATCTACTTGAACATTTTTTATGATCACCCTGACCATTGTATCGAGACAAAACTTGATACGATTTCGCCTCAGAAATTGAGCATAAGGGTGAAGTAACTGAGGAATTGACAAATTACTAAGTGCTTAGTTTTCAAGAACAATCCAGTAGAAAGCTTCCATGGTAAATTTTCGCAATATCTTTTCTTGCTCTAATGTTAAATAACATTACACGTCTAACAGCAGATTTCACAAGCAAGGTTGAGTTTCACCTATAGCCTGTAATACAGTGGGCCACAGCCACATATTTTCACACTTTTGCACTAAAGAATGCTTGGTTTTTCATGCGAAGCCTATTTTTTCCAACAATTTTCTAGTCGCCAGGTAATCTCCAAATAGTTCTCAATTGGCACTTTCTGTTTTCTTCTAAATGTTTAATTTAGAGCGTCATACCGAAAAAGTATTGTGCACCATGTATCGTTGTGTCTATCGTATTAACGGTCTTTTCGGAAAGATGAGCCGCTCTTTAAAACGTTCTCTCTTCCCATTTGATTGCATATCCGTTTAACTACGATAGTCAAACTTGCTGAGGAAGCAGGGGCCAGCTTTATAGAGCTTTTCGATATGAAATGGTGAATGTGCAGTGAGCACCCTTTGACAACAACATTTAACTCTTTTCCGTTTCCATCCTGCAGTAGGGTACAAAGCACGAAAACAGCTATACGCGTATAAAAAGTTGTCTGTTTGTTCAGAGGCATTACTATGTGCTGCAAATTTTTACAAAAGCAAAAAAGTTGGAAATCTGCCCGCTTATTTTGTGAATATTGTGCGCAACAGTGGCATATCACAGATGCGCTTATCTAAGGCCGTCTCAATTTTCCCAGCTACGATACATCTCAATCACAACTGCAAGACGTGCCTTTGCAAATGACAAACAATGAAGTACGGGATAGATGTTGAGTTGATATGTCTTTGCCATAATCAACACAGAGCAAGCACAGATACACTGATTTGTACACCACAACCAGGCATTCGGACTGAGACACTAATCAACAAAGTTCTTTTACGTGATAAGTGTTCATTGCCATCGACAAATCGTCAAACTCTTTCAACGAGCTGAAAACCAGCTTTGGCCGAGACCGTTGTACTTACTTAAGTATCTGCATTGTGTGATACATCATAGCACATATATACCTTTGCAAATCGTAAATTCTATTCTGTCACAATTCCACGGTTTCAGCAATATTCACAACATACGGAGGTCTCTGCAAAATCACTGCCAATCATATTCTTAAACCATCATGCTAACTCTACTGTTGCTACTCTCGTCATCTTTCACACTCACTGATGCTTTCCTATGGAATTTGTTAGGCTTGGGCGGTCTTTTTGGTGGAGGTGGTGGCCTGCCAGGTTTGGGAGGAGGAGGTATCGGAGGTGGAGGATGTTGTTGCTGTTGTTGGTAAGTGAATATTTTTTTTACAGAGGCTTAGCTAAATTTCTTAAGACTTTCTTTGTAGTTGTCCAAGTGGTGGAGCCCCAGCTCCACCACCACCACCGCCTCCTCCTCCTCCAATGCCAGCCTGTCCCCCTTGTCCACCTTGTGGCGGAGCAGCACCAGTAGCAGCACCAGTGGCTGCTCCAGCAGCGGCTCCTTCATATGCAGCAGCCCCTTCATATGGAGCACCGGCCCCAGCAGCTGGAGGAGGCTATGCAGTACCACCACCGGCAATGTCATCATATGACGCTTCAGCAGGAGCAATGGCTTCAGGAGGCATGGGCGCAGGAGCAATGGCCCCAGGAGCTATGGAAGCACCAGCGGCAGGAGCAGCTCCAGCCGGCGGAGACTTGGGAGGAGCTGTCAGTAATATCGTTGGAAGCGTAGCGTCAGCTGCAGGTATCGGGAAGTAGATTAATCCCGTATATTAAGATATTCTATCTGTAAGTACTTGCATATCAAGACGATTGACTTTATGAATAGTCAAAGGGCTTGTTAACGTTGTAATGAATTCTGGCGGTACTTTTCTCGAATTCCATATTTAGTTTTTATTCGTCAAAAAAAAAGATGAGCAAATCCTTACCTCTCATCTTCTGTTGCCACGACGTAAACATTTATTTAATAAGCTTGGTTTATTTCATACTGCATGTCGCTTTATAAGCCTCTTATCCTGCCATATCGTGAACCTGCGAGATAAAATCTGATTTCATACCGAGAACCGATTAGAGTCCTCATTTCACGTCAACCCAGTTGAGTTTTTTCAGTATATTGTAATTTCAAGAAACAGCGCTTAATTTTCCAGTTAATAAAGGATGCCTTGCTGACTAGACCGTGAATTATCCAGACGAGTTATACAATGACAAGTATTGCGTAGCCGTATATCGAACATACTATAAACACTCATCTGTCAACTAGCATCGACAGAAAATTGAATTTGTGGTGGTTTAGTAAATTAAGACGTAAAGAAGTAGAAGCTATTGCATGACGAAGGCGCGAAAGCCCTTTTGGCTGAGCGGGCGCGAACGCGGCGCGCGTGTATCTCCATTTTTGTAAATCGTGCGCCTCATACGCTCTGCGGCTAAAAAAGCAGCGTTCGCGTTCAAAGTTGCGCCTTCGTCATGCAGCAGCCTATATTTGCGTCAGTAAGAATAGGAGAGGAAAATGTGCAGCTCCAATAATCGGAGAGTACGCTGATATGAAGAAAACTTTAATAATCTCATGTTCTACTCTATGCACAGTGGGGGTCAAGTGTGTTAGATTCAGCTCCCCACTATAAACTTTTGCATTGATAATTTTACTCCCTTGTGTATTCATTCCCATTATGAACACAACTTTTTGAAACTTGAAAACAATCGAAAAAAGCAGCTGTAGCTCACTAAATTGAAACCAGAATATCTTGTTGATTAGAGTTATGGTTCTTCTGAGAACGCAGTGATGAAGCAGGCTTTATGCAAACCCGTGGTGATATTATCCACTGAATTTTAATTTTTCTAATTACTGATTGCTGACCAAAGAGATTGCACCGCTGCTTTTCGCTCGACTGCAACTTTGTATAAAAAGCTCATATCCATCTTTCTGTATGTTCGTATGTTCCAAATAAAAATTTCATCTCTACCAAGGGAAGCATGTTTATTCGAAGTGGAATTGATGGGATACCATAGTAATTCCATAAAATGCCAATTCCAAATCTGCCTTTCATATCCGCAGAACATTTATGAACGAAAAGTTATGAGCGCTTATTGCAGCAAAAAACTTAAGGTGCAAGTAAGAAAATAGTGTAAAAATTTTTAGCTTTTCCATGAGGCAGTGATAATTGTCAAATCACTTTATTCAAAAATTATCTAAAATAGAAAATACATTTGGTTGCATTATATGGGGCGAACAAGATCTTAGCAACTCATCCAAAATGCATATTCAATTTTTCAACGCTCATAACTCCTGGTCCATAAACTTTTTGCAGATAAGAAAGGTCTGTTTGAAATTAGCGTTTTATGCCTTTCAATATGGTGTACATTCCATCCAAAAAGGCCACTTCGACTGAACAAGCTTCTCTTGTAAGGGGCAGGACGAGGTTATGGGCTCTTTTCAGCTATCGATCGATGTTGGTTTTGACAATCCTTTAGCACATTTAGCCATGGGGCTGGAGTTAACATAAGAGGTAAATGACATGCTGATTAAAAACGTTGTGGAGTCAGGGTACTGGTTTATCGAATGGAAGAGGGTCAGAGAAATATTGCATAGAGGAGGAAATAGCGGACTCTCATAAAGCATGGACAAACGAATCATATGCGAGGAAGTTGGTTTTTTTTCCTACATACAGAGCCATTAATACAGAATTTCAAGTAACGTGAAGTATGACATTTCATGAATGAGTAACATACCGTATACGTATTAACTTGAAGAAGGTTTTACACATTTCCATATTGATATTGAAATTTCTCATGATTTGATGAAAAAGAAAAAAGTATGTATTATAGTTTATTTCTGAGCTGATATCAAAGAGTTTGAGCTTACTAGAGCTAGAGATCAAAATTTCTCAATTACATTTGACATTTAAGTTCGTGCATACAGCCTATGCATGTATGTATGTATAGCCTGCTGCATGACCAAGGCGCAGAAGCAGTATCAGTTACGCGGGCGCGAACGCGGCGCGTGTATCCTCACCGTTGTAAACCGTGCGCCTCATGCGCCCTGCGGCTAATAAAACCGTGTTAGCGGCCAATGATATCGCGCCTTCGTCATGCAGCAGCCTATAAGTATGTGTGTCTTTATATATCGGCACTGTTATTGTCGTAGTGCTCACAGAAGATAAGGATCTGTACAGATTACAGAACTTGTACAGATTTTTACAGTCCGTCTCAGTCTGAGGCTAAAATTGAGCGATGCGCATACACACCGTCGTTTCAAATCGTGTCTACCAGTCTCGTCGCTCCCTCCAATGTTGCGCATGCGCAGCGCAATTTCGTAGCGCTGCGAGCGAGCAGCTTACGCCAACGCTTCTGCCTAATCCAATTAAGACAGACCGTATGTCATCCAGCTCGTGCTTAGTTTAGGCTGTAAGGGCTCTCCTCTGTCCAATAATGTGGAGATTTTTTACTCAGTATTATTACAACTGTGAATACAGCGGGCAGTAACTTTTTTTCAACCGATATGTATTTATAATCATGATAAGACTAATATGCCTCACTTCTAAACCACAATGTCTTATTTCTGAGTATAAGATTCTGCAAGGGGAAGGACTTCAACTCAGCCGACCTGTTAGGAAAAGACAGCTTTGAACGCTGATTGTAAATGTGTTATTTTAGCTGCAATACATCATTCTAAAACAAGTCGTTGACTTCTTTCTATGCGTAATTTGCATGCTCATCGACTTATTAGCGTTACGGCGGCACCATATGAGTGCTGGTACACTTGTGTTGAGCTCATTTAGCGTCATATGTCAAAATATGCGATAGTTATTTAGATTGCGCAGCTTTTTTGGAGATTTCTACTTATATGCAGTCTTCCCACGGAGTTATAGGCGAATTCTGCACGGAAAAAAGCCAAGACTCACTCCAGGATGGTGTTCAAGATAATGTGCGCATTGTTTGGTATTTGATAGCTTTCCTGTCTTGATATCTTTCTCTAGTCTGTATACTATTCCGTTGAGCGAATTTGACTTAGATTTACAGTGTAAAGCGAGTCACCCATTGCTTTGTTACTGAAGGATTACGGTAAGAAGCATATGGAGCCATCGTGAAATGGGCCGTCTAGCAAACTTTTGAGGAAAATTTGCTGAAAATATGTACCAGGGTTTTCACGCATGCTGATTTTGGTGCACAGATTTTTGCGAGTGTTTTCTACTTTTTTGAGGGTGTAGTCACACATCTAGTCAAATTTGAGAAAAAAATGTTACGATTTTCCTGGAATAAGTCGGAGAAAAACATCGCAATAAAATGGTTTCATATCAAAAGGCACAATCGATTAGCCTAATTTGAGAGTTTTTGGCTTGTTTGGTTTTCTGTTCGAAAAAATAAGACTCTAAAGGGCCTCAAATCCTTGCTGAAGTGTCTACCATGTTCTTAGCATCCTACAGTGATGAAGAGAGATCGGCAATTTGCTTCATACTGTAAATCTAAGATGAGTCAAGCTCTGTGGAATGAGATTTGAAGTTTGACGAAAAATATCAAAGCAAGAGATGTCTACGATCAAACAGCGTGCACATCGTTTTGGGGACCCTGTATAACTTCTGAAAAAGGTCGAACAAAGATAGATGCGTTTCTCTTGTAAGCATGCAACAAGCTTTCAGTTCGATGAGCTCCATAGCTTACCTTGTATCAACATTGACAAGCTTTTCTATTCTTTATCGAGCCACCTGTTGCTATCTTATCTGTAGTTATCAAACAATCTTACACCTTGCGATACCTTTGCAGTGTGCAACCTAGAAGTATTGCGATCAAAGTTTTTTGGCCACACTCTCATCAAAGTCAGTTACGCATAACATTTGAATTCCAGGATGTGCACTTCTCCGTAAAAGCTGAACATAGTTTTAACAATGCACAGCAACGAATTCATTAGTGATTTGAGGTTCTACGCACCTACAGGCGTAGAGCGCAGATCACTGTAGGTAAGGAACCGTTACGTAATGTGAGACAGAACTTAATTTCTGTCCAAGATTGATAATTATGTCAATAGAGATGAACAATATTGCAGGTTTGTTTTCTAAACTTTACAACGTGGGCAGTTTCGCAAGTTTTGCAGCTTCTGGATGTGAGTTCCGGCACATAACATACAAATTTATTGAGTGGTAAGGGATGCTGAAATTGATTGCATTCTCAAGCAAGTTATTAATGAGATATTTGTACGGATTAGCTTCTTCATGATTCAAGCTTCAAGAGAGCTTGTAGTAAAAAAGTTGGACAAATGCTTGGGATCCTTTGAACTTCAAACTAGGTCAATCACTGGTTTAACTGCATCATCGAAATGGTGACTTGTGAAGCTTTGCTATATATTGATATCATGTAACACCGTCGAAAGTTTTAGGAAGAGATGTATTCTTTTTTTCCGGCGCTTTTTATGTCTCACAACGGAAATCTACATGGTACAGTGACACTAATTCAGAGTCGAAAAATTTAGAAAGCATAGACTTTAAAGAGAAGTGACAATGGATTAGCTGCCTTTCGAAAAAGTTTGGGAATAAACATGTCTTAGCTAATCACGACGAAAAACTGAAAAAAAATATCTGTTTCTATACAAAAAACATCTGTTCAATTGAACCCGTTGGTCAAATCTGGGCCGATTCAGAAAGCTAGGTGAACTGACGCTCTACATCCTAGCCAATTTCTCGATTTCTCAGACAGTTGATCGGACCCCTCCGGCGGACAGTCGAAATCTGCCAGAGCCGCGGCGGACCCAGTTGACCAATGAGAGCGGAGCGAGGGGGTTGTCCCTTCTTGTGACGTCACAAAGAAGGCAGATCGGACCCCTCTGGCGGGTTTGCAAATCTCTCAGCCGCAAGTACGCCAGATTTGCTGGGGTCGCGGCGCAGAGATATGCCCGCCGCGAGTCCGCCAGATTTGGAAGAGCCGCGGAGCAGAAAATCGGAGGGGTCCGGGACAGAAAATCGGAGGCTTCCGGCACAGAAAATGGGAGGCCTCCGGCGCACAAAATGGGAGGCCTCCGGCGCACAAAATGGGAGGCCTCCGGCGCACATATATGTACGCATTCAATTTGCTGTGATACGCAGCTTAGCATTTTCGAAAATAAGTTGCCGTCGCTCTCGTCTTACTCGTTTTTTGTCGTTCTTTCGCGCTCGTTTTTCTTTTTTTTGGTTTTTCGTGTTCCTCGTCGGCGCGCTGGCGTTTATTTGTTCATCTCCTTCTTTTCAGGTTTCAGGTTTTAGGTTTTCGTGCGGATGCACTTAGTCACTTTTAGTGTTTGGCTCTTTTTGACTTGCTGAGACTTCGTTGACTATTGATGGAGTGGTTTTTGTGATTAGTTCTGAATTTTCGAAACAAAAAGTATATAATCCGAGATTCGGCCTCGGTACCCTTATGTGGTGTCTCTTGAATTATTTCCGTGTTTCTGGGATTGATTGATGCTAGAATTATCCGTACGCTTGGCTCTGTCTCATTGGATATCTTATACGGTTAGTCTGTCGCATTCTTGCTAAATGCAGATCTGCTATGCAAGTTCATGCAACTCTTTCACATTTTTCAGTATATCGTCTACTTACAGTTTACCTGTTAGAAATTGTGACAGGCGCTTAAGAAATTTTTTTTTCGAGATTCCAAGTTCTCAGAGACTTTGCACAAAGTCATAATATGCAGGCAAAGTCTGTGTCCTTGTTTCTGATGATAGATAAGCCTTCAAATTTGCATTCCAGCGTGAGGGTCACTCTAGGAGAAAAGGTCCACAGAAATGTCCACATACCGTCGCACCGCAACCAAACTTTACGTAGCTGCAAGTGAAAGGAGAGATATCACAGTGAAGGTGAGTGGTACATTCTACGAAGTGCTCATTTTTGAGCTTGGATTTGTAAGGTCCAAAACCTCGATCCGATCTTCATGACGGATTTTCGATGTCACTTCAAAGTAGGAAACGTTGAACGCGAAAAACCTGTTGTCGGGACATTCGACGACAATGTGATATGAGGAAAATTGCAATTGCTTTGATTTTGCATCCAATTCTGTTTGTGCTTGTGATGAGATGCAGTTCGATCATTACGGGCTTCGTGTATCGGGAGGATCAGCTCCGGTCGAGTTCAACGTTGTGTGGTCCTCGAGCGATTCTTCCAGAAAACACACTCTGGATAACACTGGTGGAGTGGCCGTGGAGGTTAATCGGAATTTTTTTAGTGATAGGTGTCGTAATTTGTGGTTTTTCCGGGTTTATAAGTGCGAAGCTCTTGCATCGAACTGTGGCCGATGTCTTACGCTGAATGCTGGAAAGTATGAATGTGGCTGGCGTGTTATACACAACAGATGTGTCAGACCAATGGCATGCTTGGCAAGATGCTTGGCAAGGTACGTTTAGTTACTGGTTCACTAGTCTCATTACACATGGTCACCCCACCTGATAGTACTTCTCGCTAGTAAAAGCGACAATTCCACAGGTGAACGCAGCAGCAGTAGATCTAACCTTCGTTTTTCCACCGACGGGTCCCTTTTTAGGACTGAAGTCTTCTTTAGCTGGATTTGCACACAGCTGCGTGCTATTCAGCAAATCTTGTGGTGATCTTGCCAAGCATGCCATTGGTCTAACACATCTGTTGTCTATAACACACCAGCCACATTCATACTTTTCAGCATTCAGCGTAAGACATCGGCCACAGTTCGATGCAAGAGCTTCGCGCTTATAAACCTGGAAAAACCACAAATTACGACACCTCTCCGATTAACCTCCACGGCCACTCCACCAATGTTATCCAGAGTGTGTTTTCTGGAAGAATCGCTCGAGGACCACACAACGTTGAACTCGACCGGAGCTGTTCCTCCCGATAACCAAGCCCGTAGTGATACTGCATCTCATCACATCTGGCACAAACAGAATTGGATGCAAATCAAAACAACTGCAATTTTCAGTAAATCGTTTTGCAGTCAATTTGAAGTAAATGTTTCGTCTTGTTTTCATTCTTCTATTTTCTATCTACAAACGCTAGGGGTGAGAGGGAGGGGGTAGAGTACGGGGGTGAGGGTCGCGCTGAAGTAAGTCCTACCCGAGGGTCGTATTCGGCTAATTTGGGTGGGGTTTAGAGACATAATTGGGGTTTAGAGCTTATTTAGGGTTAGTTACAGTATGCCGCGGCAGACTTGCGAAGCATAACATGGGGGGGGGGGCTTCGGCGCACAAAATCGGGGGGCTCCGGCGCACGAGTGGCAGACCCCCCTGGGGAAACCCCGCGACCCTGCCATTTCTGTGCCGGAGGGGTCCGATCGGCTGTCTGAGTTAGCCTGCCACCGTACACTAGAAAACATTCGGAATTAGGCGAATTGCGGGTTAATCACACCTTGAAGCAGACGCATAGGCCCGTAGTAAAGCTCGGTCACGGGAGATGATCTCCCCTTAGGCCCTCATATGAGGCTTTATTGGGTGAGATGAGGGCTGCCCACTTTTCAGTGGTGTAACTATGCAAGGTCACCCTACAGGTGAGCTTCAGATGAAGCCGGCAGGGAGATCAGCTCCTGACCGGAGTCATCGGAGATGAGCCGGGCGACGACATGAGGTAAATACTGTGCTAAAGAGGAGAGCACAGAGAAAGTCCCCGTAAGTTGCTTCCGAGTAACTTACGAAACATCGCAGATGACGTTCTTTTGCGGTGCAGAACTCCCAAAATTGCACACTTTCGGGCGCCTAAGTGAGTGAGGATCGATGAACAGCTGATTGCGCGACGAAATCGGAAAAAAGTTTTTTTTTTGCATTTTTCTTACAGTTGATACATGTTTTTTACGGAAACCGCTTCAAATGACAAATGGGTGAATTTATCTTTGTTCGTTTTTCTCTAAGTGTAATTTTTCCTCGTATGTATGCCAAAATAGTGCGTATTTGTTTTATCTTGTTGTTTGCTAGGTGAAATCCCTGATAGCGGCTATCATCGATTTTTCGATAGCGGCCGCTATCAAAGGTCGCCGGGCCAAGCAGCAAAAATGGTGCCGCTAGCCGCACTCGAACCACGACCCCGCCGCTTGCGCATTAATCCTATCCATTTGACTAATACTGCACAAATGGCAGAAACGTTCCACCTTTGAAAACGCGAATGTCCAGTAAGTGACCTGCTCCAAATCAATCGCTCCCCTGGCAATGTGCTGAGGCGCGTTGAGATCACCTCCGGTCCGCCTCAAGAGAGATGCCCTGATGGGGGGTTTACTACGGGCCATAATCAATCTTTGGCTGGGTGGTTTTGCTTGTATTACGAAAACCTTTGTTATAAATAGAAGGCGACGACACCATCAAATGTTTTGATCTTTGCAGAGTTGTTCGAAAATAGCCGCATAAAGCTATATTTAACGATCAGGTTAGTTTAGCTCTAGCTTTTGCACAACCTATCGTATTGATACAAGAAATTTCAATGTGCATCATGTGCAGCTGACTTTTTACTTGTGAGTCCCATATTTACAATCGAGATTACGGATAATGGCACAGAATGTTTACCGGTCATCTCTAGTTGCTGCAAACTTCGCTAATATTAACCTAATTTATCAGGAAAGAAGCGATACAACATAGATGAAAATATTTTATAATAACTAGTGCTTTCAGACACTTGAGTCCGCAGTTTGAAATATTGAATTCATGTCTGTTTAGAGTGAAATTGAAGCACATGATTAGAAACATAAATGCCTCTCGCTTTTACAATTTCGAGCGTGATTGTCGTAAATCGTTGCGCAAAGTGTTTGTTGTATTTGTTCGCCTCGAAAAATCAAGCTTTCAGCATAGAGCGCCCACGTTCTATAAGATTACATGAAGCTGAGGCAGGGACATTTCGGATGAGTTATCACCGTCCCTTAACAATGCTTCAAAAGAATTTTCAAATATAAGGGACATACTGCGTTAATTTACGTCTGCAGAACCATTTTGATAACATCGCAGAACATAATTCGCAGAGAACACATAGCTACTAGAAAAAAGAAGAATTCTGGGTTGATTACTAAGTTGCTGAGATTTTGATGACCGATTGAAAAACATCGAAAGAAGCTGGACAACTTCAATGTTTTTTCACAACTTTGAAAATTTGCCACACGTCGAGCATAATAATGAGAGAATGCAGAAAGAAGTGCTTCATAGTAAGCTTACCTACCCCTTTTTCGTGGTTTGATTATGTTATCACATCTCTTCTTGATTAAGTTATTATCTAGTCAACATCTTTGCATGAAAGTCTAGAAGTGCAAAAGAGACGAAAGTGGCACGAAAGTGGCAAAATTCCGGCGAAAATGCAGTTTAAAGGCAGCGTTCGAGCAAATTGCAAAGAGATTTTTGGGCAGTTCGCTTTTTAAGTGCCATATTTGGGAGCGTCACGAAGAGGCCTGAATAAGGTAAAAGCAATGAAACCAGAACGCTGCCTTCAAACCACTTGTGAGAACGACTTTGTACATATTTGCTGTATCAGTCAAAGAAGCGTGTTTGGAGCTTTAGACCTCGGCAGAGCTCACGCGATTTTATCGCAGCGATTCCTCTAACAAAACAGACATTAACGAGTCTATTGCATGCCGATCACTTTGCATTTTGCTTGCGATAGCTCTCCAATACGACCAATAATGACTAACAATCACAACCGAAATGCAAAGTGATCGGCATGCAAAAGACTCGCAACTGTTTGTTTTGTTGGAAGAATCGCAAAATTACGTTAACTCTTCCCGAGGCCTTGCAAACAGCTTTGCTTACCATTTTTGTGATAATGAATTACACTCATCGATTGATATGCAGACGGCTGGAAAGTAGACATTGGAAACATCTACTTTCGGTTGTTCTTCATCTTTGAGATCGAGGATACTTGTGGTATAGTTTATTGAACGTTTCAAGGTGCAATTCTTTGGTTTTTAAGTTTCAGTTTTCAGTTTCACTTTCTCTCGCTTTCATTAGAACCTCAAAGCCTATATCATAAAAAACCCACTCTTCAACAAAATACTCATGGCATGCAAGGCTTACAGATATGCCAACTATAAAGTTTAACAAGTTGTTATACGAATAGTGCACTAGTCTTCCTATTTTCCTTTTCAACAATTTACTTCATCTGCTTGATTGAATAAAAAATGGAAAAGCATAGTCTTAACATGTTATCTTGACGACTTTCTTAAGCCCGAAAACTGGTTCTTCGACGCTTCATGGCTAGAAAGTTTCTTGTATGTGCAACATAATTCATATTCAAAACAGTCTCCACATGAATTGTTCAATAGCTCTTCCATGGAAACTAGCCTGCGAGGCGGCTTTGTGGCAACGAAGTCAGCGGTGCGCATGACCCAGAGAGACAAAAGCTTTTAAAAACCGGAATGCAGTGACTTTTACTCAACTTTCGCTCTTCTCGTCGTCACTTCCGCGACTTGAACTTTCGCCACATTCATAACACATTCATATTATTCGCAAGCTTGATATCAATCGAAGTAACCTTTGATTCAACTGGCATAGCTTCAGGAAGGAGGGGCTTTGTGACCTAATTAAGACCGTACGCGCCCGCGACGCACCTGCTCTCTCCCACGCGAGGGCTCTTTGATCATTACCTAGCCTTAATTAGGTCACAAAGCTCCGCCTTCCCAAGCCAAGCCAGTTGAATTAAATGGTATGTAATGCAGGGGTAGTAGCGCTTTGGCAGTTAACTTAAATGCATGGCTTAACCAAATCAAACGGAGTCCAGTCCAGCTTACGTAGCAAATGGTACGGCTGTTATGTTCTTACAACCGTTTGTCTTCTGCCGCAGGATCTTGATTATTGAAGTTTACATCGCCTGATCTATCAAAGCGAAGCTAAAAGCCCTACCCATCATCTTAATTAAAACATGCTGCGGATACTACTGAAGCAAACAACAAAAAAGAAACCGGAAATTCTGCAATGTGTCACTGATGTCCTTGTTTCTGGGATTAATGCATCGAAAGGAAAAGAAACGGAAACGGCGGTTCTGGCTTGCGTTTTCCAGGAAATTCTTTACATTTTTTGTGGAAAAGTCCTTTAAGGTAATTTTAAAGGAGATGTTGGATGCAAAGCAAGGGCGCACTGCGGAACACAAGTGCAGATTCAGCGGTTATCTTTCATTCAACCCAGGTTTTCATAAGTAAGATTTGATCGACAAAAATCTCAATGGTACGATTACTTTGTCAGCTTTTGTATAATATATTAGATCTTCTTAAGTAATTTCTCTTCCTTGTGCAAGCGCCCGCTGAACTAACAAAAGAAGGTATCTAAGTTAGCTCGGTCTTTTTGTGAAAAAACATATATTTTTCAAAGTTCCAAATGCTGATACATATGCTATTCTTTCTAGCTTCGGCACAACAATCTTTAGCGAGTTATTGACTTTTTTCTGTGCATAATTTGCGTACTCATCGACTTACTGTCATCATGGCATCATCACACAATTGCTAATACACTTGCTTTGAGTTCCTTGTCAGTGTTGATGTTGATTCAATATCCCTGCCTTTTTCGGGCAGATTGATTTACTTAGGGGCAACCTTTCCATTTTGTGTAGTATGCCAATTTTGCATAGCAAAAAGCCCATAACTCGCTCCAAAGTGAAGCTCCGCAGCCAGGAATAGCGTACTTGAAATCATCGTCTGAAGCTGATTTACGTATGTCTCTTTCCAAAAAGCTTAGCTTCTGGAGCTGATTCAAGTATGTCTTTTTCCAAAAAGCTTAGCTAAGTCAGGTGCCTTCCCTTATAGTATTCGTAAGGAAAGAATCTGTCGTATTTTATGCAGTTTTTCATCCTCTTCCAAATGGTTTCGTTCTTATTGCACCTTAGCAAACGAGCTCTCAGAAAATTATCAAAAAATACTCTTAGTCTTGGTATGGTCAAATTCTGCTATCTTTCCAAATCTCTAACCAGTCCCCGAAGAAGTCCGCCAATGTGTTGATTGGAGCGAACTTTACAGAGTACAAGGCAACTCTTTCTCCATGCCTAGAGCTCAACATAGTTCTTGATAGAGTTTTATCAAAACACAGAAGTTTAGATGCCCTACCTCAGGCGTTCACGTACCAAACACCAATAAATCTTTGGACTTTAAACCAGAAGTGGATTATAAATCAACACTATTTTCACAATGCAAATGAGTGCCACTGATTTAGAATATCAAATCTTGTTTTGTCCGGTCACAACCTGGGACGGCTTCCAGAACATAAATAATGTTGATCTTATATTTTAGAACAAAAAACACCTGTTAAGGAAAATAGCTGTATTGAATGGCGCCTAACTTGTTTTTTGAAAGTTTGTTAGTGAAACTGCAGTAAAGACATAATCGTGGAAGAGTGTGAAAAACTGCACCAAGTGCTCTAAACCCAATATCTTCAGTATGTTTTGCTGGACGGAATGTGGCACTTGTTCAGAAAGCGAAATTTTTGGGACGACCTTTATTTCAGCAATAAAAAATGAAAAAGCGAATTGTGTTTGCACTTTATTTGTGAACTTAGTGCTATACTTTCGTCCACAACGTCTGAAAAATTTTCCTGATTACTTAAATCGCACAATTTTTAATCATTTACAAATAGATATAGTCTCTTTTTTTGCATGTCTGCATTGGCATTCAGAATTCGAGACCTGATACATCTTCACCGTTTCACAGGAACTGAGTGCTTAGTCAAAATGAACTTTCAAGATGGAATGTCTGCCATCTTACAAGGGAAGCCACTTAACTTAGCTCGGCCTTTTGGCAAGGTACATAGTAATAGTCTGAATCAGCTTCAAATTCTGATTCCACATATGCTATTTCTACCTGCCATGCACCATTCCGAAGCGAGTTATGGGCTTTTTCCTGCGCAAAGTTGGCATGCTCATCGACTCACGGGCATCACGTCATCACCATGTAAGTGCTGATACAGTACTTTTTTTTAGTAGAAAAGACTGGATTTGTACTATCTCGGTACCTCAGCACCTTTTTCTTGCAGATTCTAATCTACAGGCAGTCTTCTCATGTTCAGTAGAATGACAATTTTGCGTAGGAAAAAGCCTATAACTCGCTTCGGAGTGGAGCGTGGCAGCTAGAAATAACATAATTGGAATCAGCGTTTGAAGCTTTTTTAGACTATACATGTCTTTCCAGAAAGCCGAGCCTAAGTTAGGTAGCTTTCCTTATTAGAGGAAATAAAGAGTTAACTCTGAATCAACTTTTCTCATTTGCGGAACCTTTCTTATATGAAGTTATGAGCGTCAGTGAGCAAGAAATTGAATGCGCGACTACGATTGGCTGAACTAGGCGGCGGTGAGTGGTTATATTTAGATAAAAGTGAATGTCTATAGAGTGCCTTATTATTGCTCCAAAAACTAGGAATATAATACGACTAATTATGTTTTCGCGTATTCATTCTATTGAACAATAGCTAATAACTCCTCGAACAGACAAACGATGAAGGCATTTTTGGAAGCCGCAAGGCATAGTATTGAACTGGTGCAAAAGTTCTCGCGTGATTTAAAAATCGGTAATCGTAAGTACCTAATCTAGATCCATCATTGTGCATTTTTAGTATCGTACAAGTGGCGTTCCTTGACAGCTACTGATGCTTAACCATCACCATTTCAACATCAGAGCTTGCCACCGGAGGTATGCTTCAAGGGCCTCTGCAGTTCCTTAACACCTAACCCAAAATCTCAAATTCTGAAAGCTTGGTTTCCTATGGCAAGCTCATAACAATTCACGTTTCATTATCTTATAAATAAAGCTGAATGTCTGTTTGTCTGTATGTCTGTGTGTATGTCTGTCTGTATGTCTGTCTGTATGTCTGTCTCTGTATGTGTGTACGTATGTTCCGAATAGAAAATTCCATTTCTGAACCGATCCGGACCAAACGTGGCACACATACACTTCGGAGCGGCGGGTGTCATAGGCCACTTTTCGTCATCGATCGATATCGTTTTATAGAATTTTATCAATTTTTTTGCAGAGTTCACCTGCGGGGCTGGAATTTGGCACAGGAGGTAATCGAGCATGCTGAGTACGAACACAATAAGTTTTTAGAATTATCCATTGCTTTTATCGATTTTATCGATTTATTTGAAAAGTTTAAGCTACAGGGCTGGGAGTTGGCACAGGGGGTAATCGAGCATGCTGATTACTAAAACAGCGGGAATAGGGAAATGGCATATAGACGTGGACGCAGGGAAAGACAAGGATACGGATGAGAGCTTTATCATAGTGATTTGACAGGGCCGAGCGCCGGGCAAGCCAGCTAGTCTATTATAAAGTGCATACCTTCTACTAGACTAAAAGGGAAGAGAAGAATGCCGTTTTTTTATAGTAAAGCAATAAGACATATCCAAAATATGTGGGGGGTACCAATCGATAGAGCAAAGGAAGCTCTACAAATTGGTTTTTGAACATTGCCAGAAGTTGGATTTACCCAAAGTGCGGAGCTAAAAGATAAGAGCAACTCATGATGCCTGAAACCGGATATCTGCCCCCCAAAAAATTCTACCCCTCACTTGCCCTTGCTTGTACCTAATACATGCAATTATCCATAGCTACACTTGCTATAATTTTTTCATGCTTGGGAATCAAGAAATAATTGGGAAACGGAAAAAGGCAACTTCGCTTCCAGAGTCTTGTCATTCTTTTTATGCCATTGCATTCTACAAACCTTCGAAACTTTGATAAAATTACTGCCTTGGATTGCCTGAGTCCTTATGGACCATAAATTTTAGCCAAAGAAAAAGAAAAAAAGCGACATTCTTTTCCTTTCAACCTAATACCATATTTTGGAAAAGATACTGATGAATTTAGGTTCAGTAAATGCAAAGTTACGAATTACGCAGGAACTTTTGCATCAGATCCCATCGTAAGAAACCATTCCGTCCATCATTCCTCGTCCTAATAAGCCGTATGAGTCTAGTCGCCCTTGCCGAACAACGGCTAAGCTAATGTGGACAGCCGTTCACAATGACAAGCAACTAAATCGCTGTGAAAACTGTAAAAACCCGCCTTATTGCCACCGGTTATTTGCAGCACGCATTTGTCTATCCATCATCAATAGGATTCGGTGCAATGTTTTTCATTACGGACAGTGTGCGCAAAGAAGCCGTAAATAAACAGATTGAGTGAAATGAGAAGTGTTGATTACTTGCACTCTTCAAAAACGACCAACGTCTTTTTGCTGCAACAACTATTATCAAATGATTACTGGTATCTTTCTCAATTTCTGTTCTGGTGAAGTAATAAAAGCAATTTTTGCCAATGAAGAAAGAGTGGGGTAGTGGTATGGAGCGCTCTATGTTCCGTTGCATCAAAGTTCGTTTCCCTTTAGGCCAATCAGACATTCACATGGACGGAGATCGGCACCAGAGTAACTTGAAACTATCTGAGAACTGCTTGATAATCGGCTGATCCAGGTGACTGTAAAGGCGCTTAACCGAAGTTCTCCCATCGTAGTCTCCACAACCTTCCTTTTGTCGAATTATAGCAATGCACCAATTATGACTATCTTGCTCTAAAGTAATGGTACCTCTACATTTACGTCATAAGTCCACTTAACCATCGTTTTAGGATGGACACTTAGCGGAGACTTCGTCCGTCGCGCTTGATCATTACCTTTGCGGAAAAAAGTTCTTCTGGCATGAAGAGAACGGACGCAAGAAACAGTGGCGACGTCGCGAACTGGACTTGATCATGTAAATCATGAAATGACTCTTTTTAAGTGCAATTTGCCATGCAACTTCGCTTTAAAAGTTTTGTGAACTTTGTGGGTCTAATTTAGAATGTTTTGCCAGTATCAGCATCTTCCACAGATTTGATTTTGCTGAACCAAGCGAGTTTATAGCTGTCATGAATACAATATACCACGTGATATGGGCAAATGAAAGAGTAGAAATCTGGAAAATTGTGCAAGTTTTTCCTCGAGGTCATCTGTGTGGATATAAATGCTTTTATAAAAGAATAGGCAGACATACTTGGCTGCCATCATTGAGAGACCTATGCTTCAGAGGTTATTTCATGGCTAGAGGAAATTCAAGTAGTCTCTGCTGTACAGAATTTTTCGTGAGTAAGTCAAAAAGCCATTTTCAAATCACTGCTTCGTGGTTCAAGTTTGCTTTTCCAATATATGATTTACCCGTCCTCTCGCGCATGAAAAAGCTAACCGGCTGGTGCTTCCTGCCTGCTCTTGCTTCCTCTAACATACGCAATATTGAATACTCAGTTGTAGTCATACAAAAATTATAGTTTCATTTAGAACTAGCTGGCATGCCCAGCTTCCCTGCACCGTAGATTTAACTGGCTCAACAAAGAGCAAACTTGATGAGTAACTTTAAAGGTTCGTGTAAACAATATTATCTGCGTTTTGGCTCCCTTCTGTATTCCGGTAACACGAGCCAGATAATTGCTGTCCGCATGGCCGTGAATCACCGCAATTCCTCATCGTGGAATGAAAAAAAATCTTACCGTTATTGTATACACGAAATTTGGAATGGACTGATAGTTCTTGATAAGAGTTCATTGTTCTTCAAAGAAAGAGTGGGAATTTTGCCGCAAAATTTGGCCTACGGGTGGGCCGGTGTTGAAAACATATATTCGTAAAGTTTGATGCTGATCGGTTTGCACACAACAGCTTCTATAAAGAACACACTACTAAATCAGATTTCAGCTCAAACTTCCGGTAAAATAAGAATTGGGCGGATTCTTTATAGCCATGTTTAAAGCTTGCTTTACCCTATTGAATGATTACTCAAGTCACATCCATTGAGGGAAAGATACAAAAAGACGACGGTTGTAGTAAAAAGGTAAAAAATTATGGGACAACCTAATATAGGTACATATATAACACTGAGTGTTGGAAAATGGCCAATGTTTGAAAAGCTTTTTTGAGCGTTTGATTTGCATTCTTGATAAGCTGGATTACAATTTCTTTTCCAAGAAAAAAATGGAGGAATCTTTGTATCAGTATTTGGTTCTCAATATAAACTGCATAAGAGAGAGAATTTTGGGAATTGAATGAGAAGGGTAGGTTGCTCCCTCCACTTGAGAGCACCCTGGGTTGCGCGGAAGCAAACAAAGTCATAATTTCTCAATTCTTCGCATAATTTTCCAAAATTTTTCACACAATTCTATTCTTCAGCTCAAACTCTACTGAGGAATACTTACGTTTACCAAATTTCGTCTCTTCTGCTTTGCTATAGCCCTCGAATGATATAAAAACCGCCTTTTTTTCACGTGCTGCTGTTTTACTCCGATTTTCCTTGCATATTCTTAAATTCCACTTACTAATCTCGCTGTAGATTATTGGCAGTGGTTTTACAAATACCACAAAGGGTATTTCGTAATCTTCTGTAATGTAAAAGGGGAATTCGTTCTCGCAACTAGTGACACAGTAATTAAAAATGCCAGATTGCATCTGCGCGCTTCGGGGCCGCCACGCGGTTTTCCACTATTGCAGATTGTTGAATTGCGCTTACATTTCTTTATATATTATACATGGTGTCCCAAAAAATGTTTCGAACGTTTGATCGTTAATATCTCTCTTCCCAAGAAGTCTTTTGCCTTGCTTCAGGTACCGTTTTGTAGAGCTGGCTTCAACTTAGATTTCCATTATAGAACGAATCACCCATCTCTCTTCATTACTGTAGGATTACGGTAAAAACTTCAAAGAGGATTTTGAGCCATGAAAGGCCATATTTTGCCTCAGAAAGGAAACAAAACAGCCTGAAAGTTTTTACACTAGGCTAATTAGAATTGCTGATTATAACTGTAAAGTTCCCAACTTATTATGATGCTTCATTGAAAAGTTATGCCAGGTGAGAGGTAGCGGCCTTTTTTTCAATGTTCCTAAAAAGTGCCGTTACACCGTTTAGAAAGCTTCGCAATCTTGTGTAGTTGAGTATTGAACTCAGCGTCCATAAAAACCCTATTACACAAGTTTTCACTTTTTTTTGAAAAATTCTGAAACGGCAGCTTTTTCCACATTGACACCATTATTTCAAGTTTCTACCGTAATCCTACAGTAATGAAGAAAAATAGGTGATTCGTTCTTATTGCAAATATAAGTTGAAGCAGCTCTACAAAATGGTACCTGAAGCAAGGCAAAAGACTTCTTGGGAAAAGAGATATTAACGATTAAACAGTGTATACATAACTTTTATCCTGCTCGTCTTTCGTAAAAAAAAATCAAATTTCAAAGCAAGTTCTCTGGAAAAATCTGCTGACCACATGAGGACGAGAAGTTAATTCAAAGTGATTTTATCCCCTCCACCCAAATGCATCCGTCCTTGTAGTCATATAAATGACGAGGCAACATGCATTTGCAGCTTCAAAGAAAATGAGAGTTTGTGACCGCTTCTCAAAACATGGACTTTACTCCACTTTTAGTCTCCTAATGCAGCCCGCGTCTATCTAATTGGGATGAACTTTCTATTGAAAGAAAACCTTCATCGCGCAAAAGTCCACTCGGGCGAGTATTCCATCAAAGGCTGGAAAACCAGCTTTTAGTCAAAATCGTTGTGACTATTTAAGCTCTCCCATCCAGCTTCAACGTCTCATCATACCCTAAAGATCTCTAGCAGGTAGGTCTGCTTCTCCAGCGCTATTCCATCCTACTCAACAGGCTTCTCAAGTGATATCCAGGCCTTATCAACACGAACTACGGCTCATTCCTCTAGCATGCTGAAGTTGTTTGCTCTTTTGACACTTTTATCCTACTCAGAAGCGTGCTTTTTCAATTTGTTTGGTGGTGGTGGCGCAGGAGCAGGTGCAGGTGCAGGTGCAGGTGCCTGCTGCTGGTAAGAATCTGTATAATCCATTTTCATCAGCAGAATCATAAATTTTACCAAACTAACTTTTACTAAACATTTCAGCTGTTGCCCTTGCCCTGCAGGAGGAGGAGGAGGAGCAGTCGGAGGATGTGGTGGAGGAGTTGCACCACCACCAGTAACGGGAGGAGGTTACGCAGTGGCTCCACCTCCAGTAGGAGGAGGAGGAGGTTATGCGGTTGCAGGAAAGAAGTAGATTTATCTCTGCCATTATGTATAGCTTTTGTATCATAACTTTAGTTTATTTATTATTGATGCATGTAAAATAAATGCATTCATCCCATCTCATGTATTTGCAGTCACAGTCAGAGAAAAGCGTTTGTTCAATATCTGCGAAGACTATTTCTTGAGATTTGGATACGAACACATAGAACCTCGAGCATTTCCAAATGCTGTTGAATAGCTAAATCGCTTTTGTTAGTTTCCTGTGAAAGATTAAGATTTTATGAGGAGGTTGTTGAACTCATTGCATCCGGTATAAGTGCAGCATTTTGACACAGTCTGAAATCTGCATTTAATTCAGTTTGCGAGATTCTTGCCTATATATATACGCTCAGAACTGATAGTAATGATTTGTAATTTCCGCAATAAAAATAAAAAGTCCCAACGGTTTTTGGTTACTACGACAAACTAATGACATACACCACCACAAATCATCGAATTTACCATAGCAGAAATCGTTTTGGACGAATATCATTCAGTATCAATCCAGCCTTGAATTTGATTGATGGAGGCAGAGAATCAACAATATGTCTTGCCCATTCAATAAACTATAACTATTGACATTCTTGAATGATCTGAGATATTGTCTTGATAGTAAGAAAGATCTCATCCTTTCAGTGTCTGACACTTTGATTTCCTTTATTTCTTTCCCTTTCAATGTAGTACAAAGCAGAATATGCTTCATATGGTCCTCAAAAATGCTTTCCCAACGTATGTTTTACAATCATAAATTGAGAAAATTGAGGTTTTAGGAGCCGTAAAGGTCTAATAGCAGCTAAAGAGAAACAGATAAATTATTTACGGTCTTAAAGCTGGATAATTTCTGTGCTTAAGTTAAAACTGTTGGCTTTTCCTATTTATCAGCAACTGCCCGTCAAGACACAAAGAAATTTTACAATTTGAATTAACAATGCTCAAAAGCTTGTGCATAAACATTGAAAAGGGAATCTGGATAGATGTTTTTTTCGTTATTCTATCAATCTTATATATAAAGCTGAATGTTTGTTTGTATGTCTGTCTGTCTGTCTGTATGTCTGTACGTATGTCTGTACGTATGTTCCGAATAGAAAATTCCATTTCTGAACCGATCCGGACCAAACTTGGCACACATACACATCGGGCCCCGGCGGGTGTCATAGGCTACTTTTCGTCATCTCGATATCGATTTTATCGATTTTTTGCAAAATTTGAGCTACGGGGCTGGGAGTTGGTACAGGGGGGTAATCGAGCATGCTGATTACGAATAAAATAATGACAGGGCCGGACGGAGCCGGGTAAGCCATCTAGTATTACTAATATTTTAGAGAGAGAGAGAGATTTTACATCCAGCCAGTAACACTTGCATTGAAAGCAAAATCTATCATAAATATGGTTAATTCATCACGAATTCGACTTCGCACCGGTTAAAGGCAGCGTCCACCCACATTTTCGTCATCAATATTCTATCGTTTTTAGGCCTTTCCGTGGTCCTGATCTGAATAAGGAGTGCAAACACGTGGAAACTCCAAAAAAACTTTTTTTCTGAAACTTTGATTCGACAGGAGTGGACAAGTGCTACGGCATTCTTCCCGTCGCATGCAACAGCAAATGCCGCCGTATGCAATAGTAATATAGTTGCACAGTAAGTGCCTCAACTGTACTTGTTTAGTCAGAACGCTTCAGGAAGTCGTCAGTGAATGGGAGGAGCGCAGAAAAGGGGGAGAACCGTAAAAGGAATCCAAGTCCAAGTTTTTCATTTGGAAACAACACTAGAGGACCGGACCAACGCAGTTGGTCTTCTTCTAAGGCATACTCATACAACATATAGTTGTCTGAGCATTGTGGACCTTGGGTGTACGCCGCCTTCAAGGATTTATGAACTGCGAAGACCAGAAAAAAATTTGGAGTGGCGTGTGACCACCAGTGTGGACTTGTCTTTCCACTTTTCTGTGGAATAAATAATGCTAAGGACTTCATTTGGCTCATAATATAAATTATTGTCCCCTAACTGTGCGAATCCAAGCTTTGCTTGAAATTATTCTCTCCTTTATGCTCATATTAGGTTGATGCAAAAATAATGAGCGTTTTTATTTGCTTGCTTTAACAAAGCAACCAGTCTCAACCCAACAAAGGGTAAGGGGTACTGTTCGATAGAGCAAAGCAAGCTCCACAAGATGGCACTCATGTCTTTGCGCCATGCTCGATCCACTGAGAGTTCGAACTCAAAATCTAAAGATTTCCAAATGCCCAAAAATCGAAAAAAATCAGATCTTCGTCCAAATAATTTCTACGGACCTCCCACTCGCTCACATCAATACTATCGATACCTGATATCCATATGTGCGATTGCCGTATTTTTTCCTTGACTAGAAACTGAGAAAACGAAAATTTCCCTGATTTTCTCAAAGCAATGTTGAGCCGTTTTTGCACATGTAGTTCTATACTGCAAGCCTAGGTGAGCGTAACTGTAGGTTTTCAGCCTATTTCGAGCGGTACCTTTCGAGAAATGTCGATTTTAGCACTGAAACTGAAACGAAAAAATCCGAATTCGTTATTTTTCGAAAACTATCGCTTGGAATGGGCTGAAAATCTACAGTTATGCTTATCTAGGCTTGTAGTATAGAACTACATATGCAAAAACGGCTCAGCATTGCTTTGAAAAAATCAGGAAAGTTTTCGTTTTCTCAGTTTCTAGTCAAGGAAAAAATACGGCAATCGCACATATGGATATCAGGTATCGATAGTATTGATGTGAGAGAGTGGGAGGTCCGTAGAAATTATTTGGACGAAGATCTGATTTTTTTCGATTTTTTGGGCATTTGGAAATCTTTAGATTTTGAGTTCGAACTCTCAGTGAATCGAGCATGGCGCAAAGACATGAGTGCCGTCTTGTAGAGCTTGCTTTGCTCTATCGAACAGTACCCCTTACCCTTTGTTGGGTTGAGACTGGTTGCTTTGTTAAAGCAAGCAAATAAAAACGCTCATTATTTTTGCATCAACCTAATATATTGGCTGCATTTTTTCCGCTGCGCAACTGGACAGGCTCGCGGTTTTGACAAAAACGGAGTTTTTATCTTGCGTTTTCGACTTAGCAACGTTCGCGAAAATCGTACGTGAATTCTATCAAGGATTTGTTCAACGTTCTCATCTCTGGCTTTCTTGCAGCTTTTTCTTTTCTTTTTTGACAAATATTAGGTTGGTGCAAAAGTAATGCGAGTTTTCTAGCCCTTGTTTCAAGATAGCTTATCTCCATCGAAGTTTCTCCTATGAAACTTATCCCGCATAGTGTCAAGAAGCTTTTTTCATGCTCTATTCAACGGTGGTTGAAAAAAGCTTCTAGCCTCATTTGTTAAAAACTTATAGAGCTTCATACAACCGCACTCAAAACCAGAATTTCATTGCACTTACTTTTTGGGCCAGAATTCAAGCGCGAGTGAAGGCGTTCTTTTAAAAGTTTAACTACTGTATGTAGTGGAAATTTTCTACGTTATGCACGCTTTACTTTTTCCCTAGAAACTACTTAGACTGAGATCTCGGCGCCTCAACATGAGTGATGGTTTTGGACATTCTGTGGCCCATTAACTCCTTTGAAGAGGGCAATCGCCAAAGTTCTGCTCATTTCTATAAGCGTAAGGGTGAGCCTTTTGTTGATAGTTTTTGCGGAAATGTGGAAGCTGTTTTCAGTGCACAGAAAATCAAGAATCTCCATATTTTGAGATTTTGAGGGCTACGAAAAAATGTCGAAAAAAGCGGATAATTTTGAAGATTATTTTTTTTCCTTTTCGCAAATATTTTTCCTTTTCGCCCTTTGTACTTTTTTGTACTACTGGCTTGCGGCTACATGACAGTAAACTTATCATTTATGCGGACAAATCTTGAAGGAAGTTATGATCAGTTAAATACGATGTTTCCGAGAAAAAATTTTTTTGCTTATCAATCCATATTTTTCCATCGGTTTGCGATAATAACATAAGTTGATGTGCGCTGTATAGAGAGAGTTTTGGTGCCCTTGTTGAACTTTGCCGCACCTAAAAATATGGATTTTTCAAAAAGTTATAGCACGTCAAAGTGAGAACTCGCAAAACGCGCATTACTTTTGCACCAACAATACTTTCTCTTTCCGTTTTGTGAAGATTGAGTGGGAATTCATTACAACTTCTTCTTACGTACTCCAATGTACTCGAAAATAAGTTGATAATTAGAAATGGTATACACCCATTTGCTTTGTAAAATTAGTGCTGAAAATTTTGTTTTTGGACGTTTCGACTTCAGAAATTTCAATATAATTCATTCGTGTATGACCCAACTGCGCAAAAGTAAAGACTTTGTTGATGAAATTATCTTGAAAAGTACTGAAAGGTCGGCTATAATGGTTCTTCCAAAAGCTCAAGTTGCAATTTTGAAACTGCCAGATAGGCCATATAAAAAACATGAGTCCCAAACTTCTATTATTTCAGTGACTACAAGAGCAACAATTTCAAAGCAGCTGCCACATGGAGGAAGAAAGTGCGTCGAATAGCGTTCAAACCGTTTCATTTTTTTGTTTTTATCGAAGTCTGAAAAACGTTACGAACTTTTTGACTGATCTGACAAGCAAAATGGATCGCTGTGGTTTCGTCTTCCTCTTTCAAAGCGTTGACGCGTTGACGTAATTTCACTATGAAAACAAAAGAAGGACGAGTAAAGTTTATGATTGATTGAAAACCTACACAAAAAATTTGTGCAGCTTTTTTCAGAATGGTATGTCGGTGCAACGTCTTTCATGAAAAAAAATTTTTCCTTAGTATGCATGAAAACGTCGCATGGTGATCAAAACATGATATACTCTACTATTCCCGTCTTTTCGTTGTCACATTACCACATTTGACAGTTAAAAACTTTTTTTTTCAGTTTTACTGCCGCTAATACACATGATCCAGCTGCCTTATTCACTGCATGCTCCAATGAGTTTTAAATAAAACCTTGTGACGGCATGATGATCTCATTTTTTCAAAAACTCAGCACTGACTTAGCAAGAGCATGACGAAACAAAGTTGGACCGAAGTACAATTTTGTCCTCGACTTTCAGGACTAAGTTGACGACAAAATATGGAGAAATTCTCATTGTAAAATATGTATATCTGTGCGTCTGCAGTCTGTAAGTGCTGAAAATGCCAACTAAACTTCCAACATTTCTACAGTGATCAGTGCAATGCGTGAGAAAATTGCAGCATGGGAACGAATTTAATCAAGTTTAGGCACGAGACGCTAAGTGCAAAGGCCGAACACCTACAAAGAATACACTTATCCATTCTTTGCTGGTAAAAACAGTCTTATCCCACTTCAAGAAGGTCTCACATAAAAAGGGTAATATGCAGCGCGATTCATTCTCGCGAGCGTAAGGAAAAAAGCGAAAACTTTCTAATGGCTGGTTCTTCAATCCAAATCGCATTCCTTCCATAAACAATTTTTATGCCAGTCGGCAGTTTCTTCTCTATGACAGTTTTAAGCTTACTTCCGCAAAGGACGAGATGTTTGCTCACTAGGAGATAACAATGTTAAAACTTTCGGACCTGGTGGGGCAATTGCAACCATCAATACAGGGACCTGCTGTACCGACGCCAGAACCATTTCACTACTCATTGCTATAGATCGCTTCATGTATCCTTCGCCTTTCTGGCTTGATCTTGAACCGCATTTTTATCTGTTTTTTCTGTCAATATAATCACTTCTGTATACGAGTAGAGTGCAATCAATCAACAACTCAAAACGGCTGCCATATTATTATAGAGAATCTGAGTATAATGATGTTGTGTAAGTTAGCTGCTAACTGTTCGCGAATCCACATGTATTGAGGAAGATTTGAAAATTAGCAATAGAGGCAAGACAAAAATCAAACCAATAAGATTGTTTATATTGTTGAAAAAACTCCAAATTATACGGCAGTAAGCTTAAATAATAGAATGAGGCTTCTCTGCTTACGCAAAAACATAACTCGGCTCCGAAATGAGAAAATTCCGCCGATTTTTCACTTACATAGAAATCCAAGTCTTACGAATATTCTGTGCGCTTTGTGGATTACCGTATTATGCTAAAAGAAATTTAAAGAAAGTAAACACTGCAATAAAATATATTGCTACTTTGTTCTCTTGGGAATCACAGCTTTACATCTGATTTGCTCGGACGCAAACAATCTTTGTCTAAAATGATACTGTGTTACTGACAAAAGAAAATCTTCTATTCACTTTGAGACACAAGGTTTTTTCGTCGTGACGGAATGAATTTCGTGAAACGACTCACTATACACAAGAGATCGCTCCACAATATACAAGTAATCATTGAGTTGAACTCTTGTTTTGTGGTTATGTTTATTTTAGAAAGAATGTTTTGCGCGTCAGTTTCCCAGCATCGCGGAAGATGAAAACCGAGATAGCTTTGAGGGACGTCGAGCGCAGCTGCTTCATCACTATTGTCACTTTGTCATATTTGCATTTTTCTATCGTATCTTCTTGTGACATCTTTTGTCAAAGTATATAAACCCGTGTTACAGTAGACTCATATTTACTGAGTTGAATTTGAATACCTTTTTACATTCTTTTTCTTCCATCTTTTGAGAAACAATCATACAAAATTAGCATAAAAGTCAAGTATAAAATTCAAGTATTAACCAGAAAAGGATAAACAAGTATTATAGCAATTTGTGTGCCTCGTGTATCCTTTTCATCAGTTTTTTGTGTATCATTTAGCATTTTTACTCTATTCGTATTTGTTATGTAGTTTAGCTTCATGTTATTTTGTGTTTGTTATTTTGTCGGTTTTTTCTCTTATAACTACTTCATAAAGGTTTAACTACCCAAGTTTGAGTTGAGGTACGCAACATCGAGAGTAAGCCCGCGTGGCAGCATTCAAGTACAGTGGTCTCTTGGTATTCGAGGTTTATCGTTCTAAATATATCCATCGTTCCTCAACACAGTGAAACTATATACTGTAATTACATCCTTCTCTAAATATAGAGCAGAAAATCTGTGGGTATGTGTGTTCTGTGCACATTTCCCATAGTCATAAAGGATGGGCGGTTAAGCTGTTTGATCTGCTGGTCATCAAGATATGGAAAGCACGGTAGGAAACGATCCCAAAAGAGTCGGAATCAAAAGAATGGTAAATTTTGCTACATGAGAGATCAAGCCCGACGGACTGGTTCCAGAACGAGGTGGAATCCAGGCATGCCAGCTCGTATACTATATAGAGTGCCCAAGAATATGGATGTATTTACACGCTTGACTGTTTCATCCACACCTATTTTGTAATTGTTTATATGTTTTTACGTTCCTGCTTGTTCGCCACTGTCAGAGCTGGAAGTGAGCAACGCGTGAGAGCTCGATTTCTCAAAATCACTATCACGGCAGGTCGAAAAGCGTTAGGTTAGACAGTTGTATAGTTGATTTGTTGACCGCACGGACTGGACATTACTGCGGAGCACGCGCCGCAAGGTAAAACGCTTGCCCCAGTACAAATTCGCCGTTGTACAAGTCGTGCTCTCGCACATTTCACCCGCACCGCTCGTGGTCCGCAGGATTCAGCAGTTCGTGCGCTCAACGAACCGACGATACAGTTTGCCGGAAAAACCGCTTACGTTTTCAAGCATTGAATAGGAATCTCAACCCGCACCTGTGCTATTAGAATTGGATGAGGATTCTTGATTTTATTTGAATGTAGTTGAACCTATATAGCTCCATAAATGGCAAGAGTTCATTCTTTATCATTATGCATTCCTCTTTTCCGTTCATCCTCGGAGTCCTGGTATTCAGCATTCCTGGACTTTTCCGCACCGCTACTTCAATTATTGGTAAATGAAATTTTGTATTAATGGCGCTGCTTTCGGTGCCAAAAGGAACTCAAAAATGCCAAGATTTATGGAGAGTCGATTATAGGATATATGTACACTGTAAGATGATTGGGACTGTAGCTAATTAGCATAACCAGTAACCAGGTGCGAAACCCAGTATAGCCACCATACAGCGTGTCCCGAAAAAAATGTGAACGCTGTTTGATTGTTAAGAACTCCCTTGCTTTTATGTCTTTCGCCGAGTTTGAGGCACCATTCTATAGAGCGAGGTTTAACTTAGATTTGTAGTATGAAGCGAATAGTCGCTATTCATTATTGTAAGATTACGGTAGGATCTTCGACAAGGATTCTGGGCCATTGGAGGCCATATTCTCCACAGAACAAAACCAAACAAGCCAAAAACTCTTATAGTATGGTAATGGAAGTCGCTGACATCGAATATGAAATTTCCACTTTACTGTGATGCTTCTTTTTATGGTTATTCCAGGTAAATCGTAATAACTGAATTTCCAGCATTTGTCAGAAAGGTGATTACACCGTCAAAAAAGCTAAAAACACTCGTAAAAAGTTGTGCAATGGAATCAGCATGCGCGAAAACACTAGCACACAATTTTTTAGATTTTTTTGAAAAAAATTTGTCAAATGGCATATTTCACATTATATCCACATGCTAGAAGTTCATACCGTAATCCTATAGTAACGAACAGCGACTGGTGATTCGCTCCATACTATAAATCTAAGTTGAATCTCGCTCTACAGAATGATGCCTTAAGCTCGGCAAAAGACATGAAAGCAACGGAGTTATTAACGATCAAATAGTGTTCACATTTTTCTGGGACACCCTGTATAAGTCATTCCAAGAAAAAATTCGGAAAAAAAGTCTAAAAAGTGTCTTAGTTAGAGGACTTTTCTCGCATTCTTTTAACTAACTAAGTCGAGTTTTCCAGGCATTTTAGATAAGCACAGCTGTAAGCACATTTTTAGAAAAGTCGAAACCATCTACCCGACATTACACGTAGAAAACATTATGGTAAATTGCCAGTCTTATACATGGTATCATCGACCCTGATTGTCCCACTACAAGAGTTTTTAGCTTGTTTGGTGTCCATTTTGAGGCAAATATCATTGGTTCAAAATTCTTTTCGAGTTTTACCGTTTCCTAAGCTGTGAAGAGGAAACATAATCAACTTCATACTGTGAATCAAGTCGAAGCCAGCTCAACACAATGGTACCCAAAAGTCGGCAAAAGAACATTTGACAGGTGTTGAAATAGTGCTTTTGGGACACTCTGTATAATGGATGGTGAGCCTTGAACGAGAAATGGAAATGAAGATGCTGTGCTTGCTTGCTTGCCACACTTATCTTACACCTAAGGAAGTGAAAAAAAGGTAAGCAGTTCTTCGTCTAATTGTAAGTATTAGAAATTTCATTCAACTTGACTGGTTCAAAATGGATCAGAAATTATGATTTCACAAGAAATTTTTTTTGGTTTTTTCAAGAAGAATGAGTTTGCGGCTTCGACATAAGGACATACTTTTTATTTTCTTCGCTTGCACTCATTCTTCAAGCTCTATCAAGTTTATCAAGATGCATCTCTAGCTTAAAAACAAAGTTAGTACTACTGTGATGTACAGAGGCGGTATGCATCAATCTCCCGTTTTGAAAGCGGGCGATAATATTCAATAGAAAATGACCGCCCGGCGGGTTGGGCGCCCGACCCCTGATGTATGATTTCTACTGAAATGATCGCCCGTTTTCAAAACGGGAGATTGATGCATACCGCCTCAGAAGTCGTCGTTACAGGGGCTTTAGGGAGGTTACATGTGCAATTACAAATAGTTTTATGAATGTCCATTCCATCATATCCCATATGAAACGCCCGTTGTCAAAGCTAAATGGGATTTTTTTATCGTGTGGAACTAGACCGTTCGCTGCATCAAATCCACTTGAAAGGGGCTCATTACAAACATCCGGCTGATTTGATAGCAAGCGATCTAAACGCGATCATTCGTTGCAAAACATAGGGAGACAGCAAAGACCTATGATTTCAAGTGCATGCATTATGATTCTTAACAACGACTATTGCGCCGTGATGTTTTCGTAGCGTAACAGATAACATGCCTAACTGAAACGAATTGATGAGATAAGGTATATTTGCATCCAACCACTTCTTATCTTTAGAAATGAGAAGATAATTGTTTGATAATCATAACCGGCAATAAAAGGATTCACTTTTTCTAGGGTGAGATATAATAAAGTAGTGCATGGAAAGTAATATACGCCGGCATAAGAGCAATCACATTTTGTAAGATTTATTTTGCTGGACTTTGGCCTGATAGTGTCATTGTGCAACAAGATTGAATATCAGTTTATCCTAAAAGTTCCCTTGGTTTCGAACAAATAACCTTCACAAGTAGAAGCTTTAGTAAACACTGGCGCACTTTTTGAAAGACAATCCAATCTTTCCTTATTTTTACGCCATCAGGAAGGTCGACGTTTTTATTCAAACCTATATCTGCAGCTCGCTCATTCTTCGATTTTCGAAATGGCTACACTATAGATGATTGACAGAAATACATTAATTGAAAACCAAAAAGACCTTTTGGAATAGTTGAGTTTTGGTCATGTTCCTAGTGCTTGTTCAAGACAGTTTATTACGGTAAGCGAATCTTACTCTCTCATATAACATCCATATTCGACCATGAGTGGCGTCATTCAAAAACAATCAGGCTTTACTCTATGAGCAAAAAAACAAACAGCGCTCTTCTTCGTCTACAAATTCAGCAACGATGAGCAAAAATAACAGCTGTTAACTGAAATTTTCTGCAGTGCATCTCAGGCAAAGTTTTTAGGGCTATTTGATACGAAGCCTGTTAATATGTGTTAGCTTGGTGCAAAAACAATGTCCGTTTTTAAGCCTACAATTCGAACAACTTTTTTCCTTCAAAATTTCTTTTTCGATATAAATTTTGCTTATCATTGGAATGCTTTCTTCATGTACTTTCTAACGGTAGTGGAACTAAGCTTCTATAATATCTCATCTGCGGGAATTCCACCAGCATCTCGCACAGCTGCACTCGATCGAAATTTCGTTGCTTTAACTTCCTTGGCCAGAATTCAGGCGTAAATGAACGAATTTTTTTGAAAACATAGCATCTGTGGTGGATGAATATTGTTTATCCATTGCATATTTAAGTAGATTTTTTGAGAATATCTGGATTTAGAAATCGACATTCCCACAATCAATAGTTGCTGCTGGCACTCTACGGGTCAAAAATTTCCCATGATTAAGGCAATCGTCAAAGCTTCGCTCATTTCTGTAAGCTTGAAATTAAAACATCTCGTATACAGTTTTTGCATAGAAACTCAGCTATACAATGTATAAAGAATTCCAGACTCTTATAATTCGGGGCTTCCAAGCCTACCTCAAACAGGCTCAAAAAGATGAACAATTTTGATTTTATCTTTTTTTCGCGGACCTCTTTCGTTGAGGTGTTTTCTGTACATACATATAATAATGGCTTGCGGCTGTAAAACGAGCTGATTATCAGATATAGGAACAAAACTTGAAAGGAGTTGTAAGGTTTTAAAAACGTGGTTTTCAAAAGAGAACCTTTTCTTTTTTTTAAGGCATGGTTTTCTTCCCGTTTGCTCAGTATGAGCAGGTGTACGCTAAGTTACGAAAGGCTTGCTCTTTCTAATGGTCTTGACTATATTCAAAAATATGAAGGCTGAACAAAGTTATGACTTTCTAAATTAAAACTTTTCAAAACGGACATTATTTTTGCACCAACCTAATACATGTAGAATCATTGTCAAATGACTCACATTATTATTTGTAGTTATCCTACTTCTCAACCGAATTTTTTGAGAAGAATGAGTTAGTAAAGTAACCAGAGCACGCATGGTTTGGCCCGTTTGCCTTGGCCTCACACGACCTCACCCCTTACGTCGAAAGATTGCTAGGTGGAAAGATAAGAAAAAGCAAAGAGCATGGCCACAACTAAATATTTCAAAGGTCTTTTTGGTTTTCAATCAATGCAATTAATCATCTATAGTGTAGCCGTTTGGAAAGTCGAAGAATGAGCGAGCTGCATATATAAGAATAAAAAAAACGTCGTCTTCTCTCAGGATGGTGTAGAAATGTAAGGAAAGATTACCCTTCAAAAGTGCACCAGTGTTTACTAAAGCTTCTACTTGTGAAGGTTACTCGTTCGAAACCAAGGGAACTTTTAGGATTAACTGATATTTAATCTTGTAGAGACGATAAAAACTATCAGAAGCAGCAAAGCTTTTGCAACACAGCGCACATTCACCGATAGTCATATCATAAACGAGCAGAAAAAAATGAATTGAAAAACGAAAAAGTTCTTTCTGATAGCGTTGTTTTCAGCGAACCATAACTCCCTTCAAAGTTTGTTTGTATAACGATAAGTCCCCTATCCTGCAGCCGCAAGCCAAGGCTTGGGCAAAGAGGAATTGCGGGAAGAAAAAAAAACAAATCTAAAATTGTCAGTTTGTTCAATATTTTTCCAATGGGTTTCAAAGTTCAAAACTATGTTTTTCAGATTTCCTGCGTACTGAACAGTTAATTGCTTTTGCAAAAACTGTTATCAACATGCCCTACCCTTATGCTCACAGAAATGAGCAAAGTTTTGGTAACTGCCTTCTTCAAAAGAAATCTGTGGCCTAGAATGATCGCAATGGCTACTCATGTTGAGGCGACGATACGATATCTCAGTTCAGAAACTTCAAAGGACATGGTCATGTGTGCGTGATGTAGGCAATTTCTTTTATGTACAGTAATCGAATATATGAAGAAGCGTCGCTCATTCGCAATTCAATTTTGGCCAGAAAAGTGAATGCAATAAACTAATTTTGGATGCGGGTATTTAACTCTGTAACTTTCTAACAGATGAGGCTGGAAGCGACATATAACCATTTAGATAGACCATGAAAAGAACCCCTCAATGATATGCTGTATTCATCTCAAAGAAATCCAATAGAAAAAAGCTGTCCTGGAAAAGGCATGAAAAAACGGCCATTATTTTTGCATCAACCTAATACAATCACCGTATCCTTACAGCACGTCTTCAGCAACAAATGAATTCAGTTAAAATGTTTTTGCGGTAATAGAATCAGATAAGCAATCTAACGAAGGATACTCGATGACCGTGGCCTTTCGAGAAGTGACATGTCATGACATTCGCCCTTGAAAATGATCTCAAAACTATGTTTATTGTCTGCGAAACGATTCTTTAAAATAACCATATTTTTTCACAACTGACGTGTTTGCACGATGGTATGAGTAATGTCGAGAGACGCCAAAGCTGCTGAATGGTCTAGCGGTTAGCGTGTCGACTACTGCAATATGGATGCTGATCTGGTCTCTGTTAGTGCGAAATTTTTGCGTTAGCTTTCACAGGCACCATATCTTCTACAAAAGCATTTCGCACATAACGAACATACATAAATTCAAGATTAGCGTTTCGAAGTAAGCATTCTGATCTTATATATAAAGCTGAATGTCTGTTTGTCTGTCTGTTTGTCTGTCTGTATGTCTGTCTGTACGTACCCCACGGGGGTGATCAGCATGCTCGATTACCCCCCTGTGCCAACTCCCAGCCCTGTAGCTCAAATTTTGCAAAAAATCGATAAAATCGACATCGATCGATAACGAAAAGTGGACTGTGGCACCCGCCGGGGCCCGAAGTGTATGTGTGCCAAGTTTGGTCCGGATCGGTTAAGAAATGGAATTTTCTATTCGGAACATACGGCGGAGCCGGGTAAGCCAGCTAGTATCTGATAGATTACAAAGGTCATGACCACCAGTTAAGCTTTCCTTGTAAGCAGAATTCCGAAATATACGTAAAATTCGCAATTATTGTAACCAGCGCATGGATCTATGGGCAAATTTTCTAAACTATAATAGATACATAAAGAATGTCCCAAAGTCTTTTATTTTGATATTTTATTTTTATTGTATTTATGATTTAAACAGAGAGGAGCAACTTACTTTGACGTAACAGCCGCAACACCTTCAAAATTTTAGATAGCACCTTTTCTCGTTGACACAAGTTTTCAAACTGCCAGCGATTACCAATGATGTGGCATGCAAATAGTCATTTCCACTTTTGCCTCACACAGAAATCGTTTCTATGGAAAAAAACGTGCAGTATGATAGAGCAAGCTTTCTGCAACAATATACTCCAAAGGAAATTTTTTCTAGAAATCAAGATTAAGGTTGTTCGGTTTTGACTGCAAACATGTGTGCACCGCATGCTGGAACTCTGGATAAAATTGCCGGAAAGCAAAACTGGGAGTTAACTCTACCATGGTTTTGAAACTGATTCTGACAACCGTTCTATTAGATTCTCATCTAAAAGACATATGGAAAAAATACTTTAGACTCAGTGACCGCTGCACTTCTACATTCTTCTAATTCATTCCTAAGCGCAGAGCCAAGGCAAACAGTTCACGGTTCTGAACGTTCTTTATCTTCTTCAATGGCAAATTGAATGCAGCTACTTTGGACTAGTAGTGCAAAGCCTCTTCTATACAGTGCTGGACATAATTATAGGGACACTCTAGAAATCGTCGTAATTTTCGTTCTTGTCAGTGAATCTGTCTGAAACTTTGCTGTATGGTGCGCATGTAAGCCTACCATAACTCTTCAGAACGGCTTCCAATCCCGTTGATTCCGAACGGAGAAAAATGGAAAAATTCAAAAAAGCCTGTTTTGCAAGCTGGACATAATTATAAGGACACCTGGCCTTTTTAAACATTATCGCATTCCTTGAATCCCAAATTTTTTTGTAGAGTTACATCCCAGAATATGAAACTTTTGCAGCACCTAAGACCTGTCATGCTACTCAAGGAAAGATGATCCATGCATTTTTCGTTTCCAAAGGCATCAGAAGTCAAACTGCGTCAACAAACAGCTGGTTTGAGGAGTTTTCAAGCCCGCGTTCATTTCAAATGACAGTCCTGGAATACACTTAGCCTTTTTGATAGATAAGGTGAAGAGCGCTTTCGTAAATTCCGCGTAATCGCTGATTTTGACGGACAGACTCCAACCTCAACATAGGGTTGTCGCGCTTTTAAACTACAAAACTCGATTTTCAAGTTACAGAAAACGCTGCAATGTAGCCGCAACAATGCACGTACAACAATAAACTTGTGTGCCTAGTCAGGAAAAAATTTCGGGTTTGCACATTCTGGTTCAGCCGCAGTTGTCATCCGTTGAGAGTTGAGTGGAGCACCCTGCACAATCATATCCAACTCAAATCAAGAAATCGAACAGGAGAGCGCTTGAAACCTAAAAATCTTAACTAACTCAATTACCGCGCAAAATGCGACATGAAACAGAGAAGGATTGAGATTTGTGATTGTGTTGAATCTACTGCTCGAAGAGAAATTTCGTGGAAAGTATTTCAAATCTAAATGCCAACTGCAGCACTAGAAAAAATCTGAAAGTTGGTGCAAAAGCTGCGTCTCCATGTGGACAATATAATAAATCAAGTCCATCATTTCACGAACATTGGAAAGTGAGTTTTGTGGTTAAAAAGCGCGACAATCCTATGTTGAGGTTGGAGTCTGTCCGTCAAAATCAGCGATTACGCGGAGTTTACGAAACCGCTCTTCACCTTATCTATCAAAAAGGCTAAGTGTATTCCAGGACTGTCATTTTAAATGAACGCGGGCTTGAAAACTCCTCAAACCAGCTGTTTGTTGACGCAGTTTGACTTCTGATGCCTTTGGAAACGAAAAATGCAAGGATCATCTTTCCTTGAATAGCATGACAGGTCTTAGGTGCTGCAAAAGTTTCATATTCTGGGATGTAACTCTGCAAAAAAAATTTGGGAGTCAAGGAATGCGATAATGTTTAAAAAGGCCAGGTGTCCTTATAATTATGTCCAGCTTGCAAAACAGGCTTTTTCAAATTTTTCCATTTTTCTCCGTTCGGAATCAACGAGATTGGAAGCCGTTCTGAGGAGTTATGGTAGGCTTACATGCGCACCATACAGCAAAGTTTCAGACAGATTCACTGACAAGAACGAAAATTACGACGATTTCTAGAGTGTCCCTATAATTATGTCCAGCACTGTATTGCGAACATGAAATATGAAATCGATCACAGTGTGTCGAATATCTCCAGTAACTGGAAATTAAATCTTGAGAATTTAGATTTTTGCGCTCTTAAAGAGTAGTTATTCGTCATTTTTTTGCAAGTAGATTTGGATATTATTTTATACCAGCCGCTTTCTGCCGCTACGCGGCAGATTCGGCTGTTACTCGGCAGCTTCGCTGCCTCGTACACTTTTCATTTTAATGTATACCAATGTAAGATCAAGTCATTTGATTGCCTGTTCGTACGAACTACTTCTGTTTATAACCTGTTTAGATCGACAGACCGAAGAAATAATTTTGTACCTGCAAGTTTATTGAATCAACATCATAAGCAACAAATAGTATGCAATTAACAACAACATAGAATGGCTGCAACAGTGACTACACCAAAAAAGAAGATGCCAACAACAACGATAAGTACAACAGAAAAGGCCTATGACACAACAACAGTAGCGAAGAAGCATCCGTAACAGCAAAAATCTTAGAGTGTAGAACTTCACAGGACTTCGGTGAAAACGACGTTGATTGGATTGCTTTGGATTGGCGACTTGCACAATGAGACCTTCACGCGACCTCGAACGGCTGAGGGCCACATAGATTTGACCGTGACTGAAGACATCGGTGGGAAGCCACAATCCAACCTTGGTGAAGGATTGGCCTTGGGCCTTGTTGATGCTCATAGCGAGCGCCAATCTGATGGGGAATTGGGAGCGCCGGAGTCTGAAGGGCAGATTCTTGCCGTTGTTGTTGTGGATCCTCGTAATCACGACAGACTGCCCATGCCGATTACATATTATGAATTTGCATTGTATGAGACGACGGCCCATATCGCGGACTTGTAGTCGTGTTCCATTGTTCTAGCCCGGATGAAACATCCAAGTTCCTAAGCAGCATGACGATGGCGCCTTCTTTCAACATGAGACAGTGCGGCGGCAAGGAGGAGCTAGAGATTGTGTTGAGAAACTCGGTAGTACTAAATTGATTCTGGTCGTTAGCGTCGACGATGACAATTTCGTGCGAATAGTAAATCTTTTCTTCACCTTGTATGCGGCTTAGAACTTGTTCGTTTATGGAATTCACGTCGGCGTTCTTGGGGGCAAGGATAGCCTGATCAGACAAATCAACCAATGGTTCGATGCAGTCGCCGTATAGCTCTTGGACTATATCTCCTCGACCCATGATTTCCGTTGGCAGTTCCACTCGTCCCTGGCTGTCATTGACGGTGCCGTTGCCCACACGCAATAGAAAGTCCTTCCAATCCGCATCGCGGCTCGTCACTCGCATATTTTCGGAAAGGCGGAGTACTATGAAATGCGGCCAAAGGGAGGACTGCTTAATGCACATGTTTAGTTGGTCTGCTCGCGATCCGCTGCGAACAACCGGTAAGATCTGCCTGAAGTCGCCTCCAAGAACGACCATTTTTCCGCCAAAGGGCTTGTCCACTTGCATGATATCGCGTAGTACAGCATCCACCGTCTCAAAAGCCGTTTTTGGGATCATAAAGGCTTCGTCCCAGATGAACACGTCGTTTTCGGCGAGCAGTCTCGCGTCCTTCATCTGCCTTCTGTGGGATGATGTCTCGCAGTTGTTCAAGATATTTAGCTTGAACAACGACACCGTTGTGCGACCCGATGGGAGCAGGTTGGCCGCGATTCCTGTCCACGCTGTGCACGCGACTTTGCGCCCTTGACCGATGAGGATATTAAAAAGACATGTATAGGTCCACGTTTTCCCTGAACCGCCCGGACCATCGATGAAGAAAAGCTTTGGAGCATCTGGGACATCGAGAGCACCAAGAATGGTGTCAACCGCTGCCTTTTGCTGTGAATTTAAAGTCCCATATAACCGATTACCTTCGGCTGAGCGAAATGCAATATCGTGCGCGTGAGCGTGGGACGACGGCCTAACGACGGTGTGGGAATGTTGAATTAGCAATGTTGATATTGTTCTTGATAAGTCGCTCTTCAAGATCTCCGCCTTGCGCCACGTGCTCGAGTTCTCTGCGCAATGTGATCTGCGAACTGGAAGTGGAGGTAGGTGCCAGTTCAAACATTACTTGTTGCCGAGAGTCAAGCGTAGAGATCGTTTGTGCTGTGTTCTCGTTGATTGGCTCGTATCCTCGCTGGCCAACCCGTTCTGGGCTCGCACCATGCCTGGATTGATCCAGTGTCTCCTGAAGGTGTCCGTTGAGCTGTGGTTCCCGTTGCCGTCGACGAAGATGACGTTCACGCATTGAGGCAAGACGCCGTTCTCGTCCTTCTGGTGTTTCTCGGCTACGACGAAGGCGGCTACGCATGGCTTCAGAAGTGCGCCTTGCTGCGGTACGGACTCGGGTTCTCTGGGCGATACGCATCTGCGACTGAGGTATGGAGGGGACGGTCCATTGCTGGAGGGGGTCAATGTCGGCGCCACCATGGTCTCGGTAATAACAGTAGTCGAAGGAGGTACGACCGATGAAGGCATGGTATGAATGAACCGTAAGGCCGGGATAGGGTATTTTGATTTGTTGGCCATATTTGATCTCGTGGATGAACCATTTTGATTTTGTTGATGAGCTAATCAGTCGACGAAACCTGTTGCGAAAGGTCAACGCATAGTTGGATATCAGCTAGTCTCCAGAATGTGGCATACAAAGAATCAAAAAAAGCAAAAAAGTTTAGTGGTCAAAGTTGTAGATATTTTGATCAAATTAATCATGCTCAGTTATCCCTTCCTGCCATTTTCAGCTCAACAGAGATTAGAACATGAAAAAATCGATAAATCGATAGCGCCAGTAAGTGATTTTCTGTGAAAAAGCTTAGTGACACCCGCCCCATCCCAATCTTCATATGTGCAAAGTTTCATTTGAATTCAATCAAGTTTTCTAACATTTTAGGCCGGTCATAACGGACTTGCTAAGCGAGAAACGCAAAAAATCGATAAATCGATAGCGCCACTTGGTGATTTTCGGTGAAAAAGTTTAGTGACACCCGCCCCACTCCGATCTTCATGTGTGCAAAGTTTCGTTTGAATTCAATGAAGTTTTCTAACATTTTAGGCCGGTCATAAAAAAAATGCTTATCCAAATATTATATAAGTATTGATATTTTGTGAAGAGTGATTGCAGCATTCTTTGGTGTATTTGGAGTCCAAACTATTAGTGCTTGTCACAGCAGTGTAAAGTCAGGCTACAAGATCTTTGGGACGTACAAAGTGCGGTTCATAAATGTACGAACGCCCAAGTTTTGGGACGGGATTTTTAGGATAAAAACCGTTGCTACTACATGAAAGAGATAGCCGAAAACGGTATACGCGGCACAAAAAGAATACCAGTGTAAATCTTGAGCACATTTTTGCGCCGAATGCAAATTTTCAGCCGTCCACGAAGTCAGAGGCTAAAAAACCTATGTTTTTTTAAATCGACATTTTGAGAAAAATAACGCACCACTTTTTGAACTGCACGACTCAGTGCTATAAATGTATCAGACTTGGTCATTGTGAATTTACAAGAAATTCTGACTCCAATGACTGCAGTTTCGATTAAAGAGCTTCGTTAGAGGTGCTCGTATAATTAATGAGCCTGTAAAAAGTCGCATTTGGCGCAGAAACATTCCTAAAAGGGAAAGGATCCCAAATTGAGAACTAGAACAAATGCAAGTCATTAGATGCGTCTTAATGAACTGGTTCCAAATACATCTTTTATATCTGCTGAGCGATTCCCTAAAAGAAGTTATGAGCGGTAAAGAGTGTCAAATCATTGCTGTTCTGGTTCACATGTGTTTTAAAGCCTACATTGGGAGAGCGTATTGGCAGGTTGAGCGGATTGATCACTGGGAGTGCACGTAGTCACCGAAAACATAAAAAACTGTGTTTGAATTACTGTAAGGGTGGGGTGAAATTTTGCCGTAATCGTACTTCCAAACGCCGTATCTTCTTTTGAATATAACTCAGCAGATGCGAAAGGTAGATTTGGAGTCAGCTCATCAAGACGCAACTGATGATATGTATTTCGTTCCATATAACCGATTTGGAGTCCTATCCTAGTAAAGTTAACGCCTATTTTGACCTTTTGAAGCGTAGAGCTTTTTGCTATGCGTTTTCATGCAGTACCAATGGCTTTTTGAGTAAACTTTGCTTCCAAGAATCTCCGAGATCCTTGAAATATGGGATGTTCGCAGATGATGAATCGCACTTCATATATTAGGGTGAACGGCAAAAGCGAGGCAGCTTGATTTCTAATATTTGGCTGTTTTTTGAGCAGCGTAGTAGGCATTATTCGAGTGCTTCAAACTGTCATCGTAATCGCGTTTCTCCCCATCTTTGGCAGTTAAGCAGCCTAATGGGCATTATCCAAATATTCGAACGACCACCATCGCGTGCAGTGCAATGGTGGAAATTTTTGTGCTGAAGTATGTTGACTGAAGACATCACAAAAGAGATGTTGTAAAATGGATTTTCAAGTTTTTTTCTAAACACTTAAGCAATGTTATTGTCAGAGTTTTTCGACCACCATCTCGTGCATGTGATTATCGAAATTTTCGTGATGGATGTTGATTAAATAAACCATCACAACTAATTTTTGTAGAATGAATCCTGAAGTTCCTTCTTGCCTGGAGGCCATTTGGCATTATCGAACCTCATGCCAGTCATGCTAAGTAATGGTCCAGTTAACGTGCTACTCTATAAAGCGTCATGAGTTTCATTAAAGTGTTCTGTTGACGTTAATTCAAAAATGATTGTTTGAAGCTTTGGTTTGGACGTTATTCGATAGCTTCAGCTATCTGACATTCTCTTTGGTTATAGTGTGTGGTACTAAAGAGGCTCTGAAGCTCACGCGGATGTCAAAGGGAAGCAAAATCCAGTTGAAAATTGATGTCCAAGGGTTGATGAAGCCAACAGTAAAAATTGGTTTTGAAAGCCATAAGAGGTGATGGTAGTTGAGTTTGGGTTGGCAGACTAAAAAGTGAATTCAGATTGGGGTGATGCTGCCTGGAAATATGCTATGGTAGAGTTTTCGGTGCAAAAGGCTTGGGTACAGATTTGTGTAGAGCAGGAGTGAGAGAACTCCGAACATAGCATTGCACATACGTAGAATCAATCTGCATCAACCGGAAGGTGATGTACTTAGTAGATAACGACAATCCTACCTTTGAGATAATTCATAAGCGTCAAAGGATAGAATGGAAAGTTGTGTTTTCTGCGATAGGTTGAAAAAAGGCTGTAACTTATTTTGGATAAAATACGGCATAATTTCAAAGGCTACTTCAATCATGTCCTACAGCACGAGTGGAAAGAGATGTGTTTCAAGTTTGCGATATTTGGTATTTGGTAATCTTTTAAAGTGATTTTACCGGGCTGATAACCTCTTGGTATAATCACTAATCACAAAGACGTCCATACTTGCGGCAATAGCTTGCAATACTCCAAAAGAGATTATGTTACGAAACGCTCTTCTCAAAGACCTCACATTGAGTTTTTTTGATGGTGCTACCGCTGAAATGTAAAGCTCCTTGACCTTCTTTGCCCGCAGTTGCATTTGTGAGTGGCATCAATCTTTAATGTCACAATCAGCCATAAAAACTACTTATTAACGGTCGCAAGTTCGCAAGTTTATCAGTACTACAGTGTGAGTTTGCGTGCCTGCGAAATGCAAGGCACACGAGTAAATTGCTGATGTAAATTATTAAAGGAACAATGACAGAGACACCTCAAAAAAACAGTCTAGTGCTAAAAGAGGTTGATCGAATACTTAGCAGCGGAAAGTTTAGAAAATCGTGAATTGATGAATTGATAGATAAAAAAGGTCGATCGCCTGCTCTTACCAGTTGCTCATTGGCGTCTAAGGGTTGTTTGAGACTGCCGCACTGACCGCAGCAGACTGCAGCAGACTGCAGCTGACCGCAGGCAGCTGCAGTCTGCTGCAGTCTGCTGCGTTCTTGCGTTCGATACCTGCATTCTTTCGTAAAGGTGGAGAGGATAAATAGTTGTAGCCCAAACAGTCAATAACAATGTATGCCCCAAAAAACAACACTAGCGAGAGTAAAACAGGTATATGCATGACAGGGAAATCAGAACGAGTATGAGCATACCAAAAAAAAACAATAGCCAAAATTTGATTGGGAAGAGTAAGTTAGAACCTACGAATTTTCTAGGCGTAAACCACGATGTTTTGACTTTGACGTAATCGCCATTGGTTTTTCTTTTACGAAAGGATGCAGCGATCCTTGCGGTCGTTGCGGTCAGTGCTGTCAGCTGCAGTCTGCTGCAGTCTGCTGCAGTCAGTGCGGCAGTATGAAACAACCCTAACTTACATGGAAGTGCTTAGAAAACGTACTGGCTTGAACTGGAAGATATATAACTTTGCAATCTGTAGAACAACGTGCTGGACGATTCAAAAACAAAGGCAGTTTCTAATTCGATTTCTTTTTGGACACCTATTTATATGCACTACTTGACTAATAATATTGTTACTACCCGAAACTTTTCATTATTGGAGGTTTTTTGAGAACTTACTCATATCATTTCTCTATAATAAAGCGCAGGATGACTTAGCGTCTCTTTGTAACCTGCCCCCCCCCACCCCGTGAAAACGCCAACAAATTTGTCGTTGCGTGCCGGTGCAGGTGTACCGAGTTGATGACTTATCATATTTTTGATGTTTATCTTAGATGGTGTTTGATCGACACCCCACACTAATGTAACCATCAAATAGCTTAACCCAGCCATAGCATCATTTCATTTCATTTCATTCATGCGCTCGAGGCGTTCCAAATCAAAAACATCAAACTATTAGTCATACGAAACACAACAGTAACAAAAAAAAACCACCATGTCGTCCCCAATCCAGGCGACTATATAAAGAAATAGTATAGCGATAATGTAAAGAGTTTGCATAACATGTTTTGGGGATGCAAATGATCTCACGCTTGCATGGACTCTAAGGAGAAGTACCCATGCCCCCGCGTTTGCCAGCAAGGAACGATCTTTATATATTCATAAAAGCAAGCCGGAAGTTCAGCTGGCGGGTATACTGGCAAGCCCCGCCCAACACAGCTTGCTGGGGAGGGTCCATCGATTAGAACCATTCACGTCTTCCACAGATGGGTGTGAGCTTGCGAGGAGCACCTTTACAATTCACCAGGTTGCCATTAGACCACCCTGAAAAAGTAGGGCTTCAAATCGTTGTGACCCAAATGCCAAGATCTTCAGGAAAATTCAGCCGCTATGTAACTGATTTTCGAAAAAAGACGTGTCAAAAGGGGCAGGAAGGTTGAAAAAGCATGTTAAAAAGGGCGGGAAGGGAAAATTGAAGTTGAGAAAAAGTATGGAGAATACTTTGGCTTAGATCTGAAGGGGACTTCGCGCCTTTGCTAAAAATGGTAGAAGTCACGAGTTGGGGGTCCTAGCCGAAGAAGCATTCAAAAAGGCCAGGAAAAGTTGCTCAACAGTTTTCGTTACGGTTACTCTGGAGAGAGTAAGGGGGGGAGGGAGTAGGTGCACTCTGCCAGGGCTTTTACTCGCTTCTGCTTAATTGAGCTGTCAGAAACTAGTTATTATGAACCTATAAGCTTTACTGACAAAAGCACGCTTTTCTGTGTTTGAAGATCACTGGAGAGAATAAAGTAGTGGAATAGCTAAGAAAGAAGTAGGAGAGTCAAGGCCACCCCACTCAGGCTTTAACGATAGATACTTCGATCTGAAACGTCAAAGGTGGGATGACTACGCATAGTTAAAAGTAGAATAGGTGCATGAGGAAATTCTGGGCAGTTTACTGAAGCCTTAAAGAAAAAAAATTTAGCTGAAATAAGCTCTCAAGAGTAGCGGATGGAGATGGGGGAGCCGGAAAGGAGGGGGAGCTTCACTTTCAATCAGGCAAAGGGGTTCTTTATTTTCTTCCAAGGATAAAACAACTCTCAATTTATTCCAGCTGCGCAAAGGTTCTGCCATTTCAAACACCACGAGCTTTTCATTATCTTTCGAAGAGCCAGGTAAAAAAAATCAAATTTCACGCCCTTCCTTGCGACATACACATGCCGTCTCAAGACGGCGATGAGCTAAACCATCACCCCGCCATTTATATTCTATGGGCATCAAACCGTAGGACTTACCAGAACTTCGCTTATCAAAGTTCTCCAGCAGCAAATATCTATGGAATATAACGCACTAATTTTGGCTGAAATGGCAACAAACTTTGGCGCACATCCCACTCTATATGCTGCAAGACCAAAGTGCCGCGTAGCGTCACTTTGGTCTGGTATGATAATGTGCGTCATGGCAGACCTGTTGACATTCCCAGTCTGAGTTCCTGGATGAGAAATCCATTAAATGAGTGCTTTCAATGAGTTTTCAATGTTCGCTTTACTTCATAGGTACTTATGACCTCCAATGGATGTAAGCGATAACAATCGAGCAGTTCCTCACGTTTTTTCTATTGCAATAAAGGAAGAGGGCCTTGAAGATGGACGGCTTGCGGCAATGTACACATGATCATATGAAATGATTAACTCAGATACATAGTTGTGTTCCTCACTTCTGAACTTTGTAATGACTCTGACTTTAGAACGCATAGAGTGGTGTTACTGCCATACGAGTAGCTTGTAATTAGTCAAGGAAATTTGTTCGTCTTGCATTGGTGTTTTTACTATCCATTTCTTTGAATTTTGGTAACTCCTTGCCTTGTCACGTGCAGCGTCTACGTTATCATAGGATTTCACCTTTAATCCGCTCGTGACAGATATCATTGTATATGTCGTTTTATCGTCGCATGGCGTTTTTCCTCAATGTTTTCTCGCTGCAGAAAACTATAGCGAATTCTCCCTCTTTTGACAACTTGATAGCTGGACTACACAAACACTCAGCCAAACTTTCTATTCAGCAAAGCAACCTGCTACCTCTTATTTTCCTTTCGTCTTTATCTTATCACTTTGAAAGTCGCACCACAATCAACGCATGTTTTGTTTATACTTTCGGACGCTACTACCCGGGTGCCAAAATATTTTTCGTCGTGGATTTCGCTCAAACCTTGTCTAGTGGAGGTTATTCTACTCACTGATGCCGCATATCACGCTAATTCTGCGCGATAACGCCATTCTTTGGGGGTTTCCGTGGGTAGGGGGTCCAAATTACGAATGTCGCTGAAACTTGGTTTAGGGAGGAGGGAGAGGGGAGAAATTCAACATGCTGATCGCGAATATCATACTTTCCTTGCATTTTGGGAGTTTTCGCAGTTTCGATGGGTATACGTAGGGAGTCACTGTAAGCCTCCCTGAGAATTTGTGCAGGGGTTATCTCACTTGCTAATCACAAATATCCTGCTCAGTTTCTGTGTAATCGAATTTGTCCCGGAATGCGGAAAAATGTTTATCCGTTTTACTGCAAGTTACCGCATGTCGACAATAAAGCATTATTGCAATGAGCAAGCACGATACACATAATCAGCATGTTTTAAAATCCTCCTAGACAAGGTCTTGGACACGGAAATTTAACCCATCTACCGTACACCCACTGTAAAATGGCGTTATTTTGAAAAATCAAAATGATATTCATGTTCAGCGAGCTAAATAACTTCCTAGGCGAAGTTTATAGCAAATTGTGGTTTTGATTCTATGCCGTATATTCACCGTACTTTCGTAAAAAAAGCTTCAAAATACTGAACAAGCTCAAAATACTGAACGAGCGTGATATGTAATTTGTGATAAGTGATACCGTGATTAGCATATTAGAAAATACCTTCATGCCAAATTTTAGCCACTATACCAACCGTAAACTCAAGGAAAGGCGTCTTTCTGCGGAAACATGTTTGAGGTCAGGTTAGCCGAATAGCGCCATGGTTTTGGAGCTGTTAATCACTGCACCTGTTTTTGTTTACATAACTATATTTTTACACCTTACATTTTTATTTAAAACCATTTACAAGTAATGTTTCATTGCTACAAATTCTTAGCAATGAACATCAAAGTGAACATACGGCTATTGGGTAAAACATCAAAACAGAAAATGCTCTAGGTCAAAAAATAAAAGCCTTTTGGCAGACAAGTAGCTATCAGAAAGCAACATCAAAACTGGAAAGTATGGAGTGAAACATAATAGTGTTACAAAACATGCAAATAGATCTTTTACTAAAGCTATAAGTCAGCTGAGGTAGAGTGCTCTAATATATTAGGTCGTTTCAAAAGTAATTTCGCTTTTTTCAAACGGGCACCACATTTGATGGAACAAATAATAAGAAAGATAGTTTTATTTGTTACTCCGTTTCGTCCCTTTCCTTAGACGGAGTTTTGAGATCTAGACCCTTTCCGGAACTCTTCAGTAAGGAGAGAGGGTCTAGTTTTATTTTCCAAAGAAATTATTTTGAAAAAATTGTAAAACTCAACTTATACTCCGATTGTCGTCCAATTCTTCTTTTCTGTCGTGTGATCTTCTGTGTTGCAAAGTAAGAATGGACTTGTCTTGACTTGTTTATTTCCATTGTATTATCATTTGTGTTGAATATATCATTCATACTTCGTTTCATATATATCGGTTGATACAATTTATGTTTATGTTTTATAATATATTATTTTGACTCAGTTTCTTAAATTCATCACTGAATATATTGTATTTATATAGTATGAATGGATTTCTATTTAAGCATTTGAAAATTGATGATGATATTATATTTATGTCATATTCATTTTTAAGTAGTATATCTCTGAGTTGTGAGATTTTTTGCAGTCGTTTAAGTATGTACATGTTCTTGCTATTCTGAGAGTTTCTGTATATATGGTTGCCTTTTTAATGTTGAACGAGATACTAGATGTAGAATGTATGAATCTTTTAACGTTAAAATTAAAATAGTCAGTTTTATTATATAATTTTGTAATCAATTTATTGCTTATTATTTCAATGTTTAGGTCGAAATGGTTACAGGTATAAGTACTTAAGTGTGTAGCTTCTATTTGAAGTTTATGCTTGTAAATTTTTTTGACTAACTTGTGGATAATATTTTCTTCTATGTTATGAATAAGTAAAAGGTCATCCATATATCTATAAGGTATTATTTGGAAATCGTTTGTGATATTTTTTATAGAATACCTATATTCGTATCAAGAAAGTGTAAGATCTGCTAATAGTGGGCTGAAGTTACCACCTTGAGGAACTCCAACTTTTTGTTTTAATGTATAAATGCTGAAGCGACAGAAACTATTATCTAGAATATAGTCTAAAGTTTTCTTAGAGATCCTGGAAGCATTCGATGCAGAATTTCATTCTCTTTCTAACAGTTATGAATTTGTTGCAAAACAGTCAATGAGCTTTCAGAAAATAACCAAAATCTGCGACCCATGCTTTTTGAGATGGTCAAGTTTCACGATTTTTCAAAACTTTCATATCCATCCTCAGAAGAAGTTCAAGTAACGATTAGATAGAGTAAACCTCAAAGAATACAGTTCTACTTTTTTTCTTTCTCGTAGCTCGCCGTAATCTTTTAAAAGGTTCTTTAACAGAACCATCGGATTTTGGCAGGCCCACCTCAGCCACAATCGCATCAAACATCATAATTTTTCAAAATTTGAGACTACCAAGATGGTACTATAAGTTAGCTTTAATTAATTTACAATTTACAATTTTTATTAATTTTACAAAGCAAGTGAAGGTTTACGGGTTCGAAATATCAAATTTCGAGTTTTTCGGGTATAGCCGGGAGCTCGCTAAAGAAATGAGTTATGATGATTTTTTCCCGGAAACTAAACGAATCGGAAACAAAAAACACCCGTTAGAGAGAGGAGAAAATGCTGCATCGAATAGTGTGCGAGCTGCTCTTCTGTTGATGTTCTACGAGGATTTAGCTGTCCAAGTATGGAAATCGGTAGCATCAGTTAAAATTCTGTTAAAAGGGTATGACAAGCTATGGAAAGGAGGAAAAAGTAGTACTGTATTTTATAAGGTTTGCTCTATCGAATCGTTACCTGAACTCCTTCTGAGGATCGATATGAAAGTTTTAAAAAATTGTGAAACTTGACCATCTCAAAAAGCATGAGTCGCAGATTTGGATCTTTTCTGAAAGCTCATTGACTGTTTTGCAACAATTTCATAAACATTAGAAAGAGAATGAAATTCTGCATCGAATGCTTCCAGGATCTCTTAAAAACCTTTGTTCCATCAAATGTGGCGCCCGTTTGAAAAAAGCGAAATCACTTTTGAAACGACCTAATACGTTAATCACTCGCACATCGACAAGATGATTTTCACATAGAAAGCCGTGGTAATCGATGAGACGATGGTCGTACATACAGTCGGTTTCATCCCGGATTAAGCGAGACATTCTACGTGGAGCAGCGCATGCGCATCGCTGGAGGTTTTGCGAGCGCATAGCGCTGGCATTTTGCCAAGCAAAGACTAGGGAGATTGAAGAGACGCAGGCATGGGTTCTCAGCACGATAGGATACACTGTGGCTGCGAAACGGCGCGAGCTGTTGCGAGGCGGACTCCCGCCAATCCAACTTCCGCCTAAGGGTTGGACCAGACTGCGCGGCGTACGCGACGTACGCAGCGTACGCCGCGTATGCTCCTATGATGAAATATACCGAGCGTACGCTGCGTACGCCGCGTACGCCGCTTCCCCGCGAAGTCTGGCTCAACCCTAAAGCGGGTCGAAACTTACTGTAACAAGATCTGACAACAGCAAAGGAAAGTTAACTCAGTTGCTATTTCGACATTCCAGTTACGAAATACGCCGCTTACGAAGGTTGCAAAAGATCTCAAAAACTGCATCGAGCGCGCATTAGGCTGTGTTCATACTGATTACCATGTTCTGAAGTTGTTGCCGCACAGTTCCCGCACCGTGCTGGAACTGTGCGGCAACTGGAACATGGAATTCAGTATGAACCCAGCCTTACACATTGACTACTCATTTTGCGAAACTAGGGCAATTCTCGCGGCGTCACTGCATACATTATAACCAACGTTCGAAACCAGCTTTGAAGACTAATTCAAGAAACAACAAAAAATGAGAAATTTGAAAATTTTTAAATTTTGACACATTTGCCACATGCCCACCTAATACGAAAAGACGGCGCAACCGTGCAAAGTCGATACGAATTACATGTTTAACGTGCTAAACAACACCCAGTCAAGTTTCAAAGAATTGGTCATTTTGACCCCGCTCCCTACTGTACACCTACTGTAACCATATAAGAGAACGTTTCCGTGCGGAAAATGTGTAATATCTGGGACCAGCGCGCCGGATAGCCAATTCGTTCAAATTTCAGCCAAATCCGTAATTTTCACCCTCATTGTACTGCCGTAACTTCACAAAAAAAGGTTTCTTCGTGCAAAATGAGCATTGTTTTCGTGATTACTTGCTGAGTAACTCCTAGGAGCGAAGTTAAACCCAAGATTTTTATTTTTGGACGTTCCTCCCACTCGCTTTCGGTAAACCGCTTTCATCAACTTGAGTGCGACCATACAGCTATACTCACCGTATTCCCGATAACGCAGTACTGAGCGAGTGGGAGAGATGGCTTATCAACAATCCAGCTTTGTTAGTTCGCGAAATAAAACTCTTCCGCTCAATAAAACCGCTATTTTTTTTTTGAAAAAAAAAACAGCGGGAAACACGCATACCTACCTGTACAATTAGATAGGAAAGGAGGAACTTCTTGGCAGCCAGAATATTACGAAACTCTCCGCGAGGTACGGTCACACCTCTGAAACTTGCTGTTAAGAAACCAAAGTGTCAGCAGTGCATTATTGATTTCATCAAAGTAGAACTGGCAACTGCATGGAACGGTCTCGGAAGCTGATGATCCGCTCATTTAGTTTGTCGCTGTATAAGACAACCATTTTAGGTCACCAAGTAGATTTCTTAATCGTGGCCGTTTTATTTTTGGCCTTAAACACTCAACAGAACTTGAGTTATATCTCAGTGATCTGTGCATGCGGCAGAAGTTCTCACCAGTGACTTTCTGCACACTTCTAAGAACGGAGCATCAATTTATTAGTTGAACACTAAGTTTTGCAACTGGTTTCATAACTTCACTCTCATTCAACATAGCGCACTCAAACTTTGGCATTATGTAGAATACAATGTGAGCTACAAGCGAGCGTAAATTGCCTAAATTTTGAACACGAAATAGAAAAGTTTCAGGTGTTTTTCACCATGCGCAGTAATCCGGATTCGTCTACAAATTATTGCTGGAAGTTGACTCCTTTGGCCTAATAAGAAAGAAACAAAGTTGAGCGGCATGTCGAGATTTGGCGTCCTCACAAAGTCGAACGAGTCGATGTACGCAAGAGCTGCTAGGGACGACCCTCAATGATCAAAGAGTCCGAAGTTCAAATTCCGCCGAGACTTCACATGGTAAGGTTATTTGACCTGCCGAACGCGAATATCATATTCATTTGTTGAATCAACGCCTTTTTTCTTGTTTAGGGTGAGACCCCATAACGTACACCTACAGTAATCCTACAAAAAAGCCCTTATCACATTTCAGTTCGTTTTCGTGATCAGCATGTCGGATAACACCCCTATGCCAAGTTTCAGCCAATCCGTCAAACTTTGAATTTTTCGCCTTTGTACCATGCACCTACCGTAACCTTCACTGCGACGTCAGAATTTGGTAGGACAGCAGCTGTACTTGTAGCTTACGTAATAACCAACACAGTGGCAAAATTTAAGTTCACCATGTTGAGTTAGAGGGAAGTTATGAGACCAGTTGCAAAACTTAGTGTTCAACCTAATACAGTCGTTTCATCCCGGATTAAGCGAGACATTCTACGTGGAGCAGCGCATGCGCATCGCTGGAGGTTTTGCGAGCGCATAGCGCTGGCATTTTGCCAAGCAAAGACTAGGGAGATTGAAGAGACGCAGGCATGGGTTCTCAGCACGATAGGATACACTGTGGCTGCGAAACGGCGCGAGCTGTTGCGAGGCGGACTCCCTCCAATCCAATTTCCGCCTAAAGCGGGTCGAAACTTACTGTACATGGACGCGAAGCACCTCTTGAACATGTACCACAAGTTACACCGAGCGGATCATGTAAAATCACATATTTCCAACTTAGAGAACGAAGTCGGTGGCACCGGCAGCTAGCATTTCGTCGTTAGCTCCACATTAAATAGACCGACAAACTCATTCGCGGATCTGCGAATTATAAAGTAAGTTCCGTCTATATTCAGGTCATCTTCTCCTCGCAAATTACTTTCCGGGGTGGAAATGATGCACAGTATCCGTCCCAACCCGGCACAACTCAACCTGATCTCCGACATTGTAAAACTCTCCTCGGAATCAACTTCCTGTACTAAAATTGAGCAAGTAAACTCTAATTTAAAGGCAGTACATCGGCAGAATGAGACCCGTGAAAAAACAAGGTCACAGGGTAGGAGCCCCCCTATGGAACCTATCGGCCAAAGTCCGATCTTTCTCTGCCACTTCTAACCCCCGAAATTTCAAAGCGAAAGCAGCGCTCATCTCCTGTCCTCTCCGAACCCGCCCACCACATGGACGAGTGAACGCGAAGCCCGTCAGGGCGAAGACGCAGAGTCGTTGCGGGACCTCATGCTTATAGCATTGCGGCTGGCGCTCTGACCGCGGAAGTCATTCGTCCATGGGGTGGGCGGGTTCGGAGAGGAGAGGAGATGAGCGCTGCTTTCGCTCTGAAATTTCGGGGGTTAGAAGTGGCAGAGAAAGATCGGACTTTGGCTGATAGGTTCCATATGGGGGCTCCTACCCTGTGACCTTGTTTTGTCACGGGTCTCATTCTGCCGATGTACTGCCTTTAACAATGATTTACAGTGATGTTGAAAGCCAATAAAAATACCGTCAGGCAAAGCATTATCTCTGTGTAGTATGAGATCCACGCCTATGCATAAAAGCTCCTTTCTCTCCTCGTCACCTTTTTCAATTCCGGATCGTCGTCCAAAACTGAAACTTCTACCAAATTATGGAAATAACAATCATCAAACCGAGTGGGGTTTAACCGTCGGGTTGCGTCTCCTCGGTAGCTTCTTCGCTAAACGACTCACGGTTTTGGTTATGATTTTGAAATGTGCCTAACGATAGAAAGACGTGCTTGCAAGATTTTGTTTAACAGCTTTGTAGAACGCACGTGATGTAGCTGCCAGGAGTGTGGTAGATTATCTAAATCGAGAAGCCATCTAAAAATGAGTACGGGAAGGATCGTAGGCATAGGTGCAACCTGCTAATACAGCTGCCACTAGATAGTAATGACCTGGCATCTCACTAAGATAATGTCTCACAGTCACAAAGTTGGTGATGAGGATGAAATAGCAGTTAAAGGCAGTGTCCGGGCAAGATGGGGGTTTTAGGATTTCAGTGCCATGCGAGAATGGCCCCCCTCAGACACAACATTGCGCAACTGCGACGTCATAACGCTTGACCTAAAGCAAGAAAAATGATCGGAAAGTGGGGAAACTTCCTTGGGGCGGGGTCCTCCGAGCTGTTCGAATTGCTGCTATGCCGCAGATTACGCATGCCGCCACAGTTAAAATGTAGGGTCCCGCAGCGACTCTGCGTCTCTGCCTTGGTGGGGACGTCAAATTTCAAATGTGCGGCTTTGGAAAACGCATGTTCTCACCGTTTTCTCGCCTTGTTATGTGGATTTTTGAATTCAGCGTTGCGAATAACCCCCGGTAAGTGGATTTTCTAAAAATCGAGTTTTTGCCTTGATACTGCCTTTGAAATCATGTAACTTATAACAACGAACAAGTGATGCTTGGCTTCAAAAAAGCCAATCTAACCAGTTTTGCCCAAACTTCGAACGATATGTATACTGTCAGTAGTTTACATAGGGGCTATGTTCACGATGGAACAGTAAGAAAGCTTGCACCTTTAAAAGGATACGGCAATTTGTCGATATCTAACCGAGCTTGGACGCTGTTTTTGATTTTTTTTTGCATAAATTGCGGCTTGCAGCAACAAATCATCCCGACTTACGCCTTCATCACAGCACTTTGAAGTACTGTGATCTGCAAGAGCAGCATGAACATGGATGGTTTTGATTTTGCATAAATGATTTATATTGATTAGTGCGTGGAAGTTTAGACCCGCTTTGAGCTTTACTTCTGAAGTTTCACTTCTTTACACATTAGCGCCCACTGTATACCGTAATCGCGCTTTTCCAGCTGGAACTGATTTTCGCATGCAGCACCGTCTTGTGCGAAGCGTTCATGCAGTTGTAGCTTTTTTTCGCATTCAATTCGATGCTGGTCGGCTAAGTAGCTCCACTCTATGCCCAATTTTTGAAAGTGTTTGATGCCATTGCTTTCATTGATAAGAACCCTGCCTAAGATGTTTAGAAACGTCAAACCTAAGCGTGTCAAATCCCTCGCGTCCGAAGCTCTATAGCAGCCCAAGCATCTTTTTGTACCTTACATTTTATTTACTTATTAACTTATTCAACGCTCGCAGGACGTGCCACATCTAGACAATCAATTAAAGCACTCAAAACTATCCAGTGACGGGAAAAGCAAAACAATGAGACACCCACTAAAGGGACACCCACGCATGCATTAACATCCCCGCTGGGAGGGGATTCAGCTTAGAAAAAAAGCTTCATATCCTAAAGCTTTGAATCAAAAGATGGGAAGATCCTTTACACAAAACAACAAAAGTACAAACCACAAAAATGCAGCTTTAATACTTACTTAGATACTTAGATGGCCCCTCTTCACGTGGCGTGCGGGCCCCAGCACAAAAGTTGCCATTTGTCCCTATCCCTCGCTTCAGACATCCACGATCTTCTTGGTTGCCTTCGGGGCTGCGTACACGAGTTCCAGGTGCGATAATGGTATCTAGTTGATTTCTCAGCTGGTCCACGCGTTCCACGAACACGTCTGCCCATCTCGTTGCTGGTCTTCCTCGAGGACGTTTGGCTTCGCGAGGAATCCACTCAGATGTTCTTAGTGTTCCATCAGTCGTCGGTTCTTCTCATGATGTGACCGGCCCATCGGTGTTTCGCTTTCGCAATGTATTCCGCTGGGTCACGAAGACGGGACATTATTCTCATATCCGTACTGCGAAATCCGACTAAATGTTGCTTGTGTCGAGTCATCTTCAGAAGACTGCGCTCGAGCGCTCTGTGGGTGGTCCGTAAGGCTTTCGACGTGGCTACTGTGTCAGCCCAAGTCTCAGCTGCTAACAGAGCGCCGAGAGAGCGATTGAGTTGAACAGGTGGGCAGAAACTCCGGTCCGTCTGTCAATTAGTGCTGGCTTCCTTCAGAGGCCTGAAGGCGGCCCAGGCTGCTCTTCTTCTCTTGTTAAGTTCTTCCCTCAAGTCGTCCTCCACGTTCATCGAACGTCCAAGATACACGTAAGAAGACGTCTCCATAAAAGGGGTGCTTTCCGATTCCATTTCTGCATCTTCGCAAGGGGCATTTTTCAAAAATGAGTCCTTTTCCGATACATCCGCAATCCTAACTTCTTTCCGACTTCTTTTAGTTCCTTCAGCATCGTCTCGGCTTCAGTGATATTGCTTGAGAAGAGAACGATGTCGTCCGCAAAACGAAGGTTCGACAGGAGTCTCCCATCAACTCGAATGCCTCTCTCATCCCACTCCAATGACTTCATCACCGACTGCAAGGCCGCGGTGAACAGCTTTGGCGAGGTTGCGTTGCCTTGTCGGAACCCTTTCTCAATTGAGATGGTCAGGGGCGATGGAACAGCTGCAACGTCGTTGTACAGTCCTTGTAGCAGTGAATAACGTCCTAACGTAGGCTGGATCGACTCCTTGATCGACTACTGACAAAATGGCGTTGGTTTCGACGCTGTCAAAGGCTTTCTCGTAGCCGACGAAGGTTAGGACGAGAGGCAGTGGTACTCCCGGCAGACCTCTATGACCCTCAAAAGTGTGTGGATGTGCTCTATGCAGCTAAACCTTTTGCGAAATTCAGCTTGTTCTTGGAGTTGAGCTTCATCCAGTGTTTTAGATATGCGAGCGAGAATAATCTCCGTGAAAAGCTTGTACATCACACTCAGCAGGCATATTGGACGGTAGTTCCGAAGATCTTCCCGTTCGCCCTTCTTAAAGAGAACGACGGTTCTTGATGTTCTCCACTGGTCGGAAATCTTCTCCTTCTGAAGATAAGACGTTGAATGTGACGCTAGAATCTCGTGGAGACGGTATCCTCCGGCTCGCAAAAGTTCGAAGAAAGGTGATCCGGTCCAATCTTCTTTTTTCATGAAGAGGATTTCCATGGAAAAGTCTTGCGGTGGAGTGCAGCCCGACGAGACGGTTGCCGTTTTCGTTCCGGAGCCCATATCCAAAGTTTCCGATCCTATATCCCTTCTCTTGTGGCATCCCGATTTTCGCACTGAAGTCGCCCACAACATACTTGTAGAAGGACTTTTCGTTGCGAACGACCTCCTCCACGTCTTCGTAAAAAGCATCTAGATCCGAATCGTCAGCTGCTGATGTTGGTGAGTAGCAGTTGATGATACTGACAGTCTTCTGACATGGAGGTCCAGTCATAGGATGGCCAGTCGAGGTGACAGGATCTCATGCGAATCTTCAAGATGGATATAGATAGGTGGACGACAAAGCCAACGCCTTCAACGTTTCGTGATGGAACCTTCTCATCACGAAGAGGGTCCCATCACTCTTGTCGCACTCTTTCCCGAACTTCGTTTCCTGTAGAGCGTTGAGGTGGTACTTGATGTGCTCTGCAATGTCGAGAAGAGCGTGGAGGTCGGCGTTTGTGGAGACTGTCCTGGCGTTGTAGGTGCAGAGCATGAGACGGTCTCCATGGCGTGTAGTCCGTTTTTGTTCAATCCGAAAGACGCCCTGAGTGCCCTGACATCGTTCTTACTACCACCCTGCGCCGCAGGCGGGCTCCGATGTGCAGGGTTTATGTCTCTTCTTTTTGCTGAACGAGTAATAAAAATGTTTCCCCTACAAGAGCAGACTTACTTGGCCAACCCTTGATTTTCACGAGGCGATCGCTGACCTCGGATGTGGAGCAAGGGACCGCCTAGCGACCAGAAGAAGCGAGACGGCGGGGGATCTGGCGTGGCCGGTTCTTAGCTAGGCATCCGGCCGAAACCAAAAACGTCGAACTCCTTCACAGCTTGGGAGGCCCTACCAGAGTATACACTCGGCTGTGCATCGCAGTTCGACACCCAGTGTCATCACGCCACGATGAGGCGACCGACCGTTGTGGAGGCAGCTAATAACTTTGCAAAAATTCAATTTCACAACAGAAACCGTGAAACTCAGCGGTTGGTAGATTTCCGACAAGTAGATTAGCAGCTAATACGTAGATATTTCCATAGATTTTTCTTTTCTGAATTTAGATGCGCACATGTTATGTAGACATCTGTATGCCACCTCCGCTGCAGAGGCTCACTGTCTCGATAAGTTAGGTCTTCGTGCTACTCCACTGCTAGTCTTACAACTTGTTAGAACTCATGCAGCGTTAACCATTACGAACAAATTAAGAAAATTTACGCATTCCCAAAGGCCTTTCCATGTTAAATCTGTACCTGGCAGAAAGTTCTGTGTAGCTTCGGGAGAAACTTTTGTGAGGAAAAATAAATGCAAACTCGAAATTCCAAGATTATAAGTAGTATAAGTAAGGTTATAAGCTTAGTAGCCTTATTGAAGTACAATGAACACCTAATACATGCTTAAGGAAAATTCCTTTCAGTTTCCTAGGTAGAACCCTGACCAAACGACAGTAACCCAGTCATCCTCACCACTTGCTACGCATATGATTATCGCTACAAATCTAGATCAAATAGCGATACATTTTTTTGCAGAAAACCGCAACAAAAAAACCAGCATTGTGAGCCACTAAATTATTCGAATTAATCGAATAGTCGAAACTCGGACAAGTATTATTATTCGAATTTCAAATAGTCGAATATTCGAGCAAACCCATTTATTCGAGTATTCATTCATTCGAATTTTGAAATGTAGAATTGTTCGAATATTCGAATTAAATCACAGATCGAATAATCTTGTTTGTTTAAATAGTTTTCAAAAGTCGATTATCCGATATTCGTTCTTTCGACAAAATTTTTCGGTCGTTTCAGCTATAGCTCAGATCCATTTGTTCAAGCTTGCGCAAAGCTTGTCATGATCGGCTTTTGAATGATCAACGTAAACAACATCTACGGACATACCTCGGTTTAAGGTTAGGTTTCAGTCAAAAACTGAGTCAGCAAGGTTAACCGCGGTGTAAGATCCCGCCATGAAACCGTGATCTCAGAAGAACAACGTTTTTTCCAAACTATGAGATTAGTTTATCACGTGTCACTTTCTCCATTACCTTCACTGCGATAAGACTGAGGCCAACGAAAGGTAAGTCAAGGACTAGACAGGCACTAGATTTTTTACGCCTCTTTTCAGGTTTGCGGAAGCACTCCTAATAACCCTCCTGTCACCAGCTTTTCTGTTTAAAATATGTGTAAGTGGATTGTAAGGTGATGAACATTTCTCAGACAGCGGATAGGACCCCTCCGCCGGAGAAATGGCAGGGCCGCGGGGTTTCCCCAGCGGTGGGTCTGCCACTCGTCCGCCGGAGCCATCCCATTTCTGCTCCGGAGACCTCCCATTTCTGCTCCGGAGACCTCCCATTTGCGCTCCGGAGGCCTCCCATTTAGTGCTCCGGAGACCTCCCATTTTCTGCTCCGAGACCTCCCATTTGTGCTCCGGACCCCTCCGATTTTCTCCGGCGCGGCTCTGCCAAATCTGGCGTACCTCCGTAGCAGAAATGGCGTACCTTTGCAGCAGGGCCGGAGAAGCGTTCCATTTGCCTGCCAGTGATGTCACCACGACCTACAAGAAGGGACCGCCCATTTACCCCGCTCTCATTGGTCAACTGGGTCCGGAGCGACTCTGGCAGATTCCGACTGTCCGGCGGAGGGGTCCGGTCGATTGCCTGAGTTGTTGAATATAATCTGAGTAAATCCGCCGTATGTCTCGTAAAAGATGGTTTCAGTCTGGCTAGTATCTTGAAGATATCAGAGGGAATCGAATATTTGCTAGACAATGGTGTCGAGGAGGACTGGGTGCCAGAGCTTCCACAGTAATAATTTTTGGAAACGAAGACGCTAGCAAAATGACTTGCTAAAACATTTGCTTTTTTTATATCTGTAACAGATATGTGACCTGCTTGATCAGTCAGGTCAGGCAGACATCGACTTTGCTTAAATTTTAGATTGATGTATTGAGAGATGAATGACGAGGTTTTAGCCGCCAGCTTTTGGTCATAATTCGCCAAAAATTTTTTAAAGTAGAAACTAACATTTTGAACCCTTTCAATACATAGCATCAGCAAGAATAAGTCTAGCCAGTTGATACTAGTGAGGTAGGCTTCCAGAAAAACAAAATCAATCTTTCGATAAACAGGCTTGGGCTATGAGATTGTAGAGGAAGCACTTGCGTTAAAAGAAAAGCAAACTATGCAATGGTTTGAATTTGCAAGCGGAGCTATGGAGCGAACCTCGGAAACACTTTCAGAGCTAGAAAACACAAGATCGAGAACATAAGTCCATGCGTAGCATCGTTTACATACTGCTTCAACCTAGCACTAAAAAAAAATCTAGGAAAGCGGCTAAGTATTGAAAGATGAGAAATTGTTCCTATCAATCTGCAGGTTGAGTTCACCAAATACAATAGTATCTTCTTATTCGTTTAAAGGATAACACATCACTTTAATCATTTTTTCCACTCGCAATAGAGTTGTTGGGACGACGAGAAACCTTTAGAAAGCGCTGGGTTTAGTTGGAGAGGATATGTCACATAAAATGTTTTGGACATGGTGCTATTGTCGAATTATAATATTGCTTTTACCAGTAGAGTATTTCTCACCAAACAACATATACCATGTTCCTTGCGGTTCTGCCTGTTATTACGTAAAATGAGACATGGTAAGTTCCCTACTATCTGACTAATACTAGCTTTTATGTGTTAGCTAAGTCTTACTTACAAAAAGTATAATTAGCTTATATTGATTCGAAAATATTGCAGATGGTCTTATTAACAACTCCTGGCATTTATCAAGAATGCTTTCAATTTTTGATTCATACATGCGAGGTCAACCATTTTCCAACTCTCTTTGTGGTAACTCCGATACCGCACAAGCTCACTCTTATACTACCCACTCGCTAGTAGCTTTGCGCTATTACGCTCGCGTGCAATTTGCCGCAACAAAAACTCAAGCTTACGCTCATCCTCCGTCATGCTTCTTTTAATGTACACATTAGAAAATCTGATATGGCGGAGGAGACGCGCTCTTGTTAATGCTATTCTCCAGTCAGACAATGGCATTACAACCTTGATAAGTCGAGGGTGCGCATTGCTAGGTTTTCCCATTTAAAACATCCTCCGAAGGGGTGCAATCGGCGTCTATAGCGTCAAATATGTCCTCCACTTTATTTTGGATGTAACCTGGACGTTCTTCTGCACGCCACTGACTACGCGGCTGCGTCTGCGTTTCTCGGCCTTCAATATCTCAACGAACTCACTAGAGATCTTCTCTGAAAGCAGCAACAGCATTTGGCGGATTACAGGAGCTCTATTGAGTTCAGTTATATAAAGAATGATTTGTCAACGCATTCCAATCACTTTGCGCTTTGCGTCACAGAATCTTTGCTCTTCCAACCTTCTGGGACTGCGTTTGTGATGCACTTTTTTGGCCTCGCAGTCTTTGCGGATGAGATTGCGATGCCATGTTTTGATCTACTAAAATTCGATGAATTAAATGCACCAAACGGGTAACTCACGAACCCAGAAGAACAAGATTTAAAGTCGCAAGATGCATGAAAGCGCTAGGAATGAATAGAAAAAATTTTAATGCAAAGGATAAGCCACAAAACCGGAAAGCAAGTATGTATAATAACCGAAATTTGGCAAATTTAAGAGCGATTAGAAAACGCTTGAGTTCGAGGTATCTTGAGAAAGCATATCCCAAAGATTTGGTTTGAATCAGATAAATCTGAACAACAAACGCTGCGGACAAGATACGCTTAGCTGGATGACGTGGAGTCCTACAATAGTTGGTCGCCGACATTGCAATTGAGAGAGCGTGTTATGAAGTCACCGTCAGGACAACTACAGCAACAAGCAAAAAAAATATAAAACAAAAATAAAAGTTTGTCAATTAAATCTCTGTAATCGACAATTTTTTATTTTTCAACAAATCATTTGTTCAGCAAAATCGACCAACTGGTATTGGTCACTTGACTGCTCGATTTTTCAAGTCGTCTTGTTCGTTGGCTGGAAATTTCATTTCAGCTTTGGATGCGGGTAATGTGAAAGAAAAAAGGAAAGAAAAAGTGAGACAGTGAGCGGATTGGATCTGCGCACAAATTAGGATTCTGTTTCGAACAGTCTACCAACGTCGTACTAGAATGTTTGTAGCAGCTGAAAGCAGCGTTTAGTGTGCGTTGACCATCTCTGATGTACAGAGTTGAAAAGGTGTGTTTCGAGATAGAGAATGTGTGATTCGCAGCAAGAAGACTTTTCCACGAAATCAGTCGGAGAGTGTTGAAAGCTACTGTGAATATCTATGCTTTATTTAGCTTTCTTGTTCATGTGTTATTGGTCGATTGCCGCATCTCCCTTCTCTCATCTTCAACGCGTCCTCAGATTTTCAAAATTTGGTTTGGCTACAGCTTCTGAAATGGAGGAAACTCGTGAAAACAACTAATTTTTGCAAAATAATGTAACATTCATCTGTCAGGTATGTCTTTCATGTTATTCCTTGCAAGCAGGGAATAGCCTGAATAGCTTGCTGTACTGTCAGCGGCTATACACCTGTGGCAATTCCATACGTAGCTTCCACCTACGCTCACTATACGCTGCAGGCAGAATGTTTGGTAATCTATGTTGTTCTTGAGCTTAACTCTTAGTTCATTTTTGATTACCGAAATCATTGACATCATAAGCTCAAAGTCACCAAGAACAGCAACAGACTTTCAAAAGACCGCCTAGCTCTGCCAGCGTAGAGCCAAACGCCAAACGAGAGAAGCTGGTGAGTTCGATTACCATCGGCTCCCTATTGACGCGAGGGGAAAGTGGGGGAGAGCATCAGCGATGCGGTTGTCCAGTGTTGATATTAGCTGATAACATAATATTGGTTGCCCACCCGTCTCCCTCGCGGTCGGGAAGCCATACAGTCGAGAGATTTTTGACTTAATTGAGCGTGCTTGCAGTGCCCAGAACATGCGGTACAATTTGCGCGTATTAAGTAGCTACATTAATAATGCCGAAATGCGCGTGCAGGTGACCGGCATCACAGGCTATTGTTCACCCACATTCTACCGCATTTTCTCGGGCACCACAAGCACACTATATTGAGCGGAAAATCTACTCGACTGTACCTATGTGTTGTGTGTTGTGTTTTCCCTCTGGTGACTGGCACAGTACTACTTATCGAGGCTGAGAAATGCGTAAGTTATCCATAGATTTGATGCACCTTGCTGAGAGATCATTGCACAATGTTGGAAAGTTTTCTTTAAATTTCCAGTCAATAAGAGGGGTAATAGAGTTTCTGTTATGGGCGTGTAGGGAAATAAACACATAATTTGAATGATGTGAACAGTTTGTGGGTACATATCGCTACTTTTCGACAGCTTACAGGGTATTCCCTATCAAGATGTAGCAATGCTTGAGCTTTTTTTCACTTATCTTGTTTGCATAAGCTTAAGACCAGATAGCTTGATCAATTCAGATTTATAGGTACTCTTTCAAACGTTTTAAGTTCAGAATGCTACACCGCAATAGTGTGTGGCTAATCTAGTATTGTTTTCTCACAAGTGTGGACCATCTACAGTGGTCCATCTACAAACACATACACTCGCTTCTTTTTTATAGACAGATACGTGCTTTGTAGGGTGCTTGCTTTTGATTTAACTATAACCATATGTTTGCGACTTTTATATTAAAGTTGCTTTTACTGTCAAAAACCCATATGCTTTTTGTTACAGACCGTTTTATGACATGTGGTAGAAAAACAATATTTGCGAATTCAGTTTCTAACCAGTTACTACCAGTCATGAATACCGCAGTCACTGCTGCTGTCGCCCCTTTTCTCAGCTGCTGTTGTTACTCCCACCGGTGTAATAGCCCAGAAGCCAAACAAGCTGGACTCGGTTAGCGGTAAGAACCCGGAAAACTTTGCGTTTTTCGCTGGACCGCTATTCCGATGCGTACGACAAATTCGATGTAACGATGTAATTTTTTCTCCCCAAATTTTTATTGCTTTTTGACTTGTGTTCCTAAATAATCATTCAAATACAGTTACTACTTCCCAGAAAGTGACGTGTTTATGGCCTTCCATCCTTAGCTGCTGTTTAGAAGTGATTGTGCGCTTCGATAGTATGATAAGCACAACGATGGTATGGCCTTTGGTGATAAGCCGTTATTTGAAGTTTTGCGATTAAGTGCAGTCGATGCAGCATTTATAGCTATTTTTGTTTAAAAGAAAGGCACACCTATTCATTTGCCGTCTAGATTATGATTTTGAAAGAGGGAGAGTAAACTTAATGAGCTTCCGTCTGGTTTGCATAATGGTTCAAAAAAAAAAAACAAAACTATAATTAGCTTTGAAAATTGTGGAGGTCTTAACAGGGAATGATACTGTGACCCCGACCACTCATAATGGTTTGTATATCAAAAATGCGCCTTCTAACGCTGGTTCGAATACTGTTTTCCATATCTGCGAAACGAGAACCTGGATGGAGTCATAATTACTTTTTAAGAATGAATAGCCTTACTGCGGAGCAAATCATTAATAAAAAATTTTCTTTCCTCTTCATATGCTGAATATAGATAGGTATAAGTACAACGTACACTTTTCACGATTCTCCTCATTAGCTTTAAACGGTAAAATAGACCAAATCGGGTGATTACAAATACTTAAAAGTACGCAAATTTTTTACGAAAAAATTTCATAACTGCCTTCATATGATCGTTTCGCAGATTAGAAACAGAGTTTCGAGGTGCACCTTATGTTATACATCGCATATCAAATGGCCGGGGTCACCAAGTATCCTTTACTTGTTAGAATAATCTTCTCGCAACTGTGTATGGTGATAGTAAGTAGGAAAATGATATCGCAAGAACCAAAAGTAGTCTTTTAAATTCTTCTGTATAGCAATTCACTAATTATAGCTGATGCTGTGTATTACCTTGTTCCGCTACCCAAAAACTGAAAATGATGTAATCTATTAGGTCTTTCCATAAGTTCGTAGCGTTTTCATTTACGTCACCACTTCTTTGGGGAGCGACTGATATGTGACAAAATGCGTATATCTAGAAAGGGCTGGTGCCCTTCAATATGTACCTACTAATTCAAGTGGAAAGACGATCTACTCGGATTTCTTGGCTTCCAAGTATGGAAATCTTAAAAGGCGAAAGTGAGCAATTCGGCATTCGCGCATTTTTTCGCATAAAAAGAAGCGTTTTTGCACAGCTTCTTGCCAATTATGGAACATGGCGTTCGCCAAACATTATGAGAAGAAAGGATTACTACAAAAAACGAAGGGGCTGAGCAGGGTGTCCCTGAACAAGACTTTTCGAGGGATGGGCAGGACATCCTGCACCAAAAATTGCTGGACAAGAAGAAGATAGAGGTCGATCATACAGTATGCAACAACTGCAACGTCTTAACGAGGTCATACCGCAGAAAAAGCCAAAAAGACAGATTCAGTGAGTTTTTTTGCATGACGAAACATTACCTCATACTGCAAACGTCGTCAAAACTGTCCTGCAAGAAATGACTAGGATTTACTTCAGTAGCCAAAATACTGCTTAACCTCGCTCTCTCGGATTATCATTTGTTCTGCTCACTCGCAGACCTTATAAATGGTGCATGTTTGAATTTCAGTGAGTAATTTGAGCGCTGGTTTAATGACTTTCTTGGGACCCGACGCACTGCCGTTTGGAAAATTGAGATTTAAAAGCAGACAGGAATGTGGCAAAAGCTCGTGCGCTGCATTGAAGAATACATTATTGGCTGATTTTTGGTGAAAATTGATGATTTTGTTTATTTATGAAAACGCTACGAACTTATGGAACGACCTAATAAAATGATGTAAAGAAAAAGGCCGGACAAATAAGGAGCAATGTACCATGCGCTGTTCAGATCACTGGTGAAGTAAGACTATCCTTGTGATTAATTGATAGAATGTATGCAAACCAACTTATGAATGACAAAAGTTCAGGTGCAATGCGGTTGTGCTGGCGCTCGCGCTAATGCACAAAGCGAAACCATTGCCGCAAAAAACCAAAAAACGATGGAAGCAGCTTCATGTCTCATTCACTCTGTGGTCGGTATGTGACACCACTTCAGCGAGTCGTTTGCAATGTAGTAAATTTTCAATATGTTTCTTTCTTGCATGGAGACTGATCAAGAGAACATTCGAGAATTTGTTGGCTAAACCGTTGAAACATAAGAAAGAGATGCTTCCTGCCTGTGTTGGATGCCCTTGGGCATGAGTTTCTTTTCGAAGAACACTGTCCTGATTTTTCTGCTACTCAAGCTTGCTCATATTCCCAGCAATTCTGAAGACAACTTGTACAACCTGCTACAATGTGCTCGTATGTGCGATTTCAAATAGTTGCACCTTATCAGGAAACCAGCGCCGCTTATGATCTCCGTCCATGATAATTTTATGCGGGGTTTCCGACAAGCAAAGTTCTCCAAAAAGACATAGAGATTGGTTTCGAACAAGTGATGATAATTGCTAATTAGTGCAGCTTCCTCTTGTGCGTGGAGCGCAGTTTTTTGCGCAAGAGCTGTTTGACCTCATGTCTTCCTTGATTTCTGACACTTACCATCGCAAGGGAGAGTCGAAGGCAGAGGTGCGCGTGAGGTCATCAAAACTGTGTCGAAAAGATCGTTTCGAATAAGCATTAGATGGAGGTGCTGGTCAGTCTCCAGAACCTCTGAACAAATATTGGAGTGATGCATCAAAAATAAGTATGCAGAAGAAGTATCGTGGGTATTGAACATTGCAGAAATCGATGTGTTCATTTCGTTCTTTCAGCTTAATTTGTTTCTCTGTTCCTCGGCCAAGCACTCGATCAGTGATCACCGCAGTTAACACATTTAAAGGGCAGCCAGGCCACGCTCATGCTCGCAATGATCAGCAGCTATGGTGGGCAAAGGGCGCTGCGTAATTGACGGTCAGTGAGTCTGCGGCCACTGCACACGCAGGGCTACTATATAAGCCTCGAACCAGCTGAACATCCTCGTACATTTTGAAGTCAACAGTGAGAGCAAATGTGAAAAGCAGGAAGAAAACTAAAAAGAACTATTGAGCACGCGAGCAAAGCCGCAACCTCACCGCTATCAGCGATCACAGATAGCGCTGAAAATTTTGGGGCACAGTAAAAGACGGTCAGAAAGTTCGATTTGTTGCGGCCATGATCGTTATTGAAGGATTTGAGTAGTTGACGGGTAAAATCCATCCATTACAAGTTATTTTTTTCATAATATAATCATATGCTGATAACATACAAGACAGCAACGGTTTCTATATTATATTTCATGTTGCACGTAAGAATCATAGAAAATAAGTGTAAAATCGCGGAGCAAAGTTAAGAAATTATGTGGTGAACGCACTCAATGAGGTAGAAGAAGTTGCAATTCATCCAAAGCGCTGCATAGACAATGATCAATGAACAGCACATGAACATGCAGATTTCGTATCACTCAAATGAAAGACCAAATGGTTCCTATGGGCAGGCAGTAGATCACCTGTCCGTTTTGTGTGAATTGGGCCAAAAGGCGGGTGATCATTAGATCTAGGGAAAATTGTAGTATCCGAGAAGTGCGCAATTGCATTCACATACATTAAGAAGGATTTTCGGAGAAACTGAACATTATTGTGGACAACAATGAATGGTGGACACTCGCATGTCCAGTTGGGCCTATAATCTCTATATATATAAAACTCAAAAATTGTCCGTTTGGAGGGTATGTGAGTTATAGAAACGCGCGCCGTTCAACCGATTGGGCTGAAAGTTTGCACATAGATGTTTTCGGCCCCGGAGACGGTTTTAGGCTACTTTTGCGGCGATTCACTGGGTTCTTCTATCGATTTATTGATTTGTTTACGTTTTTCCAAGGAATTGAAGGCTTATCATGTTTAATCAAGCATTTTGCCATAGTCATGTAAAGGAGGGCGGTGAAGCTCATTTTCACCTCAGGATCACGAGGATGCGGTTTCGAAGCGGGTGTCCCAGGGTAAGTTATCCATAACATGTAAAAGGGGGGGGGGGAGGTGGGCTTGCAGTGCAGCAGAACAGTAGCCCGGTCTGGACCGGGAAGGCCAACTAGTCCTGGAATAAACTTCATTTCTCAGAAGAGGTAACAAGAAAGCTTGCTTCGTTGCTGAATGCATATAGAACGCACCACTAATAGAAAAGGCCGGGAGTAAAGTGCACGAGCTCTTTATTCATCATACTCAATGGCAGCAATCTGATAAGCGGCGATATCTTTGCGTAAAGAAAAGCAATGTAAGGCGCGAAGGAGTGATGCAGATACAGCCAACGGAAAGCAATGGCCTGCTGTTTTATAACAATCAATTTGCACATAGTCGCAGAAACGCGCGTGACACGATATGAAAGGTGTCGAAATTATGAAGCATGCATATAACCTTTACCATTGCGAAAGAGTTAGAGCCTAGGGAGGACGGGGGAATATATGTAGATCCTTATAATTAGGAAAGGTCCGCAACGTGAAAGCCGATCATATGTTCTAAAGCAGCAATTACTATCCGTAAAAAACCCCTTAAACTTAGACTAAAACTCTTAAAAAAGCTCCGTATTTGAAAAGGTTGAAATGGTAGGTATTGCGCAGATACTAACACTCATCCACAAGTACTAACGAAAGCACTAATATGCTCAGAAAAAGCATTTTAGAACACCCCATGTAAAAGTTTTGCATTGTCAAAAGGATATCGCAACCAAACTTTAATCAGTTCCTGCAAAATCCCTTCTATGAGTTCCTAGATGAGAGCAGCTTATTATGTACGCAGAACAGCTGTCCGTATACTATCAAGCGTTGCTGACAACTCATAACCTATCAACTACTTACCGGCAACGTCTTTGCGATATACGTTTTCTCGCCTGCGCTTACAAGTTGCAATAAAATTACTTAAAGCTTATAGCAGATCCGTTTCGCGTTGATCCTCACGTTTTCAAACTTGATTTTGCAACACTTTCTTATATGCTTGCCATACTTTCATTGCCTCCGCAATCGTCCTAGTGAAGATTGCGGAGGCGAAATTGCTTTTCACGTGTGATCCCGATATATTTGCCTGGATACTCTTCAAAGGGTAGACAAACAGTTTGGACGCAATCTCAAAAGTTTGATATGAACAATTTTTTTCGCTTTGAGTTCTTTAGCGAGATTGGGTATCCTTTTGTAGAGCTCGCCTCAACTAGACAGTACAAAATAAATACCGATTGCTCTTTGTTGTATGATTCCGAAGGATCTGAGCATGTTGCTGTTGATGTATAAACTGCTGTTTTCTAAATAAGTCTTTAACATGTTGATGACCTTGTGCATAAGCACGTATGCACGCCCTAACTCCCGTTTAGCATGTTCGTGCATCCGCGCATATGCACACCAGTTTTTCGGGGGTAAACGAAAAGTTTTGAGGTAGCTTTTATGCGGTAATACTATTGGTGGACTGATTGGCTTACAGAACACAGGGCATCGCGGCAGCTGTTCAGAAGTTTTGGCTGCAAAATTGGGTAGTATGTCCGTTTTTGATGTGGTAAATCCATGTCAATTATATTTCCTAGAAGATGGAAACTCCGTGTAGCTGTTTTGAAAGCAAACAAGGATGAATAAGGCAAAAAACCCCGTTATCGCAACGCTTTTCTCGAAAAGGGATTGCTCAGATATAGCCGCTGTATGGTTTATTGCAGGGAAAATCGAGGCAAAAACTTTGATTTGGTAAGTCCTAGTAAAACTCTGTAATATACTTGTTTCTCTGAACAAAGTTTGCAGTTTTATGAACAAACGCCAAAAAGACTCCCACATAATGTTTTCGTGCATACGCGCGTATGCACAGGCCAAATGCGCAAAGGACGTTAGTGGGAGTTTCGCCCAAAATGGCGCGGTCGTCAACGTGTTGATAATGTTACTGATTTATAGCGTTTGGTAGTAAGAGTTTTTTCCTTTAAAATATTGAGTTTTCAAGTTCTTGCTTTGCTGGTATCCTTATCTTAGTTCTTAAAGTTTAGCCAGGCAGTCAAACTCTTCCAAAAGTTGAAAAGGGAAATTTTGAAAAACTAAAGTAGGTAGAAATCATGGGTTCGAGATTCTGACCAATTACTCGAGCACCAAAGAAAATGGGACAAAAACACCACTGCTAAAAATAGGAAGAAATTGTGCATCGAACACTGCTTAGAACGTTCGCCTATCTTTGAACGTTTTAGGAGTCTCACAAACGCACAAACGAATTTTTATGTATAAAATGGAAACATCAGAGTATCGTACCTACCTCAACGCCCTCTTTAGCGCTGCGGAGAAAAAGTGGTCGACAGCTCGAGCGCGCGAGACATCATTGCGTCTCGCAGAGATCTGTACAAGCGAATTTCCGGGACAGTGATGTAAAAGAGAGATGCAAGTTGTGCGCTTAACAAGTTGCGGCGCAATACTATTTCTAAATCTATCGATCGGCTGTTGTCAACGTAACCCGGGCGTCAAATCAATCATTTGAACTGTTCGCACAAGTCACATATTCGAGCAGTTACCAAGGAGCTCAGATGGAAGTTTCGAGTCTTACATGTTTCCATCATTATCTTAGAAATAACGAATACAGTCGAGAGCTATCCTCTACCTTGAGATGTTGTAGTTTTGTAACTTTATCACGCCGTGAAACCAAGGAGAGAAGCCAATCATAGAAAATATTTTTTGCTAAAAGACTAAAAAAAGACCTATAATTTTTGCACGCGTTTATTCCAGAGTACACTTAGATTTATGTTTACAGCAAATTTGAAAACAATTCTGTTAACATGATTGTAGATGACATTGCATCTAGAACAGGGCTCGGCACAGGTGGCTTACAGGCAAGGTGGATGTCGTTTTTGGGCCAAAAAGCAAAGGGGATATCGTTAATGTGGCCGAAATTACAAAATAAGCGACCCGCGCTGCATGTTCAATGCGTTGTGCTGCTTCGAAACGTAATGCTGTCATCGGCACTTGTGGAAGTAGAACAGTGTTAGCTTTCCAGTAGTTCTTGGCAATTTGCCCAAACTTTCTTATCAAAATTTATGCTTTTGGAAGACACAAAATGCTCCCAGATTATAGAGGAAGCTCCGCCAATGTTTTTCATGCAAAATAATGTGGACTTTGCTTACATCAGGCCAGTCGGTCCTCTAGCTCACAGTCAACCGAACTAACTTTTTGATCAGAGCACCACCAAATCGTTGACTCTTTCCTCATGTCATTGTCTTAACAAAGCGCCTGTAACAGCGCTGCGTTTCGCAGCAGTACAACGCATGTGAGCATGCACACAAGTCACTTACCGTCGTTCTCCGCCGCATCGCGAGCAACTTCTGCAAAGGTGACCATACTGCCCTGTCTCAAATCCTTCAGAAAATGTCTGGAAATCACTGGCACGGCGTTTCTGAGCAGAAACAGACAGTACGAGGCGTTGGAAAAGTTGGATTAGTTCGTTATGGACGCATGTGACACCCTGAATCGAAGACATGCATGAATTTGTCAGAAGCATTTCCAGCAGATTTGATGCAGTGTTAAAGAGGCCCGGTCGCTCGATTAGTCATAAAAACCCCGTTTTGCGTTTTCTTTTTCTTGGAAAAAGTACCTAGTTCAAAGGTGTCGTATAATTATGAAACAGTGGAAGAATAGACATGTCTCTACATGTAGAAAAAACAAGTGAGTAGACATAATGACACAGATGTTATTTTGATCAATATCATATGAATCCATACATTTGATAGTCTAAAGACGGGGCCTCAAAGAAGGTTGTTTGGTTATCTGCCTTTTATTAAAAATGAAGGTTGTTTATATAAAAGCAAAGAAGAAAAAAGATGTAAAACACTTTGTAAAAACAAAAGAAACTCTTAAAAATCGGGAAAAACGCTGCACTAAGTTTGAAATCTTTCATTTGGCGGCACTGCGGGTTTTCGCTCCAGGACCACGTAACCCACAACACGGGGAAAACGAGAAAAAGCTAGTTTATGATTTGTGCTTATTCAAAACAACCATGTTTCGGAAGTAACGATTATCAAGGGAAGATAAGAAGAACTAATTCAAAACTGATTCTCATATACAAGATGAAAATTTTTGGAAGCGCAGCATTTTGCTCTTAATCGAAATGCTCGTCAAAACCAGCCTAGTTTTTGATGCGTCCTTTGAATTTTTATCCTCGCATTATGGTTCCCGTTTTCCGTGGCGTTGTCTATATTGTTGCGCTCATTATTTTGAGCAACAATCGTCCAAGGTGGAAAAAATTACTGCGAAAACACTGAAACAGAACAAGGTAAAGAAAAACGCACCTTTTACAATTTTTCACAAAAAACTCCGCCTTAATCGAAAAGGCAAGCACTGGGTCGTTGTCTGCGTTATGAACAAAAGTAAGGTGTAAGGGATGCACAAAAAACCGCGTGATAAGAGTTAAACTAGGGGAAAACGAGAGATTTTCGAAAACAAGGTTTTTGCCGGATTTCTCGTTCAGATAAATAATGTGGTTTTAAGACGTTGTCAGCTTGAAAGAAAATAGAGATTAAGAGCTTCAATATGATTTATAGCTTGCTAAAATTGAGTTCGAAACTACGAAGAAAAGGGTACAAGAGCCAATGTCCCCCGCCCCGCGTTTGGAGTGGCGAGGTAGCGCGCAGCGCACGGAGAAGCAGACGAGCAGGGGAGACAGACCAGAGCCGACGGGTTGATCGGTGAAGGGGGTTTCAAACAAACATACGTTTTGAAAGCTGAGGTCATGGAGAATTAAATAGCATCGTCGACTTTTTCATTTTGGGAGGGAAATACGTGTGATTCTATCTGGGCATTTACTGATCATTTATGAACTGATCTAATGTGCTCAATTTCTGCTCCCTTATCACAATGAAGATGAAAGCCATGAGAAGGTGTCAACGTTTATTGACGAAGTCTTGCTGTAATACTGATAGATAATCAAAAGCAGTTAGATCTTCGTTGAACAAGACCTGCTGCTAAAAATAGATATAATTCAGATAAAATGCGGGATATCTTTCATAAGATTGGAGCTAGAAAGAAGTCGATGGTCTATTCGAAACTCTGTTTCCTAAGATTTCGAATGGTATACAAATTGTGGGGCAAAAAGACTTGCCAGCTCTCAAAAAAAAGAGGTGGAAGTATCTACTATCAGCTTGCTTTACCCCATACCTTCAATGTGTTGGCTTTTGTGAGTCAACAAGGATTTTTTGAAGTTAGAAAACCAAAGGCCTCAACAAACCGTATAGATTCGAAAGCTGAGATTTTGGAAGATCGAGACAGAAGCAAACTTTTTTGTAAATCATTTTAGCAGTAGAGTACGAGGGATTCACCTGACCGATACATTTACTGATCAACTTTGGCTGACAAAAAATGCATTCAATTCTCTTTCTTTTCATAAAAACTAATCTTACTAATGTAATCTTTTGCCTAAAGTAATCACTGCTTATCACAATAAGCTGTTAACCTTTAACAAGATCTTATGGTTTATGTAAGCATTGTTAAACTGAATATGAACTTACAGAGTTGTTTTTTCCTTGCCTCTCTCAAAGCAAAGATGTCTGTTTGTCCACCTATCTCAAAGTTGTGAAAAGCCTTAAAAAGTCCCAGGGCTTGAAAATGAATATGTTCAAAAAATCTAAGAGAACGTGGGAGAAAGGCGCGAACAAGCACCGAGAAACAAGGTTCCTAAGAAAAAATTCGATTGGATTCTGATTCTAGATTCTTTTTTTGAGTGTTTATGTTTTTGAGCTACTTTTATTGTCCAAAATCAGTTAAATATACTAAGTTGTCTATTTTAGACGCTTTCAAGAAAGTGCAGAAAAAGTGCAACTATAATTCTTATTGTAATTTGTGTAAATTCACGGAATATGTGGTTATTGTGTTTCACGACTGCGGTGCTGAATCTCCAGTAGTTTTTTGATCACGAATCATTCTCAGCTTAGCTTTTTAGCTTCAGTTGAAGAGGTCATCGGGTTTTGGCTCAATAGTGAGGGGGGGGGGGGAAGAGTAAGATCCGTTGCTCCTCTTATAAGTACTATGCTCAGGAGTAATTCATGTTGTGTCGTGTCTTCTTGTTGTCAGCCCCGCCCTCTTTGGCAAGCTCTGCCTACGCCATTACCTCTTGCAAGAAACTCTTCTCGGCTCAAAGAGCTCACGAATAACCGCGGACACTTTTGTCTTGGCCCCTTCCCCCCCCCCCCCCCGTCAGGCTGGTCCCGTCCCTCATAAGAACCTGGCTGGGAAGAGTGAAGTAGAGGTATGATGCGCTGTTCTATGACCAGGTCGGAGAATTGACAAGACTTCTATACTAAGGGGACGGTAAATTGCTACCATAGTGATTTGGATGTAAGTTCTGTGATAACCGCCTGGTCCTATTTATTTATTTATTTATTTATTTATTTATTTATTTATAGCAAAAGCGACAAAAACTAGTCGAAAAGTCTAGGCAATAGTCATTAGGAATAAAAAAAGAACTCAGACAAAACTATTAGGTTGTAAAGAAAGTTCTCGGGCACTTTTGGAAATTCCATTTTTAAACGCTTTTTTTCGGCGCTTTTTTTCGGACCTTTACACCAAGTTTTCATACTGTAGCGGAAAGCCTGAAGTTCTCAATGCGCCTTCTGAATTTGGTGCGACGTGAGACGTGTTTGATCTGCACATCAAGAAAGGAAATCTTTTTAATTACAAAAATTTCACAATTTTTCTTCCTGCGGCCATTTTTTTGTGCAGTGCAAAGAATTTCGTCCAAATCATGGGTGATCTGATTGAGAAGCCTAGTAGCTTCTGACTTGCAGCTGCACCCGAGCTTTGCGATGTGCGCTCAGGAATTACAAGCTGTCGAACTTGCCTGTGACTGCAACTCTTTTCGCAGCTGGCCTCGCTTCTGCGGGGATCGGTCGCCACGCCTGGATGATGGGTCCAAAAGATGTGCGAGGCATCATCCCACCAATGTTGCCATAATCAAAAATTTGGTCCTTTCTGTGCAGAACCAGAAGCTTTAATGGCAAAAAATGGTCGATTTTTCAAACTTTGTGAGGAAAATTTTTTTGCAGCAGGTCCTTAAAAAACGTGAATGTTACCCATAACAGCCCCAGCAGACTTCTATATAACTACAGCATCTGGGTTCTCCAGCTCTCATCCTGCCTGCGATAATCCTGCACAAATAGAACACTTTTCGCGACGACCTTTTTTCCTTCTGGGCATGTCGGCGGACCGCATTGAGGTGCTGAGAAGCCAGCAAGACAGATATATGTTGTGGACAGAATTCTCTTTGCAATGAACTTTGTAGCTTTGAAGATGAATTAATCTGTTTGAAGTTACAGCGATTCGAAAAAAAATTTTCGCAAGTGCCCGGAAACTTTCTTTACAAAATATTATTTGGAAAAAATGATCCCAGTTTTGATAATACCAAACTAACACGAAACGAAATGGAATTATAGTATCCAAATTTGACCACTATATTACCTGTTCAAAACATTTGCTTGGAAAGTGAGCAGAACGTGAGGCTGGATTAACAGCACCAGTAAAAGTCACTTTCACATTTCTCGCTACTTTAGTGGCCAGACTTGAAGGCCAGGCCAGATCTACCGCCGTCTGGTTTTCTGGTCGCTAGGCGGTTCTCTCTGCTCCACACCCGCAACAGCGATCGCCCCGTTGAAATCGAAAGTAGGCCCAGTAAGTCTGCTCTTAGCGGAACCATTTATATAAGTCCCCCTGCACATCGGATCTCGCCTACAGCGCGCTGGGTGATAGCAGGAACGATCTCAGGGTTCTCAGGGCGCTTTCTAAATCGGACAAAAACAACACGTCTGCCCGGACGACACGCCATGGAAACTGCCTCATGCTCTGCACCTACAACGCCAGGACAGTCTCCACAAACGTCGACTTCCACGCTCTTCTCGACACTGCAGAGCACATTAAGTACCACCTCAACGCTCTACAGGAAACGAAGTTCGGGAAAGAGTGCGACAGGAGTGATGGGACCCTCTTCGTGATGAGAAGGTTCCATCACGAAACGTTGGAGGCGTTGGCTTTGTCGTCCACCTATCTATATCCATCTTGAAGACTCGCATGAGATCCTGTCACCTCGACTGGCCATCCTACGACTGAACCTCCATACCAGAAGACCGTCAGCTCATCAACTGCTACTCACCAACATCAGCAGCTGACGATTCGGATCTAGATGCTTTTTACGAAGACGTGGAGGAGGTCGTCCGCAACGAAAAGTCCTTCTACAAGTATGTTGTGGGCGACTTCAATGCGAAAATCGGGATGCCATAAGAGAAGGGATATAGGATCGGAAACTTTGGATATGGGCTCCGGAACGAAAACGGCAACCGTCTCGTCAGGCTGCACTCCACCGCAAGACTTTTCCATGCAAATCCTTTTCATGAAAAAAGAACATTGCCAATGGACATGGGAATCGCCCAGCGGAACGACTCACGCGAAGATCGACCACATTCTCATTAACCGAAATGGACCTTGTTCGATGTCTCAGGAGTTCCATTTTTGCAGTGGCTCCGACTACCGCCTCCTTCGGGCAAAGATACGATTTAGTCGAAGGCTGGAAAAGAAAGTGTGTCACAGTGCTGCGGGAAGGAAAGAGGTCGTTTATGACGGTAACAGACTGGAAGAGCTCATATCAAGTTATGACTGGCCCATCGAGGAGGACACAACGTACGACTGCGACCGACTCTTGAAAGGATTGCGAGCCTGTGGAGCGTGTGCCTCAGTGACTTATGAGAAGAACTTGGAATGCATTTCGAAGACTACCAAGGATTTGCTCGAAAGAAGAAGACTTCTGATGCAGGATCAACCCATCTCGAACGGTTGACAACGCCAGTTGCAGAACAGCTTTGCAAGAGGATCTCAGGAAGTAAGGCAAGCCAAGGTGCTGGAAGCCGAAGGAAGACGAAGCTTCAAGAAGTGCCAAAAGGACCTCTGCGAATACGTGCCTTTGGCTGCACCACTGAGTGGAGACGGGACCACCCTGACCTCTTCCCGATACAAGATGGAATCTATCGCGGAGAACTTCTATGCCAACCTCCCGCTCATCAACACCCGTGCCGATGCTCTTTGTTCCCGCTGGAGGAGTACCACCACGAATTCTACCTGCTGAAGTGCGCACAGCGATTCAGACCATGACGACGTCCACGGCTCCAGGACCGGATCATCTTTCCTCGAACTTTTGCGAGCCGGAGGATACCGTCTCCACGAGATTCTGGCGTCACATTCAACGTCTTATCTTCAGAAGGAGAAGATTTCCGACCAGTGGAGAACATCAAGAACCGTCGTTCTCTTTAAGAAGGGCGGACGGGAAGATCTTCGGAACTACCGTCCAATATGCCTGCTGAGTGTGATGTACAAGCTTTTCACGGAGATTATTCTCTCTCGCATATCTAGGACACTGGATGAAGCTCAACTCCAAGAACAAGCTGAATTTCGCAAAAGGTTTAGCTGCATAGAGCACATCCACACACTTTTGAGGGTCATAGAGGTCTGCCGGGAGTACCACTGCCTCTCGTCCTAACCTTTGTCGACTACGAGAAAGCCTTTAACAGCGTCGAAACCAACGCCATCCTGTCAGCGCTAGTCGATCAAGGAGTCGATCCAGCCTACGCAAGGACGTTATTCACTGCTACAAGGACTGTACAACGACGTTGCAGCTGTTCCATCGCCCCTGACCATCTCAATTGAGAAAGGGTTCCGACAAGGCAACGCAATCTCGCCAAAGCTGTTCACCGCGGCCTTGCAGTGGGTGATGAAGTAATTGGGATGGGATGAGAGAGGCATTCGAGTTGATGGGAGACTCCTGTCGAACCTTCGTTTTGCGGACGACATCGTTCTCTTCTCGAGCAATATCACTGAAGCCGAGACGATGCTGAAGGAACTAAAAGAAGTCGGAAAGAAGTTAGGATTGCGGATGTATCGGAAGAAGACTCATTTTCAAAAAATGCCCCTTGCGAAGATGCAGAAATGGAACTCGAAGGCACCCCTATTATGGAGACGGCTTCTTACGTGTATCTTGGACGTTCGATGAACATGGAGAACGACTTGAGGGAAGAACTTAACAGGAGAAGAAGAGCAGCCTGGGCCGCCTTCAGGCCTTCGAAGGAAGCCAGCACTAATTGACAGACGGACCGGAGTTTCTGCCCACCTGTTCAACTCAACCTTCTCCCGGCGCTCTCTTACGCAGCTGAGACTTGGGTTGACACAGTAGCCACGTCGAAAGCATTACGGACCACCCACAGAGCGCTCGAGCGCAGTCCTTCAACATCTGGACGGATTTTGCAGTACGGATATAAGAAGAATGTCCCGTCTTCGTGACCCAGCAGAATACATTGCCAAAGCGAAACACCGATGGTCCGGTCATATTATGGGAAGAACAGACGACAGATTGACACGAACAACATCGGATTGGATTGCTTGCGAAGCAAAACGTCCCGAGAAAGAACTCCAAAGGTGCAGACGGCAGACGAGGCAGATGCGTTCGTGGAGCGGATGGACCAGCTGAGAAATCAGCTGGATACGATTTGGGCACCTGAAAGTCGTGGACGCAGCCACCGACGTCAACCAAGAAGATCGTGGATTCCAAAGCGAGGGAAGGGATCAGTGGAAACTTCTGCTGGCCCCCACGTCACGTGAAGCCGGACCATTTGAGTATCTGAGTATTTGATGTGAAAGGTTGAGACTAGGGCATGTTAAACCATGCGTACTTTAGTAAGTTTACTGAGCCCACCCTAGCTACCCCGTGTCATGAGATAATGCTTTTGGAAATACTGCATTACTTTTTTTGCTCTAAACCAAACTTGATCTAAGAGGGTAAGAGCAAGGAGAATAGACCAAACCATGCGTGGCACAGGAAGGCTAATTCACTGAGCTCACCCTAAGTACTCCTCAAACAATCAAAAGGAAAATCAACGAAAGTCACATTTTTGCTATAATTAAGAGTAAAAAAACGTTTGGTGTTATTAACCGGACATGTAAACGACTGGAAGCAAATAAGTTCGTAGAGCCAATCGTTTGTAATAAAGCTGGCATCAGAGTAGTTAAAGCAGCAGAACTCCATAACGCCATACAAAAAAGACTGGACCAAATAAGGCGAAATTCAAGCTAAAATAATATGTTTTTTATGGTAAACGTATTTTATCACTTTTTTTATCACCTTCGGTCAATTTGATCAACTTAGCTTTTAAGGATCGTGCATAGCGTGAAGTAATCAAATCCTTGGATTAGAGCTAAAACCAACGTGCAATGCTACAGTGCAGATTGTTATGCATTTTATACTTATTGTATGACACAATTATGGCATGATGAAAGTTGAAGCCTCCCAGTCACTGACTAGCTGGCATAAAAATCCAGTATTCACTTGCTTTTAGTCTGGTTTCCCCTCTAAGCACTTGAAAACAAAAAATAATGTCAGAGCTGTTACGACGAAAGGAACTTTGTAGATTCAGCTTCTTTAGTCGTACTTTAAGCAGAAAGAGCATTACTATGAGAGACTCTTCTGTACAACAGACGCTTGGATGTTTTTTGCACTCATGTCATGTAAGTTCACGTAGTGCATCAAGGGACCAGATCTGAGGTACACCATCAAATCGTTCAAGCACTATAAAAACCTATAAGAAGGCCTGCACGCTTTCGGTAGCCTATTCGAGATGAAGTAGAGTGCGTTCGGTGCATACCCGCAGAGCGTATTGAAGACGCAGAATTCTCTCTTATATTTTAAGAGCTCTGCTAGTAAATTAACTACTCCAAAGATCTGTGCCTAAACGGTATTATGCTTCTGTGATGTGAGAAGTACGATCAAGCTTTATATGACGTTCTTGTACTAGACTAACAAAGCATTTTTGCAAAAATTTTCTCCTACATAAATATTTTGAATGAAGTTTGCCTCTGTGCATGTACGAGACAATCCTTAGTACGCCTGCCGGTCGCGTGAGACGCGTTACTCTTACAAATAGATGAACTGCCACAGAATGTTTCCGAAAAAGTCAAAAAAGAGTAGGTCGACCTCGTTTGTGCAAATTGTAACTGACATTTATATTTTGCATCACAGCCTACTCTTCTGTAATTATTACACTGTTCGCCGAATCATTTTTTAGGTTCCATGACCTCTATGGTGGGCAATGATTGATGGACTAGACCAGCGCTTTTTCCTATTCAAAACTGACTTTCCCACAGATATAGATGATTTTGCTCAAGTGAATACTTACAAGGGTTAAACAGATACATTGTGCAAATCCGAGATATAAGATTGTGAGACTGAACTTCATTACTAACATCAAGGAGCCAGCAGAACAAGAATTAGAAAAATTGATGTCTGGAAGGAAACGTTTCTTTTACATCCGTGTGCTTATCACGTTCCAAGAGGAGATGACCGAGCTATGAGAAATTACTTCTTCATTTCGCAAGGGTAATACAAAATTGGAAAATACAGCTAGCGAGTACACTTTGAGGGAAGGAAAAGTGGCACTTTTGCCTTAAAAACATCTCAGTTTTTAGGAAGATAGTTACAACAATAATTTCAGAATCAAAGCTCTTTTCTAAGAGTGAAAGTCTGCTATATCTACTCGAATATTCCGTATAAATACACAAATCTTCTCAACTTCTCTGCAAGTGTTCAAGCACTATACAAAAGGTCCCAAAAATATGAACACTCCTCTTGATTGAGAACAACTCTTATTGAAAGTTGTAGCTCACTTGTGCGAATTATATTTTCGCTTTAACTTAGATTATCAGTACAAAAGGGAATGTTGAACGCTCTTTGTTACTGTAGGATTATGTTAGGGACTCTGCGGAAGGTCTGAGAAAGCACACCAGACTATCTAAAAATTTGAATTTGCATAAAAGGCATGCATAATACTGACTCTGGTTATAAGATTTCCACCTTTAGATGCAAAAATCGTACTTTGCCATAAAAGTTTTCTCATAAGCAATGTCAAGTATACCGCGATATAGGCTTAGTAGTATATATTCTTAAGGTTCTTCGTAGATGTGTTCAGAAGGTCAAAAAAGCTTATTATTATTATAGCTTATTATCATATTATTATTCGACTTTGATAATTGTTTAGAGCCTTTGGGAAACTTTATACATCAATGAATACATCATTGTACTAAATTGCGTCAGCACTCATATCAGAAGATTCTTTTTATTGTAGACACCAAGAAAGAAGAGCACGGAAACGGACACAGTCTCTTCACCACCTCCTCAATTCAATGTTATGAAATTACATAAAGTAAAAAAGCCCGTTTTTCTCTTTCAAAAATGAAAATTGGAGAAAAAGTTTAGTGGAACGGGAACTCAGGGCTACTTGTAGTGTTTGGCATTACTTCTTTTTTAATGACCGCCGCTATTGCACAGAATCATTGCTCGGAAAAATTGATATACGACACTTCTACGTATAAAGTATAACTTCCGTTGAAAATTGCATCGCTGGCAATGAAAATGTTATCCTGTTATATAAATATTTATAGCTATCGTTTTTTAATGGTAACTCTATCTGTTGAAGTTTACCATTCCTCAGCAAAAAAGAATCAAGGCACAAACATAGTTCCAACCGAAGCCAAGAACGTGAATTCCGGATGACAAGTGCTCTCTATTGAGTTCCAGAGTCTTAAGTAGTTCCATTGATAAGGCTTTCACAAAGAAATCCCATTTATTTTATAAATTTTATGGCAGCACCGTTGATATATGTAAGTCGCCCATTGTTTGGTGATACATCTTCTTCACTTTTTTGTTGGCTGTGGAATCCGAATCCGCCTTGATTAATGTCTATCAAACACTTTTCCTTTCCACAGGCGAAAGGGATTAGGTTCCAGAAAAGATCAAGTGGTGTAAGTGAAGTGTGATTAGCTTGATATATCATTTACAACACATACACTAAATGCTACACTACCTGTTGAACTTGATGCCAAACCGAGGTTCTTTCGTCGTCTGCACTTGTTTTGGAGATTGAAGGTGAAAGGGAGAAACTAGTGCGTGATGCGGCCAGTCACGACAAAAAAAGGATGGAAAGTCTTTTTATCTAAGCGCTATTAGTCGGTCTGGAGAGAAAGCTTGAGTAGTATGTGAACGCTATCTTGAACTCCAAGACCAGTCACTACACTTATGCATGAACCATGGAAAAAAGTACATATGGTATGTTAAGTGTTATCAACGCGCAACTCTTCAAGGCTAAGGCCGGTCATGAGCCTCGACTATACTGAATCGTCTAATAAATAACCCTTGGAGGCATCCCAGTGGAAGCTGGAATGAAATCTATGAAAAAAAAGGAGCAAAGAAGTGAGATACCCCATTTCTATTGTGCGTAAATTTGAGAAAATTTCGCTTTTTTTCAATCACAAAATTTTCAAAATGCAGTTGCTAAACAAAAAAGACTTGTGTGTATTCAGAACCAGATCACTCATCACTACGTCCATCACATCATGAAAATGAAGCCCAGAAAGTTAAAGAGCTGAGCATTCGGAAATTCAGGCATTTTAGGGCAGGGCTGACTGTCCTTTATGAATGTTAGGAAATTTCGAATAGTTGATATATGGTGGTAGAAGTTTATACTCTTCCCTCAAGAATTAAAGATAAAAACCAGCAACAAAAGTTTTTATTAAGATTTGCATGCCAAATCCGATTTTTTTTGGAACCAAACCTTATAGTTTTTGCCTTTTTTCTTGGTTCTATCTGAGTTTGGTCGTTATGTGTAACAAGTCTAGGTAATCGTCATTCTCTCCTCTCTGGAAATTCTGCATTTTACCACCAACATTCTGAAAAAATGTGCAAATGCACACATTAGCGAAGAAACCTGCTCAGCTCTAGACAACACTACAGCTTAGCTGTGCGTGCCTCAGAACGGCACTAAATCGCTTGATTTGAGCTTAGACATTTCCCAATCAACAGACTTTCTATGCATTTGCAAAGTCCATCATCCTGTTAGCTGTATATTCTTAGTGTAAATGATGGAAAGAAAAATAGTTGCCGTCATTTCGAAGAGGCAATAAATAATCACACTCATGGGAAAGATATTTTATTCGTGTTTATTTAGCTAAAGAAATACATCGTCAAACTGTGTCGGATTCACTTAAAAAAATTGGTGTTTCGGGCTGCGAGCTTATTAGGTAAAATACCAGAATACCAGTTAAATACCAAAATTTCAGTCTCAGACAGTTGATGTAGAAAAATTTCAATAAAAAATGCAGAAAAAAAAGGAAACGAAAAGATCCGCTTAGCAGAAATTGTATCGAAAGGAATCGAGATGAAAGAACGGAATCTGTCAATTTTGATTTCTTATTGTGACAGCTTTGAAGCTTTGCTATAACAGCTAGCCACCCCGTTTAGCGTATTTGTTTGTAAAAAAGTAACAGAATGTGGAAGAACATTGGAGAACATTTTACAAACCATAAAAAACTTTGTAAATAATGATGCGTAATCAAGTTATTTATGTCTCCACTTCCATAACGTACCCATTTTTCTCCTCTTTCCTTTGAGAATGATGTTCTAGTTGGCGGTCAAGTAAGTTGTCACAAAAAATGCCTCAGATTCGCTAAAGTCTGGGTCACATAGCATGCGTCGTGATTATCTCATCACTGAAAATTCAAGGTTGTTACATCTTTTTTCAAAGTACGCACAAATGCACTACTGCAGAAATTTTGATAACGTCTTGCAGAGCTATGAAAAAATGTTAAACTGATATGGGAATGGAATGCTCCCAGTTGCACTGCGTGCGCCAAGGTTTACGATGTTAAGATATGAACGCTGTCTCGTAACGAAGACGCAGTTATGATGATGTTGCTTTTTATGAGCATTTGACTTCACACACAGAGGATCCGAGACATGATGTTCACTGCTGTAAAGAAGTCGTCTATGAGACATTACACTATGCCCTGGAGGGAAAACTGTCATGTCATATTTTCTTTTGCCACTTTGTTGTCAAAGAAGGCAAGCGAATTACTGACAGCTCTAATTTAGATGTAGGCAGGACGACATAATTACTTTACAATAACCTGCTTTTTACACTTGAACAGCTAAGTAGGCAAATCGAGTTTTCAGAATATCTCACAGTTTTTTTATTCATATTGCACCTTGCAACTGACATCTGAGAGCTAAGGAATCTACGAGCGCACAAATTATTCCTAAGTAAATAAGCTATATATTAACATATTTGCGAGGAACGAGGAACTTTTACAAGTATAGTCTGTAAAAACTGTAAAAACGCATTATGTTTCCTCGATTTCCACTGTCAAAAAAATACAGTCAGTGTACCACAAATGTCTGCTTTGGAAGGTACCATGCTAGAGGAGATGCGATTTTGAGAATTTGAACATTTGAAACTTTTCAGGTTCTGACTCTCAACTCTATGTGAGTCAAGAGTCATGTACATGGTAAGGAGCCATCCTTTAGTGCTTGCCTTGCTCTATCAAATGTACCTTGAAAACTACTCGAATATAGGAAGAGTTTGACTTATAACGGCAAGAAGTCAAGGCTGAAAAAAGTTTAAGACAGCCCAATAGATTTAGTTTCCTTCTCGACTCAGGAAATCGTACATTATATTATCTGGAATGTACGTCATTAAGAGTTAAGCAAGTAAATTTTCTCCAAGTCGCAATTTACACTTTATAGAAAAAGTATTAGGATAGAGATGTTCTTGCAGCAAACGTTTTACAGCAGTTCTGTATTTTTTGGGATTCAAGGTTACCATACTCTACGCAAAGATTAGAGTCTTTGCATGTCTGTGGATGAAACCACGGAAAAAAACGCTTTTACTTTCTTCCAAAAATTCCTTATCAAGATCGAAGTGAGATCATGTTCTTTGCGGCATCAAAAAGAGCATACGCTAATTGGAATAAACTTCCTGTTGGTCGAAAACGTTCAATGTTTCGCCTTTCCATGTGAATCGGTATTTCGTCCAGCTAGGAAAACCTGCTCCTGCGTGAAACCTTTATGACTATTTAAGCGCACATGTCGTGGCAACATTGTCACGTACTTCTAGAGATCCTTTGAGGTGTGTCTGAGCTTCGATATTCCTCCTCTTCCACGCTCATATACAAGTTTCAGGGCTAAACTACAAACGAGAGGCCTATTCCCTCTCCAGTAATAGTCAACCATGCTGAGAATATGTATGCTACTGTTGGCATTCTCTACCAGTACTAATGCATTCTTATGGAATCTACTTGGCCTCGGAGGAGGAGGCGGTCTCGGAGGTCTTTTCGGAGGTGGTGCCCCTGGAATGGGAGCTGGAGCTGGCGGTTGTTGTTGCTGGTAAGCCTTTTTGTACATGCAATAGCTATGCTGCCAGCTTTTACAACTATTTTTAGTTGCTGTCCAGCGGCTGCTGCAGCTCCACCACAACCACCACCGATGCCTGCATGTCCTCCTTGCCCTCCCTGCGGCGGCGTCGGCGGCGTCGGCGTAGGTGGAGGTGGCTGTCCTGGCGGAGGCGCAGTCGCACCACCACCCGTATATGCTCCACCACCTCCGCCGCCGCCACCACCACCACCACCGCCACCACCGCCACCACCACCACCGCCACCACCTCCTCCGCCACCTCCGGCACCCGCTCCTGCTCCTTATGGTGCTCCTGTTGGACCAGCTGCACCGGTTGCACCAGTAGCGCCCGCTGCTCCGCCGCCAATCTACCTGGTTGTGCCACAAATCGTCACTGGAGGATGTGACGGTGGAGGTGGTGCAGGCGGTGGCGGCGCTGTTGGCGGCGGAGGCTATGGTGGAGGCGGCGGTGGCGGCCCTGTTGGTGGCGGAGGCTACGGCGGTGGCGGAGGTGCAGGTCCTGGATGCGAAGCTCCACCACCACCACCACCACCACCTCCATCAGGTGGTGGCGGCTATGGCGTAGGCGGAGGTGGTGGCGGCGGCTACAGCGGTGGCGGCGGCGGCGGCGGAGGCGGCGGCTACCTCGTAGTAGTTTAGATATTCTCAGTGAATTGTCGATATGTCTGTATGTATGTGTAAATAAATGTGTTTTACATCAAAAAATTGTTCTTAATTATCTCTTCCTTACAATTCCACATCTACAAACATCGATTGCGTAATTTCCAAAGTGCGCAACAATGAAATCAACCCTTGTATTCTACGGCACTAGCAAATCCAATATCAATCAAAGTTTGCGCATAGTTTTGTCTTCATTGATGAAATAAGTGAAAGCATACTTCACTTTTCGAAAGCACAAGTGCAACCTGTGTTTCCCGTTTGCAAATTTTACATTACAGCAAAAATCACATCTTTTTTGAAGCGGAAATAGCGACAGGACAACTTTTTGTTGATTTGGAATCCTGCAGTGAAAAGATCGATGAGGTCACAAGGCCGACTAGCAGTTGACTTTAAAAAAGCACGTTATGCGTCAAGTCACTTTGCGGTGATAGCTTGGAGACATGTGTAAGGCTATTAATGAGTCAAGCCACCTGAGTTCCTTGATCTTGGGTCAAATATACCATAAGGAAGTGAGAAAAAAAATGCACCAAGTAAAACACATCTATTACGTTGAAATAAAAGGGTTATGAAGTTTACTTTGTTTGCACTTTAGCTGGAATTGTATAGCTTTACGAGATAGCTTCGCCTGAGGTTGTTACTTGGATCGAAGATGCAATGTAAAATGCACAACTGGGGCCATGTAAAATCATTTCGGTAGTGAGATATGGGGAACCGGTTCGTCATTTATAACTTGAGAATGTCATACTAACCTAAGCTCGTTTCGTTCTAGTTACTAGTGCACAAATTCTCGAGTTCTTTCAAAAAATATCGTCTCAATTTCAAAATCTGTATCAAGCATTTCAACAATTGTAATTTTGAATATAAACATAAAGCCTCGATGATCACTCCAAAATTGAAAATGGTCTTGTCTAGCAATCTCTACGCAACTAACAAAAACGGTTATTCAGTTTACATCATCATGAAGAATTTTTCTCAGAAGTTTAATTAGTTGAAAACGCGTATCATAATCCGGTATTTCAACACCTCTTCAGTCGTTGATGTGTTTTTACACTTAGACAGAAATGGTCACACTTATCAAATATGTAATGAAGTACTTGAAGTAGTTGTAATATATTTCCTTCACCCATAAAATTCAAGATGAAATCAACATTGCGCAATGAGACATCACTTTTCTTCGAATTTTTGTTGAAACTCTTTTTATGAGTCTATAACGCAGGTTTATTTCTTCTTTTTTAGCCATTAAATGGTTTGAAATCAATTGGAATTCGCTCTTACAAGCACGACATTTTAATTTTTTTACAAATTCACTCTGCAGGAAACATTCGTAGAATTTTAGAAGACGTCATCGGAACTTTCCTTTTCAAGCATTACGAGCTAATGCGGTGGGAGCGGCAAAATGCCAAAAAATGTTGTTCTCACAGTTGTCCGCAATCCGTTTTCACTAGTGGATCTGCAAAAGTCAAAAAACTTGCCTCGCACATGCCACATGTTAGTTTCAAATAGTTTTTGGAACACAAGCTGTCTGAGGGAAGATGTTTGTAATCGCACATCACGGAAACAAGTTATTCAATCAACACACCCTCAGACGCCCAAATACTTCTGTTTTTGAGAAGTTCCTAACAACAAGAAGTTAAGAGAAGGATTTGTTACTGGCTATTCATACATAGTATGTAGTACATATGCAATGTTCCCTTACTACATACATAGTATGTAGTAAGGGAACATTGCAAAAATGTGGATAGCTTTAAGTATGTGTTACGGCAATTTCCTTTTAATTTCTGAGGTGCAGTCCAGGTAAAATTTGATTTGAAAGTATTTACCACTGAAACGACTCCCCTCTTTCAATTACGTTTTGATTGGTTGCATCAAGTCCCGTCCACCACAAAGGCTGTTGGTGTGGGTGATCGCATGGGCAAGTTTACTGCCTTGAGGAACACTTTCGTGACATTTTCATATGGACCTGTGGACCTTTAAAATTATCAAAATAAGATTTTTTGACAATTTTTGAGATTAACCTTTCGTGTCCAGATGTATCTAAGACATGTATCCCACTACGAGCCATGCAGACAAATCGAACAAAACAACTATCACACAAAGGACAAAGTAACCATCAATTATAGCTGTTTGCTGCATTGGAACCTGAAGGAAAATCACGTACACTAGAATATAAGGGGAAAAGAGAGGAGAGTCAAACATTTTTGACCAGCCTACGACATGGACATCATTCTTTTTTGACCAAGAAAAAAATGAGGTTTCGTCACATCTTTTCTATTGATACTACTCTAGATTTCCAACACATTCAAGCAGACATTGCAAGCGCACCTCTACCTGTACGCTTCCTCCACAATCGTACTAGCGACTAAGGCGTCAAATTCACGCCACCATGCATTCCTTTCATATCAACAGTCTCTTCTGATTGACAAAGCCTCCGATCACCTAGCTTGCTAATAACACACACGCCGTAACGCTAACATTCAGATATGATTTTGAAGAAGCAGTTGCTTTGCACATGGCAAAACAAAGACTATACATAAGCCAATGTCCCGACGACAGATCTTGCATTTCCACCCTTCTGCATGTTTTGGACCTTTTTAACATGTAGGAAGAATTTGAGCTTTGAATTGGGCGAGGCGGCGTTTTGGAGCGTTTACCTAATTTCCAAAAGGACTCTGGCACGAAGAAAAGCGATGCCGCCTGTAATTTTTGTTTTGGATAGCATGCATAAGCGAGAGCGGTGGTGAGGTCCCGCACCGAACAGGTAAGCGAAGGCGTTTGAGAGCGTGCCGGTTCGAGGGCCAACCCCACCACAGCTATATCTGACAGTGCGCCAATTTTGAGACTCAGCCTTTAGGGGAAGATTAATGAGCCGAAAGAAGACACAAGTTGTATGTTGATACCCTCTCAAAAGTAATTCGTCCTTCCGCTGTTCATGGTAACAAGCGTCGCCTACTTCGCTTGAAAAACATAAAACAACGAGTGCTTCAGCCCACTCTACTCTTGCTAAGAATGTAAACGAAAAAAGGACATAATGAGATTGCAGTCTAGACTGTTGCCTTCGCTTTATGCTTTAGCATTCGAGATCAATGATATCAACATTGGAGTGATATCAAAAAAATCATCGCATGAGCAAGCCACAAGTTACTTATTTTATACCTAATCTGGGTGATTTGGCATTACAGTTCGTATCTCAAGATTTAGCAACGAATTAATATAAAAGATGTGAAGGCAATCGTGAATGCTAAATCAAGGAGCAAGAGGCACGTTAGCAATTCTATGTTCAAGAGCTTACCAAAAGCTGTGTAAGAGTAACTAGTGAGTAATAATTTTAGGGGGTCGTTATGTCTGTTTTGCCTATGCCCTACACAGGTTACCTATATTGTTAACCACTCCTGGATCTAATAGTAGGAAAGAGTGGTATAATGAGGAGGATATGTCATAGGATAATATTTATACTTGCGGGGTAGAGCAAATAGGTCATAGTACAGATTAGCTGTTGTTTAACTTTTCGAACATTTTTGCGAACAATTTATTTGTATTTTTGAATGACTGAAGGCTCAAGTACTTATATGATGTGCATTTATTGGCACTAAAACATTTGTTCATGGCTTCAGAATTGATATCAGGAGTGTATCGCAAGGAAGAAAGTTAGTTTAAAAGTAATTTTAGTCCTTGAACAAAATTCCCAGATTTTGTGCAGGTTTTGAAACCAAATAATAGCAACTTCTTTGAGTCTGATATGATCTAGATTGAGTAGCTTCGTTGGCTTTGCAATCGAAGTGGTCCGTTTCAATATACTGAGTGTTAATAATTTTGTCATCGGATATACATATTTTCAAGTCTAGAAAGTCACATTCAGAGGTGTGATGGTTTGTACTTTTTACTCCTAGAATATTTTTGTAATCTGTAGTATTACTTTCATCTTCGATTTCCACCTTTCGTAATACAAGTAAGTCATCCATGTATTTGAAAGAATAGTCAAAGAATTTTGATAGCTAGAAGCATAAAAATATTCTATATATGACAAAGTGAAATTTGTAAATATTAAACTAACGCTGCTACCTTGCGGGACATCCTTTTTTGTTTGAAGATGTGGTCACCAATTTTACAATATAGCTATCTTTTAGGAGAAATTGTGCAAGAAACATCATAACTTCTTTCATATTCTTGAATTTATTCTATCTAGCGGAATGTTGGAGTAAAAACTTTTGTTTACTAACAATATATCTGCTATTGATATTTCTGAAGCAAATCTTGAGATTTTTGTCTATATTTTTCAAGATAATATTGTGTGCAATCTTAGTAAGCATGAGTTGAACAACAGAGTTTGAAATCGCAATCTACTATGATGAGCATGTATGAGATGTTGTCATCAATAGACCATATGTTGGTAAGCAGTTTTTATTGATGTACACTATATTCACATAATTTTTGTGATAGTTTTGATTAAACCTAAAATGCTCGTTCTTTCGATAAAGGTTTGTTACTGCTATTAGAAGCACCCGTTATACATCTGAATTTTGTTGGGTTTATATGTAGTTTAGAGATGCAATACATGTTAGCAATAACGCAGTCAACACTGGGTTCTAATTGTAAGTGAAAATCAATGGCGTAGCATGTCTTTTAATGATATTGTAAAGGTTTATCATTCCAAATAATCATAAACTAGTGTATTTTTGCGTATCACTGTTGAGGTTCATTTCTTCAGTTAGTATGAACAGACATAGCTACTTACATGTAATACTAAAATTGGAGTTAGCTTTATCCAGTGGACAAAAAAAGTATTTTTGTAACTATTTAATGCTAAGAATAGGAGGAGCAAAAATACTATCGTATGGTATAGCAATCTATGTTTAAATTCAAGAAAGGATTGTTACAGCATTTCTAATATTCTACTGGATATAGTAGTAGACTAGCAGTGCCTGGTTGAGTGTGTGTTCTTTGGTAATTGTCTTGAGTAAATTAATCCTCCAATCATAAATCTGACGCGGAGGTTAGGAGAATGACGGAATTTTGTACCTTTATTTAAAACTTAATAAACGGGTTCCTCTTAAAACATATTAATATTATTAGGTTGTAACAGAATTAATGCAGGTCTTGAAATCCGACCGCAATATGTTATACACTTCATTTCTAAGTGGGTTGCAAAATACCATTTGATAGAGCAAAGCAATCTCTATAAGATGACAACTTTGTTTTAGCAACAACTCTGATCCACCACAAGTTTCGAGCCGAAAAGTAAAAAGATTCAACTGTACGAAAAATTGAGAAAAATGGTAACTCAGTTCATAAAAGACCTACAAAAATTCTAACTTGCTCACGTAAACACAATCCACATAGGGCATCTATACACGCCGTTGCCGTATTTTTTCTCTGTTAGAAATCAAGTAAACGGAATTTTTCGTGCATTTGCCAAAGTGTTGCTGTGCCGTTCCCACATAAGTACTTGTATACTACAAAGCTGTAGAAGTATAAACGTAAATTTTCAGCTTTCTACAAGCTTTAGTTCTCGAAAAATTTGAATATTAGCTTGGAACACATGACTAGCGAAAACTGTATTCGGTATTTCTCGAGAACTAAAGCTTGTAGAGAGCTGAAAATTTAAGTCTGTACTTCTACAGGCTTGTGGTATACAACTACCTATGTGGAAACTGCACAACATCACTTTGGCAAATGCACGAAAATTTCCGTTTTCTTGATTCCTAACAAAAGAAAAAATACGGCAAAGGCGTATATAGATGTCTTATGTGAATAGTGCTTACGTGAGTTAGAATTTTTGTAGGTTTTTTATGAACTGAGTTACTATTTTTCTCAATTTTTCGGACAGTTGAATCTTTTTAGTTTTTGGCTCGAAACTCGTGGTGGATCAGAGTTTTTGCTAAAGCAAGATTGCCACCTTATAGCGATTGCTTTGCTCTATCGAATGGTATTTTGCAACCTACTTAGAAATGGGAAGTGTATGACTTATCGCGGTTGGAATTCAAAACCTGCAATAATTCTGTTACGACCTAATACCATGGTTGAAATTAGAATTTATAAAAGATTTGTAAGAACTGCAGTCACAAGGTAAACCTTTGTTACGAGATTTCGAAGCAAGAAATCTTATTAGGTTGTCCCGAAAGTTTTGTCCTTTCAAACCAATGTAAAACCACGCACATTAAAGACCTGAATGAGTTTCAGCATGCATTCCATGCAGCTTTTACTTTCTTTCTTATGGATTCATTTTCGAATTATAATCTTCTATGGTTTTTCAATAATTGCCGAAATTCTCCACCAGTCAATGTCTGCTCGAAGTTAGGCTATTTTTTGAAAAATTTCATTCCAGATTTTCAGAACGGATTAAGTAAAGGTCAAATAGAGCAATTTTCGATTTACAACTTAATTTTTTAGATTTTTTTAATTGCCGTTTTTAGCTTCTAAAATTATTTCTTCGTAAGTCTCATTTTTGTCAAAGTCATTGACCAAATACACTTGAAAGCTTTCGAATTCTCTGTAAATTGAAACATGATTCTTATTAAACATTACTTATGCAACATAGCCAAGTTCAATAAAGCAGCTTTTTGGAATTTCAGTACATTTACGTAGTAAGAGTAATCAAGTCGAGGCTTTAATCGAATAATTATTAGGTTGATGCAAAAGTTTTGTCGTTTCATTTTCAAAACATTGTAACTTCGCGAGATTTCAACGGATTTGTTTGCTTGTAATTTTATTGGAAAGAATAAGTATTTCGCTCTCAAACGTTGTCTTGCAATGTTTCTGTTCACATTGGGTGCAAAGATAAAAATGGAAAACTAAGACCATGTAAACTTTGACCATTTTTAGTTAGGTCACCAAAAATCTGGAATGCTGCAGAAGAATCTGAAATCGTCAGTACATATGTATTTTGACCTACCCTTTGCAACTGTGAAAGGTTTGTGCAGTTTGGAGGTCTCTGTGTGAAGTTATGAACATCGAGTTTACTATGGAAAACGCCAAAATCAATTAATTTGTCAATCTTCGCGAAAATCATAACTTCTCACAGAGACCTCCAAACTGCACAAACTTTTCACAGTTGCAAAAAATAGGCCAAAAAACATAAGTACTGACGATTTCAGATTTTTCTGCAGCATTCCAGATTTTTGGTGACCGAACTTAAAATGGTCAAAGTTTACATGGTCTTAGTTTTCCATTTTTATCTCCGCACCCACTCAGATAACCGCCGGGGGCAGGCGGCCATGCGAATTTTGAGCAAGCGCGCACCGGAAAAATAGTTCGTTGATTTTTTGCGGCCCGCTTGCAGAAATTTGGAAGAAAGTTGGCGAAATTAAAGACGAATGCTTGAAGAACAGTCGCGGTTTCTTTATGGATTAGCTGCGGCGCAGTGGCCGCATTCTCGCGGACTTTCCGCGAGAATATGCAAAAATTTCGAGGGCCGCACGGTCCTTTGTGGAGGACCGCGCAACCCCCACTCAGACAATCGCTGGGGGCAGGCGGGCACCGGAAAAATAGATTGCTGATTTCTCGCACCCCGCTCGCGGATTTTTTGCAAAGCAATCAGGACTTTTCGGAAGACCGCTTGCTGAGTCAGCGGATTTTTGAGAGACCGCCTGTTGAATTTTTTTCGCTCTTATCTTTTGCAGATATATTGCTGAATCTCTGAGGAATCGAGAACTCAGCAAGCGGTCTTCCGAAAAGCCCTGATTGCTTTCCAAAAAATCCGCGAGCGGGGTGCGAGAGATCAGCAATCTATTTTTCCGGTGCCCGCCTGCCCCCGGCGATTGTCTGAGCAGGTACTTTCCGCTGAGAGAAAGTACCTCAAACTTGAGTAATCAAACCAACGGTGACACCTCTGCCACACAGAGTCTTACCTGCGCTCGACGTACGCCCGAAAATACCTAAAAAGAGTCCGAGCGCTTGCTGAAAGTTTGGCCAGCGCTCGCTGAAAGATAATATTTGACGAGCGCTTGCAGAAAATTCTGTATTGCTGCCGGCTGGCAGAACGCAAAAGTACCGCCCGCTGAAGGTTTGGCCACGCCCCAAAATTCTGCTGACCGCCTGCAGAAAAGCGCGAGTTTGCGGACCGCCTGCCCCCGGCGATTATCTGAGCAGGTGAAACAGAAGCTCCATAAAACAAGAATTGAAAGCGGAAAACCTAGTCTTTCCAGTAAAATTACAGGCAAGCAAATCCGTTAAGATCTCGCGAAGTTACAAATTTTTGAAAATGAAACGACAGAACTTTTGCACCAACCTAATATATCGGACTTGGTAAACGTGGTCTAAAAGGGTACGTTGTAGGCAAAGGTCCCCTCTACATAACATTTACCATCGGTCTTTGAAAACATCAGGATAAAAATTTTCTTCAGGAAAGACTTGGCGGTACTGCTGAACTGCTCAAAAAGCCATGGAGATAACATTGCAAAGTCAAGGTAGATCAGAAAGCAAATATAGCCGTAAAAAGGTGATAAAAATCCGAATAAATGGTAGCTAGTCGTCCATGGATTGATGTTCTGTGAGTTGTGAGCGATGAAAGAAACAAACAAAATTTTTGGGACAACCTAATATGAATAATAATTGCCGAAGGGTGTTTATTATACTGATAAATGATAATGTGGTGATAAGGTTTCCAAGGTACATTGTCTGATCAAGTGTATTATATCTTTGTTGTTGATAATTTTATTTATGCCAATTTCTTTTTGAGACTGCTTGAGCTGTACACCGAGATTAGTAACTTCTTTATTGACTGACGTTTCGGCAATATCGCGTTCTTCAGAGTCTGAAATTGCCGAATGCATAGGTATTCTATCCTGCCAAAAACCGTATCAAGACTCAGAAAAGATACGCGTTAGAAAACCAAGAGCTACAAAAGTAAATGCAGAATTAAACTAGTGTTCACCTGCTTGGTGAGCAGTCATCAGCTGTTTAGGTGAGCACTAGCTTAATTCTGCATATACTTTTGTAGATTAGTTTTCCGACGCATTGGACATCTTTTCTGATTCTTGATATGGCTTTTGGCAGGATAGATCACCTATGCATTCGACAATTTCAGACTCTGAAGAAGGCGATATTGCCGAAACGTCAGTCAATAAAGAAGTTACTAATCTCGGTGTACAGCTTAAGCAGTCTCAAAAAGCAATCAAACAATGCCGAGATTGAGCGACGGTCGAGCTTGGACAATATGCCAATTTCATCAAGAACTGTGCTTCAGTACCGGAAACGATAACAAGTTCCATCCATTTGAGTGATGATAAGCTGTAGGTTTTATCGCATCAGTGTTGAGTGTAACGATATTAGTAAGAGATGTAATGTTATAGTACTTATTTTTATTTCTTAATATTTTGTACAAGTCATAGTATGAAGGTTTATCAGCAATCAACTGTTGTGATTTTTCTACTAAGGAGGGAGCATCCTGTTTTTGTCTCTTTTTCTTTTCATTAGTATTACCCCGATTATTTCTCACTTTGGTTATACGTAGAGTGAAAAAAAAACGATGATAATTTTTGAACTTAAGGGTTATTTATTAGGTTGTCCGGAAATGCAGGTTTTTAATTCCAACCGCTAAGTCATACACTTCTCATTTTTAAGTAGGTTGCAAGGCACCATTCGATAGAGCAAAGCAAGCCAAGATGGCATTCTTGTTTTTACAGCAGATCTGATCCACCACGAGTCTCGAACTAAAAACTAAAAAGACAACTGCCAGAAAAATTGAGAAAAATCGTAACTCAGTTCATAAAAATCCTACAAAAATTCTAACTCGCTAACGTAAACTCAATCCACATAAGGCTTCTGTATACGCCGTTGCAGTATTTTTTTCTCTGTTGGAAATCAAAAATACGGAAATTTTCGTGCATTTGCCAAAGTGGTGCTATGCCCTTCCCACATAAGTTGTTGTACACTACAAACTTGTAGAAACACAAACGTAAATTTCCAGCTCTCTACAAGCTTCAGTTCTCGAGAAATATCGATTGCAGTTTACCCTAGCCATGTGGTCCAAGCTGAAATTCAAATTTCTCTAAAACTAAACGTTGTAGAGAGCTGGAAATTCACATTTGTACACTTTGACAAATGCACGAAAATTTCCGTTTTCTTGATTTCCAACGAAGAAAAAAATACGGCAACGGCGTATATAGATGCCTTATTTGGTTTATGTTTAAGTGAGCGAGTTAGAATTTTTGTAGAATCTTTATGAACTGAGCTACGATTTTTCTCAATTTCTCGGGCAGTTGAATCTTTTTAGTTTCTGGCGCGAAACACGTTGTGGATCAAAACTGTTGCTAAAGCAAGGTAGCCATCTTGTAAAGCTTGCTTTGCTCTATCGAATGGTACCTTGCAACCTACTTAGAAATGAGAAGTGTATGACTTATTGCGGTTGGAATTCAAAACCTGCATTAATTTCCGGACAACCTAATATCATTGTTAAGTTACCATAGCCTTTGAGAATCATTAAATCCAAAAGTTATGGAGGTTATAAGTAAATCAATCAAAAACAATTCTTTATTTCTCAAAACATCGGTACTTTTGTTTGCTATGAAGTCATACATGTTACAGCCAGGGTCAAGCGTGAGTCAACAATGTTTGACAGGCCTATTGTGCAAGATACTAGCACTGGTATTTTCGCCTATCGTCGTACACGTACAGTAAGCATAACAAAAAATCCAAAAAGCATAAGAGTCGTATTCAGCACGTCTAACCTCTGTGAGCCATGTTTCAGCGAATTTTGAAATTTCCAGATATTGGGGCACTTAAGTGAGGTGCTCACTTTCGAACATCTTAACTTTGTTTCAGAGGTGAATAAACTACTTCTTGCACTCATTACAAAGTACTACTACTTATTTGCTCATAATAGGACCCGCTTCAACTAGCCTCCGGAATCCGGAACTAATTGTAAGAGCAAGCCAAAATTTCGTTTGTCCCGTTTTCGCTGTCAATTTCTCAGATAGAAAAGACGAATCAAGCTCAAATCACTTTTGTGAAAGTTACGAGGACCAGGGTATTGAATATACTTGTTCTCGCCGCCTTTCCTCGCAATTCACGTAGTAGTGCAGACTTAGCATGTTACCGTAGTCCAATATTTTCGCAGTGTTTTCCATCTGCATTGCCTAAGGAAAAACAACTATACCTCTAGGAGAAACAATTTCAAATAGTCTTGCTATCTGGAGAAAAAGGTTTTAAAGTAGCAACCATATAAAAATACAGAGATTTGGATGCTTTGAAGATAGGTTAATGCCTAAAAAGCTATGGCAGCCACAGCTTTTTGGGGATTGTACCGCACACCATTAACTTACACAAAAGAGTTTTAGCGAACAAAATACGTAGGTCTGATAACCTGAGTACTGTAGTTTTCACAGGAGTAATTAAGGATTGATTCATCTTCTTCGCTCTGTGTAAAAGCTGGTGAGCAGCCATTCAAAGCGAAAAATGGGACAAGCGAGATTTTGGCCTGCTTCTAATTTCACAGTTTGATGATTATTTAAATTCATGGTGTGGGTAAACATAGAGTAATGCTTTGTACTAAGTGCAAAAAGGGTTAGCTAATTCACTTTTGAAATATAATTAATCATGTTTGAAACATTTCACTGTGTGGTCCAATATTGGGAACCCTCAGAATTTGCTAAAATTTGGCCCATAGGGTTTATTTGACATGGTAATCATGAATATGTGCCTAATTACGCATGGTAGAGGCTTTATGTCACGCCATGCCTGAAGACAAATGATAATCTTTAGACAGATGGGGGAGAGGTTCGTATCCGGCTCTTGTGTGCCACACTTCTTGCGCGGCCCTGATTACAGCTTTTATATTACTGTTCACTGCTACACAATCTTGTTTATATGGAAGCTTACTATCTTCTTTTTTTTACTCCACGGAAATGTTCTTTGAGCTTAATGCCAAATTTTCTTGTGGTTAATCTTACTCATTAAGGGCCACAGTGGATCAGATGATACAATAAACTACGTTTTTTGATTGACAGTTAGCTTCCCTGACTTGTGTGTTTTATCAACAGTCCAGTAGTTTTTTATGTGTTGTAGTTTTGTGAATGAATGCGTTAGGGCATAAATCACAGGATGAGTTACATGCATAGCCCTTGTTTTCTATACCAAATTGCAATAGGCTGTATTCGCCATTCATCTTACTCCTACTCAGATATCGCCGGGGCAGGCGGCCATGCGAATTTTGAGCAAGCGGGTACCGGAAAAATAGTTCGTTGATTTCTTGCGGTCCGCTTGCAGAAATTTGGAATAATTTTGGCCGATTTTAAGATGAACGCTCGGAGAACTATCGCTTTCTTTCTATGGATAAGTTACGACCCAGACGAACTTTCCGCGAGAATATGCAAAAATATTGGGGGCCGCACGGTCCTTTGTGAAGGACCGCACTGCCCGGGTACCTTCCGCTAAAGGAAGGTACTTCAAACTCGGGTAATTAAACCATCGATGACACCTCTGCCACATAGAGTCTCAACTATGCTCGGCGTACGTCCGAAACTGCGTAAAAAGAGTCCTAGCGCTTGCGGAAAATGCTGTATTGCTGCCCGCTGGCAGAATATGCGACCGTAAAGGAAGTGCCGCCCGCTAAAGGTTTGGGCATGCCCCAGAATTCTGCTGACCGCTTGCAGAAAAGCGCGAGTTTGCAGACCGCCTCCCCCGGCGAATATCGGAGTAAAAAAGAAGCGACTTGAAAGCAAGAAGATGAAGCAAGAATGTATGCGCATTTCTGTTTCATGCCTATGGTAAAAAAGAGAAAATGGTTTAATCTCAAACCAGAAAAAAGGTTACACTAGGTTCCGGAAGGACTGCTTAAAGAGGTTGGCGCTCCTCAAAAAATAATACAACGGAGGCGTAGTACTTGCCCTTTATTGCCAGTAGCTACTTGTGTTGACCCATCGGTAGCATACCCTCGATACATAGAGCCACGTACCCTGGTAACCTTTACCTTAAGCGCAGTGATAGAACACAACCTTCACCTAAAAAGAACAAAAGTCATCGATTTTGTAATCCTGATATATCGGAGTGAATGTAATTGAAGCAAATACAGAAAATAATATTTTTAGATTATCCCAACGAAATGCTTTTATAGCCTTTCTTATGTTTAATGAAAGGTTTCTGTGAACGTTTCTACAGAATTCAGGACAACATTTCTCACTTGACCTCTTTTTTGACTAAAGTTGAGTTTTAGAAATTTAGGACAGCTGTTGGAGTTGATTAAAAACGAGAAACTGAGCTTGAATCGTGCGCAGATACTCGCGCACGAAAATGCTGGTTTATCTCGTGAGTAAATTTCAAGGCTTAAGACGTTATCAGTGTTCCTCGTCGTGACATGACGATCAGAATGATATATAATTGCTGTTTTTCGTTGAGACCCCGCTGAGATCTATGAACCAGAGCCAAATGCCCCGTTGGCTCTGGTCTGTCTCCGCTGCTAGTCTGCGTCTCCGCGCGCTGCGCGCTACCTCGCTACCCCAACGCGGGAGTGGGGCATTTGGCTCTGGTACCCTTTTCTTCTTTGCTTCAAACCCAATTTTAGCAAGCTATCCAACATTTTGAAGCTCTTGATCTCTATTTTCATGCTAACAACGTCCCAAGACCACTTTTTTTGAACGAGAAATCCGGCAAAAACCTTGTTTTCGGAAACCTCCTGTTTCTTCCCTAGTTTATCTCTTTTCAAGTGGTTTTTCCAAGCATTCTTTAGATCTTGCTTTTGCTCATAATGCAGACGAGTGCTTTCAGTATTTATCTCTTCGATTGAGGCTGGATTCTTTGCGAAAAATTGTAAAAAGTGCGTTTTTCTCTACCTTGTTCTGTTTCAATGCTTTCGCGATTATTGCTTGAGATAGTGAGCCAACAATATAGACAACGTCTCAGAAAAACGGGAACACAATGCGGGGGTAAAAATTTGAAGGACGCACCAAAAACTAGGTTGGCTTCGACGCGCATTTCGACTTGGTATGAACAAAGCTCTGCGTTTTCAAAACTGATTTTCTTGTTTACTTTCTCTTGATAATCGTTACCAAAACATGGTTGGTTTTGGAATAAACGCAAAGAGATACTAGCTATTCCTTGTTTTCCCCCGTGCTGTGGATTACGTGGTCCTGCAGCGCAAACCTTCAATGTCGCCAAACAAAAGATTTCGTTATTGCAGCGTTTTTATCCAATTTCAAGAGTTTCTTTTGCTTCTACTGATTGTTTTTGCATGTTTTGCATGTTCTTTTGTGGTTATATATGAACAACCTTCACTTATTATGAGGGGCAAATAATCAAACAATCTTCACTTTTGCGGCCCTGTCTCTAGACTATCGAAGATACTTATGATCGGTGGTATTACTATAGGAAAAGAGAAGCGTGCAAGTGGTACCCGGGCAGCCGACTGCTGCCGCAACCAGCCGCCAGAGCTGCCGGCAAAGCCGCTGCAGATGGTACAGTAATTACGCTCGTCGTCTAAAACTCTTGCCGAGAGGTTTCCTCGCACCTCTTTGCTCTGAGGTGCGAGATCAGCCTCAGGAAAGCGTAATATCCCCAATATCATTTGAACAGCAAAAATTTTATGTTTTTTGAGAAACATGCAAGTAAACAAAGGTGAAAACAGAGGGGGGTTCAGCGGAAAATGATCACAGAATCAAATCACTTCAGAAACTCAAAGGAAGCAGAAGCTGAAAAAAATTAGGAATTCTCAAATTTCTAGAGCTTTTTTTGCTTTTACGTCGAAGAGTGGACGAGAACAATTATAGGGAAATGTCATGGATATAACGGTAAGAAAACTGTGTCAAAATGGTTATTTCATACATTGTGATGTTAAGCGAGCTGAATAAGGCAAAATAGGTCAATCAAACTGAGTAGGTCAATGATAGCATGATGTCCTCAATATCTATATCATTTTAAACAGCGGAGAAAAACCATATTCTATTGAGAACTACGTCGAATATAAAACTGCACCGAAAAATTTCCAAAAATTCACAAACAATTGCAAAAGTGAATGAATAGGAAATCAAACAATTTTTTTTGTTACAAATGTTAAAATAAAAGTACCATAAAGATTCGTTGACGCTGTAGTTGTAAGGATCCTTGATTTTCCAATAAAGTATTTTTAGAAATCACGTTCTTCCATGAACACTTTGCAATTCGAAATGCGGTTTGTTGCAGGATTATCAGAAGTGGTTACTTCAGCTGTGAACTTTTATTATTATTTGCAATGAGTTGTGAATTTCAATTTTTTTATTATTATTTTTTATCTTCTCAAATTATCTGGAGAAGTGAACTGTCTAGATCAAAATAGTGCATGCTTCTTGGTGAGTTCCCCTTTTATATCAGCGGATTTGGCATGTTTTCATCTTTTATCATTGACCTACTCAATTTGATTGACCTATTTTGCCTTATTTAGCTCGCTCAACACCACTATACATGAAATAATCATTTTGACAGAGTTTTCTTACCGTTATATGCATGACATTTTCCTGTAATTGTTCTCGTCCGTTCTTCATGTAAAAACGAGAAAAAACTTCCAGAAATTTGAGAAATTTATGTACTTTTCACATCTGCTACCTTTGAGTTTTTTAAGTGATTTGTGTTCGTGATCATTTTCTCTTAAATTTGAATTTTAATTGTTATTTATCAAATTTTCTTTCAAAAACCGCTCCCCTGTTTATTTTTGTATGTTTGCATGTTTCTCAAAAACATGAATTTTTTGCTGTTCAAAATAATATATTAGGTTGTCCCGAAAGTTTTGTCCGTTTTTTCAACCTATCATAAAAACGCATAGGACGAATGTAAGGAAACTCTTAGCACTATCCGAAGCATCTTTTCCTCCTCTTTCTAACTGTCAAGCCCACATGCCGATTACTCTCTTGTTCACTGAGATAAACGCCGAATTTCAAACCCATGGTTTTTACTACGTCCAAGTTTGGCAATTTTTCACAATTTTTATTTTTGACTTTCGGAAAAGCTTTGGCAATAGTTAGATAGAGCAAACAAAGGGCAATATAATGCAATTTTGCGGCATCATAGCCAGCCCTGAAAATTCTTTAGAATTATTTTCCTGATGCTATCAAAGTCCACTTTTGGTGATGCCAAAAGCCAGAGATCATGAAACGGCGCACAACTAAGGTGTTATTCGATGCAGCTTTTCCTCCTCTTTCCAGTGAGTGCATTTTCTCTCCAATTTGCGGGGTCTTTGGCGATGAAAGTCTCATAATTCTTGAATTTGACCCCACCCCAGCGTGTACACGTGAAATGCAAAATTTTATATTTCGAAGCAGTAAACGCTCATTTGCTTCGTAAAAATAGTGATTAATCGTAATCGGTTTTTGAAAGCTTTAAAATCCGATGATTTGTTAGTGTTCAGGCGTTTCTGTATTTTAGAACTTCGCAAAAGTGAAGACTTTTGGAAAAATTGTTTTAAAAATATTGGAAAGCCAGCTAAATAGGCCAAATAATTGCATTGCCCTTTGCTTACTCTATCTGAAGGCTATCAAAGGTTTTCCAGAAATTGAAAATGAAGATTGTGAAAAATTGTCAAACTTGGACATAGTAAAAACCATGGGTTCGAAATTTCGGCGTTTATCTCAGTTAGCAAAAGAGTAATCGGGATGTGGGCTTGACAGTTAGAAAGATGAGGAAAAGATGCTCGGGTAATGCTTAGAGCGTTTCTTTATCTTCGTTCCCCACGTTTTTATGATAGGTTAAAAAAACGGACAAAACTTTCGGGACAACCTAATATATAAAGGATATCGGGCTTTCCTTAGGCTAATATCGCGAGACAAGCTCTCGGCAAGAGTTTTAGACGACGAGTGTAATTACTGACCATCTGCAGCGGCTTTGCCGGCAGCTCTGGCGGCTGGCTGCGGCAGCAGTCCGCTCCCTGGGTACCACTTGCTACGCACCCGTAGAGAAGGAATGAAGACAATAAACGGAGAAAAGTTAAACTAACCAGCCCTTAAGGTAACCGCCTGTCCCCTTATGTTTTGCGTTTTTTTTTTGAATGTTTCTCTAAAAAAAACTCGCTTATGTTTGCCATCATATAAAAATTATTTTTTTAGGTATTATAACATTTCCTTGCAGCATAATTTCAGTGTTATGTATAATAACTTATTACAAAGTTAGCCGGCACCTACGAAAGTACAATGATAACGTTACTACGAAATGACATGATACATAAGTTGATTTTCTAGGTTAGGTAACATTTGTTTCCCGTTAAACATTGTTTTTGGTTCCCTTTCTACTCCGCCTTGTCTACATTTTGCTACTAACGCTCTAGTTTCCAATCTCTTCTTTATAACATGTCCGCTTTTGGTAGCACCCGATAACGTATGTAAGACTACTCATTACCAACTTTCCAAATTTTGATAGACCTAGAAGAGAGAAAAGAAAGTTTTGTCGAAAACATCAATATGCGTTTGCTTTAGGAGTACATCAAAATAATGATTTCACCCGTTCGAATAATCAAAAGCTTTGAGGTGCTGATCGAGGACATAAAAATTTGGGGTAAGTTGGATAAGTTCATGAGTTTTGAAAAAGACTATCATTTTAGATACGACAGCAAGGAGAATAGAAATTCTTTCAGATGACCTTGACCATGAGGAACTGGAGCAACCAGTTTCGCTAAAAGCGTAAGTTTACAAACATAATCTTTTTTTGTGTTTTTGTGGACCGTCAAAAATGTCTACCAAAGACCCAGTTATAACACTATGAGGAATTCACAATAGAATTTGCCTACTAATCCAAGGAAGGGTGTCGCACACACCATCGTTGCGATAGCGGTACAGCCGCGGCCTTTGAAGATGAGGTGCGCAAATGTCAGGCAGCTCCACTGAATAAAGGCTTTGCCGAAATCTCGTGTTGGCACTAACAAACAAAACCACATCATTTAAATGTCAAAATTTAAGGAAAAGAAGACCGTCAAACTACTGTCTCCACGAAGCCGTGGAAGTGTGAAATAAGAGTACCTATTTGTAAGCACACGCGTTAGCAAACGTAATATAGGTTTCTATTCCTTCGCGAGAAAGACTTCGTCGACCTTGTTGAGGGAGGTTAGAGATTTGCGTAGTTGAAGCGGCAATCGCGAAATTACAAAGGGCTATATTTTTTCTATGTTTAGAAGCTCTTGCGTAGCGGTTTTATTCGAAACCCGTTAATTTTATCCGCGTTTAATTTTTCAAATTGCACCTTCAACTTTTAGAATGGTGAAATTCATCTGTCGTCAGGTTTTTTATGCTTTTCTTATTTCGCCTATTCAATGTCAAAACTTATGTATGCTTCGTATGCTGTATGCTTCGTACAAGGTGCGTCAAAAGTCTGAAAGTCTAACTTTGCAGTACATTACAAATATACTGATGGTTTTCATTTCAACTTTATGTCACATAATGCTGCGGTTATCCTCTACAAAATATACTTTGTCTAGCTGGAAATGGCTGCCATATGTATTTGTAAGATTGGAAACTACCAAACTAATACTTTTGAAGCGGAAAAAGAGCACAGAGAGGAAAAAAAATAGAATTTCTAGCATTTTCAGTTTTTGCTATAGCTAGAGAGGCTGTTGATATTTTACAACATTTCGATGCAGACAAAATAGAAAAGGCTCTGCGCTTTTGAACCGTAGTTTTGATTTTTCCAGGAGCTATTCTTGCATAGATGGAAAATAAAAGTTTGCGAATGTTAGCTACATGCCGGTGGCCATCTGTCTTTAGAACAATATTGAAAGCTAGAGAAGCGCAACACGCACTGGGACCAAGGCCATAGTCTTTGAACGCGCCTTTGAAATAAGAATCTATTGAAATTCGGTCAAGGAGACACTTATACTTTTTTAAATGATAATTTTCCGCTTTCCTTCGCGTAGTTGTAGGCAAATTTCAGGTATGCGATGTACACATGCTTCTAATTAAAAATCCAATATTTTTATTAAGCAATGCAAAAAAAATTTGGAAGTATGCTGAAGATAAAAGCTTGCTTCGTCATGCTGCATATTGTCAAAGTAAAAGAAGTTATTGTGACGGCGTGGGACGAATTTCATTACGACTACCTGCGTGCCATGACAGGTGGACTTGCCAAGATTTTGTAAGGCTGCGTGGAAACCAGAAGAGGCAGTTCTGAAATTCGAGAACTGAGCTGTATTTTAATGGTTCGAGTTATGTGTGCGCCAAATTTTTCGTTTCTGGGTACTTTCCTTCTCATTTATGAAAAAAAGTACTAGGTTCCCTGACCAGACTTTTGACGCACATGAAGCAAAGTTGTAAAACACCAAGCCGGACTCGCCGTCTTCACAATTTGAGAATGGCTACTCTTTCGTTATTATTTTCTCATCATTGGTCGAGTGCAATATTTTTCTTCAAACATTTGATGTCCGAAACATTAGGGTACCAGCAACGATTGTTTCTTGTGAACTTCACAACTTCACGTCCGCGATAATGAATGATATAAGAGTGTACTCAGACAAGATTACCATACCTTCCGCTTTTTTGGACTTGCTAATGATATACGTTTGTAGATGTTAACAAACATTCACATTAACGCGTGTAAAATGAAGAAATATCTGTGTTGCAATGTGGCTAGGTATGAGAATTTTGTAGAAGAGAATAAATTAAACTGGATTACAATAACAGTAAACTGGATTACAATCAACTCAGACATTTGAAGCGTGCAGGGAGCGCGCAGTCACGCGGTGGCGCAATACTCAGTCCGCCGATGGCGAGAGATTGGATGCCGCGCCGTTGCTGCTGATGCACGGATGGCTGCTATTTTCCTGTTTTTCGTTGCGCTGTACACTGCAAGCCTTGCTGATTCAACACCATACTTCAAATGCCAAAAAATGTGATTTCAAGTTTGAATCCTCCAAAACTGAAACCCAGCAACAAGAGGGAATGCCAGCGAAACTTAGTTTTTGGAAGCAGAAAACAACTTCGTTTCTGCGACTACCCATACACCAACAAGAAACGAATCCCAGCTTCATGAATGATCAGGCAGGCTGACATTGCATCCCACATTATGGGGGTATCCTTTGCGCTCAGAGCAAGTGAGAACTGCAGCCGCGGTTCTCGCATGCTTTCGCGCAAGGACCTACGCGAAGCTGATGAGTTGTGGTGCGAAAAACCTTGCCAGCATGATGCAGATCGTCCGTTAATTTCATACGATGCTATTGCTTGGTTTGAGCATTATTACCCCAGCTACTTGCTCTTCACCTGAGCTGCCGCTTGAGCAGTGCTTCAATTAGGGCCCCCAAGGCTGTTCTACACATGAGATCAGAGTTTTTTCTATAAGTGCCATTTTGATGAGATGCCCTGAAATACTATAGTATAATATACGTGGTGTAATCTTTGTCTTTTTTCATACAAATTATTCTTTCATTCTAGAAGGAGACCTAGTTCTTTGCTGATTGAAAGGGACATGTCTCTGATAGTTGACCTGCCTGGGCATATAGTTATGATTCCTTTAGAAAATATTACCGTACGAACGCTGCACAAGTAATAGTGTGCTTGTGCTTTATTCTGCTTATTTTTGGAATTTAGGTTAAACCATTAAATGCCACAGAGGATAATATGTATGCTAATTATTCTTTCCTAGGTAGAGGGCATTACGGTATTGTTGCGATTGTGCGATTCTTCTACATCAGGAGTGTGCAGAGTTCTATAACGCACATCACATTCATTGCCATTCTACTGCAGTGATTGTTCTAATGTAAGAGTTCCCAAAAGGTGTATCGAATGTTAGAAAGTGAATAAATCTTTTGCCATGAAGTTTCGAAGAGCTTTCTATATCATATTGTAGAGCTGACAATTTAAATTTGCAGTTTGAAGTAACTTGCAACTGCTCGTCACTACTGTTATTATAGCGTAGTAACTTGCTACATATGGAGTTGCAAATTTTGACAAATTCAGAAAAATCTGATTGTTTTATGAACGCTAAGTTTGATACTCGAGTTTGTACAAGATTGTGAAGCTTTACAAACGGTGTAACTTATTTTGAGCCTTGAAGCCCATATTCGATAACGTTTGTATCTTATCGTACTGGCTTATCGAAAAGACGGCTGCTGCTGCATACCTGGCATAACTTTTTAACGAAGCGTTATGGTAAGATCAACTTTGTTTTGAAATCAGCAATTTTAATTAGCTTAGTGTAAAGTTTTCAGGTCGTTTTCCATGGCTCAAAACAATCTTCCCTTCCGCATTCTTACAGCAATGAAGATCAACAGGCTCGCTTCACGCCAAATCTAAGTCCTCACCTCCAGAAAATTTTACCTAAAGCTTACCGAAAACTTTAAGATGGGGGGGGGGTATTGACGAGCAAACGTTCTCTATATCATCTTGAGGCACATATATTAGGTTGTCCCAAAAGTTTTTTCCGTTTCAAAAATGACCTAAAATCACGCACCTGAATGATCAACATGCTTTCGATACAGCTTTTTCTTCTCTTTCTTATGGGCACATTCCGAACCACAATCTTGTATGCTTTTTTTATAATTGCCAAAATTCTCAACCCGACAAATTTATCCGCAAAATCAGGCTGTCTTTCGAAAATGTCATTCTAAAGTTTTGGAAGGGGTTAAGTATGAATCAAATACAGCAATTCTCCGACTACAAGGTAACGTTTCTAGATTCTTCTAATCTGCTCTTTTTAGCTTCAGAAAATTATTTCTTCGGAGGTCTTGATTTTTTGGCAAATTTATGAAACACGCAACTGCAGCAAAACGCGAAAGCTTTAGAATTTCTGCAGATTGAAACATGAATCTTATTAAGCATTATTTATGCAATAATCAAGTTTGATTTGCTTGGAAAAAGCAGCTTTTTGGAATTTTTAGTACATTTAAGTGGTAAGCGTAATCAAAAAGCCGAGGTTTTTTATCGAATAATTATATCGGACTTGGTAAACGTGGTGCATGCAATCTAAAATGGGTAGGTACCCAAAGGTTTTCTCTACATGACATTTACTAGTGGCCTTTGAAATCAGGATAAAAACAAAATTCAGGAAAGATTTGACGTTACTGCTGAGCTGCTCAAAAAGCCATGGCGATATCTAATAGTATAGATTGTAGTATAAAATCAGCTAGCCAGAAACAGCAAAGCATCATTTTGGCAAAAGCATGAAATTGATGTTCTCAAATTCTGGTTTAAGCAAAAGTACAGCAACGGTTTTCATGAATGTCTGATGTGGAAAGTGCATGCGTAAGCAAAACCAGTTTTTTAGAATTTTTGGACAAAGGTTCTGACCTCGCACTCGAGTTGAATTAGAGCTGGTGCAAAAGCAAGAACGTCGATTTGTAGAGCTTGCTTTGCTCTATCTAAAGATACTTTAAAACCTGTTTATAAACAAGAAGGATGTGACTGATTGCTGCTGAAAATTAAAACGAACGGAACTTTTGGGACAACTTGATATATATCATAAACGAAGGGGTAACCGTAGAAAAAGAATAACTTTAATCAAGACTTTTTTGGACTAGCAACGAAATCATCAGTGCAAAATCTATTGTAAGAAGTTTAGTTTATTGGAACAGTACAGTCTTCCAAAGACAGGTTGAAGTAGCTGGTTCGGAATAAGGTCTCAGACAGAAAACCCTAACTTGATAGGCCATTTGCAATGATCTCACCTGGGCATCGCATCATGCACTGTATGAAGAAGATCGAAAACACAATTTTGTTATACACAAATTGGTGTTGATGATTCAACTTTCATTTCTTCACCCGTGTTACTTCGAGCCAAGTACATTTCTACCACCTGAACTATTAGGTTGTCCCATAAGTCTTTTTATTTTTGATTGCGCTGTGATAAGTCGTGCACTTCTCATTCTGAGCAGGCACCAGAATACCATTCGATAGAGCAAAGCAAGCTCTATTAGATGACGTCTATGCTTTTGCACCAGCTTCGATCTACCTCAAGTTCAAAATCAAAATCTAAGAAGTTTCGGATACCCAAAAATTGAAAAAGTTTATCTTCGTTCGAAAAAGTCCTACAAATCTCTCACTCTCTCACGCATATACACTTCACATTAGACACCATATGTGCTGTTGCCGTTTGTTTTCATTGGCTAGAAACCAAGAAAACGAAAAATTCCATGTTTTTACCAAAGTGATGCTGTACTGTTCCTACACTAACAGTTGTATACTACAAGCCCTTAAAAGTACAACCCTAAATTTTTAGCTCTCTATGAGCTCTAGTTCCCGAGAAATATCGAATTTAGCTTTCCTCACTTGGGCTTTTTATGCTTGACCTAGCATTTTCGGTAACTATAGCTCATAAGAGCTAAAAATTTACGGTTGTACTTCTAAAGGCTTGTAGTGTACAACTGTTAGTGTAAGAACAGCACAGCATCACTTTGGTAAAAACATGGAATTTTCGTTTTCTTGGTTTCTAGCCAATGAAAAAATACAGCAACAGCACATATGAGTGCATGTGAAGTGTATATGCATGAGCAAGTGAGAGCTTTGTAGGACTTTCTTGAACGAAGATATAAAATTTTTTAATTTTTTGGGCATCTTTTAGATTTTGGCTTTAAACTTGAGGTGGATTCCATGCTGGTGCAAAAGCATAGACGTCTTTTTATAGAGTTTGCTTTGCTCTATCGAATGGTATCCTGGTGCCTACTCAGATTGAGAAGTGCACGATTTATCACAGCGCAAACTCAAAAATGAAAAGACTTATGGGACAATCTATAATAATATCTAACTTACAGCTGTTAACTTAACGAATTATGTAAGACAGTATCCTTCTTTCCATTGAAATCATTAGGGTCCTGGAGTGCGGTTGGCATTCTACCGACCAGCATCAGCCAAGCTTCCCGTTAGCTTCATTGAATATCTCAAAATCTTGCAGGCAAAGGAGAGTCATGGAGCAAAACTCTGTTGCCACAATCTTAGTTTATACCTCGATTAGTTAGATGGCATCTTATCGTCCATTTCAGTTGATCTTATACCCTTTCTAATTCAACGTTATATTGAGTATACAGACTCAGACTGACGTGATAATCTCATGTAAATCTTTATGTTCGGTACATAGACTCTTCTTTTCGTAAGGAACGACTGAAGCGCATTGAATGAATATGAAAGGAGATGGCTTGTTAGCTTCTAATAGCAAAGTGATTAATGCAGCCGAACGCGTTTTACTTCGTAGTGAGCCTAAAACATTCCCTCTAAAATCCCAAAAAATTACGACACCCCTTTGTAACACTATAACAGCTCAAAAAAACTATTTCGAAATATGCACATGCAAACAGTAACAAAGTAAGATGGGCTTCAAAGAGATCGAAATGAGAGTGCAATGACGATTTATTAGAAGACGATAAAAGCTATTGCTGACACTAAAATGAGTGATCAAAACTTCTGCTTCTCCATTTCTGTGGGTAGGAAGAGACTTTGAAAGCTGGGCTTTTCGCCTTTTCATTATAGGCAGCGTCCCAGCAAAATCCTGAATATGGAAACTTTCCGCTTATCTGAACTTGTCCTTCCCACTGATTCCGTTTTTGTATCTTGCAGAGTTCGAAACGAAAATTGGCTTTTCCTGAAGGCTTGAATGCGGACGTGAGGACGCGAAACCCGCCATGGTTAGAGACGCAGCGTTGATATGAAACCCAACTGTCTTGACTGTTTGCGCTATACGCACTCTGGCTTTGCAGTTCGAAGTTGCTGTGTGGGCGGCGTCTGGCCTTCCGTAATATCCTGGCCACTTTCGAGGCAAATTTCAGGCTTAGTAGACCCCCTTGCGCTCCGGAGCTTAAGTAGGAGGTCTACTATAACACCGCTAAAAGCCCGTCACCTCTCATTCTGACGAAACGATGCCTCTATGTGACTGTAGCGAAGTGCCAACAAGCGAAATAAACCTCCCTCAGGCCTTATCTCGCTCATAGCCGCTTCGCTTCAGTTGCGTAAAGGGGCGAAGCAGCAGCAGCGGAAGTGAGACCTGGTATCCGTCGTGTCTCATCCTGGCTTGTCTTGTGGCCTCTTACTTGCCTCTGGATAGCGCCAAGCTGAAGGAGAAACTTAACCGTAACATAAATTAAATGAAGATTCACACTTACCAGCAATTTGAAAAAATTTCTAAATAGCTCTCAACCAAGAAAGAACATCAAAAAAACAAAAATCCGGGATGGGGGGGGGGGGGGGGACGTGTGCCCTAGTTATTCCCACAGCCATTATCCTGTAATTACCTGTCGGAGTGTGTATCATCACACATCACAAAGTTAGATATCTTTTATCCGCTCCCCTGTTTATACACATATTGTCCAGAAACCGCGGCCACCAGAAATGAAAGGAGAAATAGCAATTTTGACGTTGACATAAACTGAACCTGAAGCAGAAAACGTTTAGATCCCACCTGCTCATGATTATGTTGGCTGTAAAGGACTTATTTTTCAGCAGCTGTGAGACTCGATACAATTTCAATCATCAAAAGTTGTACCATTGTTCCCTGGATAAGTATCAAATTTGAAGATTTATTTACGACCTAATCGACAACTCTGCGAGTAAAAGCAAATTTTAAGCAGATTCAGGATTATGTCAACTCAGCGCAATCAACGTAGAACGCAAATAAGTCCTGATCATTCAGTGATGTAACTATCTACTGGAATCTATATGTAACGTTAGAGGTGTAGATTACATCGATGGAAGGCGGAGGTAGGAACTAACCTTGTGTTTCGCAATGAACCCACAGGCGCTTAAATCCAATTGCCCACGCGTCGCTTCGAACACCAACGGGAGGAGGGGGTGGCTGGAAACGTTGGATCCAGAAGCACTATTAGGTTGAAAGAGCGCGCACCCGTTTCGCACTATGATCTAAATTTTAAAGGGAGTTTTGGTCAAAACAAGCTTTAACAATATGGAAACTGACAGAAAATGTCTTGGAAATTAGTGAACGTCTACAGTCTTCCGCGACGACCGCCCTTACGCTGGTGTTCAAGGCACGGCGCGGGCAATCAGATTTTACAGGGCCTATAGAGTCTTTCGGAGTGGGTCTCAATGTCATACAATTCCGATCCAGTACGACGCACGACCGTTATCCAGTAAAGTTTCTAATTGGCTACGCCTACGGTATGGAGGAGGACGATCATCGATACGCTGCGGCAAGTTCAAGAAGTCCCATAGGAATATATGTGAATCAAATCAAAAATGCTTCAAAAAGGTTTGAACCAACACATTAGCTGCTAAAAATCGCTCGAAAGTCTGCCTGTAAGGAAAGCCACTCTAACAGAAAACGTTTCGTTCTCTCTACACCTGCATCATCGAAATCCTTGGATCAAGTCCATAATTGACAGGTCTGAAGTCATCAAAATTGGACACTTCTACAATATAGATTACTTCGACTTAGTAGATACGTAAAGAGGATTACGATAATGCTCATTCTAAAGTGCAAGATGAGATTCGGGACTTGCTTTCGCAAATTCAGCCTCCCATTAGCAGATATATCCCAATCCTGGATTGGTAACATTTTTAGATTTTTTTCCCTACTCTCTATGTCTTAACATTATAAAAACAGGTGCTCAAAAACGTTTTTGTTATCCCAAGCAACACTAATTTTAAGCGAACATTTTCTACAGCTACAGCTAACTGACTCAGAACGGGCGACAAACAGCCTTCCAACAAAAACTATCAACACAGTAATGCAAACGTTCTATAATCTTTGAATACAATGCAATCAACTTTTATAGCATTCAAACAAACTAACAACATTCAAACAACAATCTCTAGAGAGTCACCCGATTAGCTCGCCTATGAATGGATAAACCTTTTGCCCGGTCTTAAGTTGAAATCGGGTCTGTACACTCAACGAGGGGATCCCCTACAAACACTATAGCTACTATTCAAAAGGCCTTCTATGCAAGTGAGTCTCTTTCTTAGTTTTAACCATGTATGTAACACTCAGAATTGTAAACTTGAGAAAATTTTCTTTAAATAAACTTGGATGTAGCAGTTCACTTGATGAAGTGGTGAGTTCAGTCCTCGATGTTGACCATTTGACTGTATTTGGGGATCAAGTGCTCAGGCCAAGTCTCCGCAGGAAAAGCGACATTGAAACTTGTCTAAGGGACTTGATTGCTGTGGAGAAAGCCAAAGCACAAATTTTAGCATTGGTGTAATTAAAGGCGATAAATAATCTATAGTTTGGAGTACTGTTATCACAGTACATATTCTTCTATCTTGTCAAAGTCAGCTAACTTAAAGCAATCCATTATGCTAGAAGACATAGAATTAGTAGGCAATCCATTTTGCTAAGAGCATCAATTAGTTAGGGGTCGATAATTGAGTTAATTCTTTGACATAACGTGTACTGCATATTCACCTTACTGTGCAAATACATACATTTTTTCCTGGGCTTTCCCCGGACCAATATTCTCCTTACTTTTTTTTCAAAAACGTTATCCAACTTGCTGAACAAGCCTCCTGCGCCGAGCCCTGTGCACTCCCCCCCCCCCTCCTCATACACTGCACTCTCCATCTCTCCCCTTTTCTCTCCTCACCTTGAGAGAAAAGGAGTTTATGAATACTGCAACAATAAAAAAGTTGTGCCTAACTATTTTTCAGAACTTTGGAAAGGGAAAGTGGCAAATAAGAAGAAAAAAGTGATAATACATGACTGTGAGAAAGTTAAGTGCATTCAAAAAACTTGACACACAACAATAAATTTCATCAGTACTCATCATCGAAAATGAAGGTAATAGGGAAAGGCAAGCATAATGAATACCGGAAGTTTGGCGAAAATAGACATTGGCGTGTTGATTCGCTTAGGGTAGCGTTTTGTAACTGGAGCAACATTGCGCCAACTATGAAAATTGGCTATAAAAAAGGGAAGTGGAAGGAGTAAGAAACTGTGTGCTGATATGTAAACCTCTATCACACTTTTTAGAGACATTTCAAATTTTGTGGGAAAGAGTCAAGTCTAGCTCAGATGATCCCTAAAAAATGATCCCAGTGAGTATTGGGTTGGCGAATAATTTCTGTTACACATTCTTTTTTATTTCTCAGAAAACATTCGAAAATTCTTATGTTTGAGATGCGTCGACGGGGTGCAAAGGTCTACCGACGGGTACTGTCAGATCGTGGTTCCGTGCACAAAACACACACTTATCGGTGGGGGTACGTTTTACGGACATTCTTTTAACGGGCTGGCATTTTTTTGGGTGATCAGGGAGAGACTGGGCGATGTGGTAATCGAGCAGAGTATGGTCCATAGTTTTCAATGCATATAGGGCAATGACATAATCGTGTCCGCACACGTTCAGATGAGCTAAATGGTGCGCCATGTCAGCGTTCGCATTTCAGAAGAACGATTTTGAAGGTTTACAAAAATCATCTCCAACTCAAATACGATGCACACAAAAAAGAACATTTTTGACAACTTTCAATTGTTATTTAATTTTCGCTAATAGCACAAGTGATGCCATTGCGAAAATAGGAGACTAGGCTTCAAAAAATTATCGGTGGGAAAAACACAATCAAACCTGAAAGAAAAAATCAAAGAGTGAGCGTGCTTACAAAGTTGTCAACTTGCTGGCTATATGTAACAATGAAATTGCTTGTACCCCTGTCGTGCCCTACACATGGAGCAAATATGAAACTTCTGAAGAGCGTATGTTTTCAAAATTTTACACAAAAGGCGTAGCAGAAATTATCCGCCAACCTACTGAATAAGCGTGGCGCTTCTTCACATAGGTTTCCACAATTTTCTCACCCATGAACGCCCTCACACGCACTCAGATAATCGTCGGGGGCAGGCGGTCCGCAAACTCGCGCTTTTCTGCAAGCGGTCAGCAAAATTTTGGAGCGCGGCCAAACCCTTTAGCGAGCGGTACTTCCCTATTCTGCCAGCGGGCAGCAATAAGAATTTTCTGCAAGCGCTCGTCAAATAATTTCTTTCAGCGAGCGCTGACTAAACTTTCAGCAAGCGCTCGGACTCCTTTCATGCACTTTTGTGCGTACGCCGAGCTAAGGTAAGACTCTACCTGGCAGAGGTGTCTTCGATGGTTTTATTACCCAAGTTTGGGGTACTTTCTCTCAGCGGAAAGTACCTGAGGGCTGTGCGGTCCTCCACAAAGGACCGCGCGGCCCCCATTAATTTTGCATATTCTCGCGGAAAGTCCGCGAGAATGCGGCCAATGCGCCGCAACTAATCCATAAGAAAACCGTGACACTTCTCCGAGCATTTGTCAAAAAATTGAACAATATTCTTCCAAATTTCTGCAGGCGGAGCGCAAGAAATCAGCGAACTATCTTTCCGGTGCCCGCTTGCCCAAAAATCGCATGGCCGCCTGCCCCCGGCGATTATCTGAGCATGTGCACAACAGATTTGGTGTCATGTCAATGCTATTAATTCGTAAACGAGGAATTTGTTTGGGGCACAAATCCTGATTCTCACGCAATGCGAGATCGTGTTAAAACATATAATAGTGGCCCTGTTTTGGATTCGCTTGTCTGTATTTCTTTGCAACTTTTGTGGCTCTGACGCGCCCAGACAATCGCCGGGGGCAGGCGGGCATCGGAAAAATAGATTGCTGATCTCTCGCACCCCGCTCGCGGATTTTTTGGAAAGCAATCAGGACTTTTTGGAAGGCCGCTTGCTGAGTTCTCGATTCCTCAGAGATTCAGCAATATATCTGCAAAAGATAAGGGCGAAAAAAATTCAACAGGCGGTCTCTCAAAAATCCGCTGACTCAGCAAGCGGTCTTCCGAAAAGTCCTGATTGCTTTCCAAAAAATCCGCGAGCGGTGTGCGAGAGATCAGCAATCTATTTTTCCGGTGCCCGCCTGCCCCCGGCGATTGTCTGAGCGGATCCCACAGAAACGGCATGCCTTAAAAACGATATCCAGCATAACCCGGTTCTAACTGTGCCGCGCTCTGGTGTGCAGGAATAGCATTCAAGCAGCCTGATGCTTAAAATCTAACATGAAGGATGTTCGGTTCGGCGGTTTAGCCGAGCTGCTTACATTCAAAATGGAAAAAGTGCGTCTTGCGCTCGTGAAATTAGCGCAAGACAAACCGTTCAAGATGTAACATATGGAAACTAGCTCAATTACAGGCAAAAGAGGCGGCTGACAAGATTCGGTTAGCCGAAAAGATGTTTTGTCACAGCACATGTTGTCCTATGCGTTTCCAGTGCGGTGTCTTCAGGCTCACTTTCTCCATATTTTTCAAGGCGCGCTTCTGCTAAACTTGCGTGACTACTTTCGCAAGGGTGTTGATGTCGCTACCGGATCAAAACTGCTTGATCGCAAGCTCACTCCCAGTCCAATCCGTGGGACTTTCACTTTGCTTTTGTTATTATTTCCATATCTGATTTAACTCATGATACGTGTTCTAAATATGACCTTTGTTACGATCATAAATTTAGATAGTACAAACATATTGTACTCTGATGCATTCTCCCTCCGCAAAAACTTCGAGAGCAATGCAAGAGCAGGGTCCTCCCAACACGAATTGGCAGAAAGACTTTCGAGAAACATTTTGGAACTTACAATTTCGTATTGCCAAGATAGCTCCCTCATCAATCACAGGATCCAATCAGAGCTCGCTTTCTTTCTTATGATAGAATTTATTTTGCTATTTTGGATAAGAGGAGAGAATTTTACAACAAATATCACTGCGATGCGGTAAACATTGGATGTAAATTAGATTTACCTGCAGTTTTGTGCTATTGTGTAAAGCGGACAAATGCCAAAATCTAAGTGGCAGTATGGTAGTATGTGTTAGTTCAGTCTACTCTAAAAAAAACTTTTCGTTTTTCAGTCAAATTTCTCAAAAACGTTTTTTAGTATGTTCATGCCAGCTCTTACTCTTGTAAAAGTAAAATTTGATATCATGGTTTGCATAAGCTTATGTGAACCATTTGTTCACCACTAACCATTTGGCATAGAAAAACTCGATTTAGAATTTTGAGCGTTTGTGCACATATTTGTGTATGTAAAGAGGATGCAGAAATTTGCTCTTATTCACTCACTTTTCCCCAAAAGCACATCAATTTGACATGTGCCTTGCCGAGCCTTGTGCAAAAAGTGAAAGCTCCTAGAGAAAAGAAGAATCAACCAGACGGCTGCTTATTAGATGCAACTCAAAACCCAATGTATCTGCTCTTCTCAAATCAATCCTCCAAAGCAACTCAATACTTATACCTATCAAATTGAGAATGAAACATAAAACCACAACTCTGGTGAATAAGAAGGGTGAAGTTCATCAAGTGTGGGTCTTGAAAGGTCAAACTCCCTAATTTTGGGTGCAGGCCGACTCGCACGACCGTGATGATGCCATGACAAAGATGGGACTGCACTTGCTTGAGAAACACTGTGGCGGTTTTGCTTACAAGGAAACGATACTCGGTGTCCGTGGCTTTTTGAGATGAGTTGTATACCATTACACTCGTCTTGGAACGCTGATTCCGAATCTGACTTCCGTTTCTGCTAATCGCTTCAAAGATGTTGTAAAGGATTGTGCGGGCTTTGTCTGTCCACTGAAATACGTTTGAAGCGGCAACACTGACTGTGCGGTGTGGTCTAGTGGTTAGCGCGGTAGGCTCATGAGTTGATGCAGGTGTAGGTTCGAATCTTTTTGTGTTTTTCAGTTTTGCATTGACTCAATAAACCTTCTTTCGCATCTTCGAGCTAACTGAACGCCCTTACTCTTCAAAAAATGTGGAAATTTGGAAAAGAAAACTTGCTATTTGCGCTAAAATGTATCCAATAACCATAATTCGAGTGAATCTCGAACAACTTTAATTGAGGTAGTGCAAAATAAAAACACAAGAGGATTTGAGCCTACACCTGTATCAAGTTATGAGGCTATCACACTAACCCTAGACAATAACATGGCGCCGGTAGAGGCCGTTCCGGTGACCATACCTCTGGGCGGATAATGTTGGCTCGAAATTCCTCCATAACTTCCTTCAGAGAAACGATTAGCAGAAACGGAAGTCAGATTCGGAATCAGCGTTCAAAGGCGAGTGTGATGGTATACATCTCGTCTCAAAAGGCCACGGACATTGAGTATCGTTCCCTTGTTAGGCGAATCAATGGAGTGCGATTATTTGAAGAGTACGCAATGCGTCAAGGCAACTCATACGGGTGGATGTTTCAATACTGTCGTGCGAAACTAACGTCTCTCCAAGTTTTCGCTTCAGACAGTCTCGCATTGCCATCCATTTCGTATAGATGTGATTTTCAATTGGTCTCTATTCAAAAACTTTTCAATTATTCACCAGCTTCTTCTTTCCGTGCTTGACTTTGCGCTTCAGTTCACTAATTTTATAATCCTGCGTTTTTGATTCCATTGCCTTACTTCCGTTTCGTCTGCTCTGATTGCTCGAATTGCCTAAAGTCAGTTAGAATAGGAAAAAGGTACGCTTCGCACTTTCCAAGATACTAACTTAGAAACGGGGCTATCAGTATGTCACAAAGTTGAGTTTCCACAATGAATGTGAGCCTATATCTACCGAAGTCGTAAACTAAAAAAATTTTATTCGAGAATCAATGTAATTCATGAAGTATTCTTTCCACTAGATACTATACACTGCACAAAAACTCGTCTGCAACATTTGTAAGAGCGGCCGAAATTACCTAATAGCCAACCAAATAGTTCAAATGCCCACAATCGCATGAAGCCATAAAGAAGTGTTTCTAATGTCAAGTTCAGCGCTTTGTCGCTCTATATTCCATTTACACAGGCTGTTCACCGTGTTTCCGCGCAATCAAGGAATTCGGCGGCTCTGGTTCATATGCATAAACTTCTAGTTTTATTATTCGACTCTACTTTGGTCACTTCATCGGTCGTCGAGCTCAATCGATTTGTTCGGTAACATTTCGCAACAGAGTATCCAATTTTTTTCTTTCAAAAGTTATTGTTTCAAAGATATCACAAATGGTAATCTAATTTAGCACTGAACATTCAACACATTTGAGAAACGATTACTATCGGCTATCGATGTCTTTTCCTTTAGTTCTTTCTTGGAAGCTGAAGAAACACTAGTGCTTTTATCAGTTAGGTCATTCCGAAAAATTTATCGGATTCGCAGAATTTTCTAATTCAAAGGTTATGATTAAATCAACTGTTAAATGATTCGGGTTTTGTTAATTGAGCGAGTCTTTCGCTATTGTACGAAAATCCCCATAAAAAATGAGAGGGAAGCGAAAATTTCGAAATCTTTACAAAGTTTTCTTCAAAATCGTATACTTCAAAATAGTATTGCTCCTGCAGTATTATAGACAGACACATTTGATTGCCATTGATGGATAGCCTTTATCTGAAAGATTACATCATAACTAGAAGATTTTCGTGTGCTTAACCGCAAATTTTTGCGAGCGAGTCAAAGAATCCACTATTTATGCCCTCCTCCGCCTTCCAATTTTTGATTTCTTATTAATTGTCGCAGATGGTCAAAGTTAATTCACTGATGTCACGGCTTGCTCTTGCATTACTCTATCACATGTAATATTGAATACTTCTTTTGTCACCATGCGTGGATCGTTTTCGCTTGTAGAATAGGTAAAGAAATCGTTGATATTTCAAGACAAAAGTGTCCATTTAATGCCCATTACACCCTTACACCAAGTAAGTTTTCACATAGGCAGCTTTATGGAATGTTACAGAAATTTATTACAAGGAACATTTTTCTTGAGCATAACTGCAATTTGACAAACTGCGATCTCAAGTTTACAATCTCATAATTGGAAAGTATTCCCAGATACAGTAAGCATTAAAAAGAGCAAGAAGGGATTTTTTGAGAGGTTATAACACTACGGTAGGCAAAAATACTAAGAAAATAGCTGTTTTAAGCGCAGAGCAACCGGAAATCGGACATAAGCTTCGGAAGAGGCTAGTGCAAAGCGGACATTACATTCATCGTGTCCTGCCTTTGTTATCTACGTAGTAAAACTCAAGCATCTCTATACAATGTGTCGCCGTTCGTATATGTTTTTGCCCATCTTATAACAGTTTGAAGCAAGCTCCATACGCTATATTCTCTTATGCCAAATACAGTTGCTCAAGACGTTATCTTCGAACTTGCATGCTTATACAAGCGAAGTGCGAATTGCAATCTTGTTTCACAACTTTGTTCTTTCGTGCTTTCGCGAATCCCTCATTCAGTAACTCATTGCTTCAACAACAAAATAGTAATAAAATTGATTTTTTTCTTTTTGATTGTTGCTTCACTCCAACTGTCGTCATTGCATAGTGAGCGTGATTTCTTGCACGTAAGAGTCTTGCCGTTCATGTGATTTCGCATTGAAAATGATTAAGAATGTGCTCTGTAATACTCTTACAATCTGAATAATTCTTCATCACATCTCTTTCAACTTCCAAGAATCTATGCCGATTGTTGCCTAAAAGGGCAATCTGTGAATGGCAATCTCTGGCTATGAATTTTACTATCTTCTTCTTATTAAATGGACATCATCATGTGCTTGCACTTTCTTCTCAGCAATTCTGTATGCTGCAAACCTATTTTGGCTAAATTGTAGGAACATGATATGTAGTTTTAGCACTTCTATGACGTCGTCATCGTATTACAGAAAGGACTTTAGGTAAGAGCTTGGGTATAAGATTTCAGCTCCTCACAAGAGATATCCCGCTTACAGGACTTTTACATGTCTCTGTATGTTGCGCATGTAAGCAATAATTTCTCACAGTTTCGCACAACCCCAAGATTCGCTAGAGTAACTACGTCATGATAATTGGAATCTTATATATAAAAGTGAATGTCTGTAATCTGGCGTCTGCGTGTTTGTGTGTCTGTGTGTCTGTACGTATCTTTCGAATAGAATATATCTCTGAACCGATCCGGATCAAACTTAGCACACATAACTTCGGGGCGGGGCGGTATCAAAGGCTTTTCGTCATCGATCGTTACCGACATCGATTTTTATCGATTTTTTGCTAAGTTTGACTTAGGGGGATGAGAGTAGGCACAAAGTTAATCGAGCATGTTGATTAAAAATACAATATTATTTTTTAGAACTATCCATTACTTATCAATTTTATCGATTTTTTTGCAAAATTTGAGCTACGGGGCTGGGAGTTGGCTCAGGGTGTAATCGAGCATGCTGATTGTAAAACAACGGGAATAGGGAATTGGCATGTAGAAGTGGGCACAAGGAAAAGTTGTACAGGAGTAGGAATAGGATTATCATAATGTTTTGTTAGGGCCGGGCGGAGCCGCCGGGTAAGCCAGCTAGTTTGTGATGAGATTAAGAAAAATCTTCGTTTCATTTGATCCATAGGTCGTTGTTATGGTAATAACGTGAGTAATAAATTTCTATACAATTGCAAATCAAATTATTCGATGAAAATTAAGCCGGCCTTTGGTACTTCTTAAACGTGTGCTGATTTTTCAAGACAAATATCGTAGATTATGATCGAAAGTCTGTTTTTTTTACTTTTCAGGATAAAGAGACGGGATTGACGCAAAATAAACTTGCGTCTCACACCCCTCGCTGTTTTACATTTGTAGACTAGAGGCACTTCTAATTGGATGAGCTTTGGATATGCAGTATGGCTTTAAAACCTACCCAACAGTGCGACGAAAATGGGAGTAATTTGGTATACCCATTATGATTTAGGCCCTGGATAGAGCTTACGCAATTTCTCAGTCGTGATGCGAAATTGGCAACACTCCAATCGCTTATCACTCGTCGCAAACTCAGCTTGACCACACGGGAAGTAGATCATTTTATCGACTGACAAAAGTTGAATACATCGAACCGTGATAATTTTGCTAAAGTCCGTAATCTCTTAAAACATAAGTGTGCACGCGCTGTAGTTAGTAATGGTAGTTTAAGCACTTTAGTTTGAGAGAGAAACGGAGGAAAATTATTGCGCAGATAAATTACCTCCACATTCACACCCAAGGAACGCGCCTCTCTTCCCTGTGGAATAGAATCCTAAGAAAAAGAGGTGCGTCTCGCAGCTGGTTTCAAATAAGCATTAGCTCGCAAATCTCGCTGATTAGCCATGTCGATTGCCATGTGTGCTGCCCAGAATAAATAACAACGTGGCGCCATAATGTATGTTTATTCCATTTCCACCTATATAAATCAGTCGCGCACATTGATGACACTTGATTTAAAAAGGTCAATGCGCGTTTCGTACTAACGATACCTCGCATTCTGAGACATTTTCACCTTAAACTTGAATCAAATCCCTTTGGTGGGATACCGTTCCAATAAGATTTGCAATTTTACGACATTCGTCTACAAGGGTACTTTTCCAACAGACGACTCAATTCGTCGGCATTTCTTACAAACTCTTGAGTATCTTTTAACTGAAGATTTTGCTAATTCTGTCGAAGGTCCCAGACTATCAAAGGTAACATTAGGTGTTTCTATTGGGACGAGTTTTTAACTTTCGTTCCGGAGTAACGTGACAATTATCGTAAATCTTTTTGTTTACACTAGCTCGAAACTTTTAAAAATAAAACATCTCAATCAAGTCGATAATGTAGAAAAATATCTTTGCTGTTCAAATGTTCGCACTGTCATTCTATCGATAGAAGCAGATGTTGCCCTGTTTGTGCTTGTTTTTCTAGTAAGCACTCCTTGACCGTTCTATTCGTACGTGAAGTTGTGCTATGACAAGGAGTAGATGCATAATTTGAATAAAAATGGAAATGGGAGCCATCCATCGGGAGGGCATCACAGCTCAACAAGAAAGCGTTATATCTTAAAGCACATTCGATATCTTGGACACACTATCTATGCGTCATGAGCAATTCTACTATATTTCACTACAAACATAAGAAAAGGAGCGCGTTGTTGTAAGAGCCGCGTTTTCCAACTTTTTTTTATGATAGGTGATGATCCCCAGCGGTTAACATTCTTTTCTTTGATATCACTTCTCTTATTTCAAAAGAAACGAAAACCCAAGTTGCGCTAATCATTCAACCCAAAAATGTTAAGAATGTTTCTGATGAAAGCACATGAGTTATCGAAAATATGAAATTTTTAGGGAGAAGGCCCTTCTGAACCGCTAGCATTAGTAGCCTAATTAGTGCGCGCCTGATTGGTAGGCGCTGCCGCGGCGCTTGGGTAGGCGAAAGCTATGTTGTCGTTGGAGACGTCGGAATTTCCCATGAAACTCAAAAATGTTTTACGTGTGCGGCTTAGGTAAATTCTCTAGCTTACACGAGCAGACTTCATGGTTTTTGAAAAGGGGGAGGGCGAGAAATCACGAAAGGTCAGTAAAAAAAACATGCAACTTTTCTAACTTTTGTCTCGATAATTCGAACATTGTCACTATCATTATTCGTGCGCTTTGGAATGCTCAGAAATAGTTGAAAACTTTGATAGATTATAAGAAAGGCGGAGTAATTAGCGCCGCCCGGGCAGAATAATTAGCGCTAGGACGAAGCGGTTCGGAAGGGCATACACCCAAAATAACTTACCTCAAGTTTCGACTGGTTCTCTAAATTTTTACTTTGACAGCTTTTCTATCAAAAACGTGCTTAGAATCGTTGAAAATCAGATCAACGCAGTTTTGTCTTCGATGCGTTTGCGGTAAAGTGTAATGAGAATATTTATGCCAGGAATGACAGCGTGAATCCCATGCATCTAGAGCTTCTGGATAGAAGATTTTTCGTATGCTGCGATCTTCTCTGATCTTCTCTCTGGCAGGGATGTTAACTGATGTGATTCCAGCTAGAATGAGAAGTTTATTAATCAATTTGTAATTTTCTTCGGTCTACTTCGTCTCAACTCTATTGCAAAGCAAAAATTATGTGCTTGCAAATAATGAATGCTCTTCAGTACACCCAGAAGAAAGCGGTTGAGATTTAGCAATTGCAAACTTGGAGTTTAGAAATGTCTAAACTCCAAGTTTGCAACTCCAAGAAATGAAATCCGACACAATCAGAGCACAAGCGTTTAACTTTCACCTTTTAGTTGACCAAGGGTTCTCAAGCGTTTCTATGAAAAACTATGATTCTTAAGGAAAATGCAAATAGATCAATTTTGGCTCCCATTATTTAGTAGCTAATTTGGTCTGTAAATGATCACACCTTCGATGAAGCCAAAGCAACTAAACCATGTAAGTATAAGTAAGTAAAATGAAGTTACATGAGAAAAAAAAGCTGAAAGAATTATCGAGCGATGTCAAATCTCACTCTAAATCAGTGACTTGGCTATACGATCGAACAGTATAAGCACAATAAATCAATTTGAATTACCCGTTGTTATTTTGCTTTACGTTTCTCAGCATGATGCGACAGCTCTGCTTTCGAGGATCCGGACCGTACTCTTCACCGTAAAAGCAAGAAAGGTTTGAAGAAAAGCTTTATATTTTCGCGCTTTGAAGGCTTGGGTTTTTCAGCTGGTTTTCTTTCAGTGGCGCCAAGGTCGTTAGCTATATAAACTTAGATGCGCACACTCAAGATGGTACCAGATGTCCTAAGCAAGTCTTTTGGGAACGAATGTCAAGACGACGAAAATGAAAATTCGTAGAGCAGATAGATTTATTAGATAAGTTTTTTTAAATTCTTACCAGGGTCTAGCGAGGGTGCTACACACACGCTAGTACCTCATTTAGAGGAAAACAAAGGGGAGTCCCTACGGATTTTACTGCTGAATCCCAAAATCTGGCAAGTCTTTTGTATGCGCAATATTACATCGTGAGCCCGAACTGAAGCACCTTTCCAGCTCGTCAGTGCGCAGAAAAAATTACCACAAGATTAAAACATAAATATAAGTGATAATAATCAACAATCAAACACATCTGTATGCGTTTTAACGAGTTGGAACACGTGCATGTATGCTAATTAACCAGCTAGTTTACAACGGGTGAGCAATACCAGGCCACAGAATAAGCCGCAGAATTTAGTGCATAGTTACGCGACAATGATCAAAATGAAAGCAAGAGTAAGAAAAATTATTTAAAAACCTACTCACAATTATGTAACAAAATGAACACGAATGTCACATTCATTCTTTTTGTTTTTTTTTGTGAAGACACGGATTGAAATCCAATATTATCTTCAAGAGATTATGTTATATTGAGGTTGAGCAGCAGTTTTCAGCATGTAGAATCATAGGTGCGATAGGGTGAGCAAAAGCTCACCCCCCTTCACTTTGGAGGTCGGACCACCCCCCCCCCCTTCACCTGAAAGGGACGAAAAAATTTTTTCAAGGTGAGGAATTACTGCACACGGAATTACAAAAATATTGAATGAAAAAATGCATTTTTAGAAGGATCGGATGTTGTAAAAATGGGTTCGAACTACAACGATATGGGCAGCGGGCAATGGCAGACATTAAGAGGCTTGAAGGGCGCTGATGGACAGCTTTATTGGAAAATATTGATGTGAACGATGTCAATAAGAGCCATTGATCATGAATTTTTTTGCAAATAAATTGTTTTGTCGGTATTTATGTGCTACAATAAAAGATTGTTGTTCATTTGTGTTTGGTTAGAGCATAATAAACATATAGAGTCCAGAATAATGATAAAAATAGTATAAATGATGTCAGGAGAAATTTCTAGGGCAGTATAGTTGAAATCACAGTGTTGGTCATTTTTAAGGAAAGTCAGTTTTTGAGTTAGTATAACTTAAGTCAGTTGCATAATATCATCTTGCGAGAGTATAGACGTTAGTAAGTAACCTTTCCTCTATCATATAGAAAAAAACTGGATCCTAAAAAGAATTCCTCTTAGAGTTACGAAGTCGCAAATAGAGCAGAAAACACAACTCCAAAAATCGATTTTTCGCAAATAACTTGTGTATATGTAAACGAATTTGAGATGCGAGGGTATAGGTTGATTCTACTCTTCAAGAGCTCTCGATTGATGTATAGCATGTGGGTGTCCTATGTTTTTTAAGCCCTGCGAGGGTGGGTGAGCGGCCTCAGTTCAGGGTGCTCACCCCCCGCCACCTTAATGCATTAGAGAGGCGCCGGGAGGTGAGCAGGCTTAACTGGGACTGCTCACCCCCCCTCGCAGGGCTTAAAATACATATTACCCCCACATGTTATATATCATTCGAAAGCTCTTGACGAGACGAATCCACCTATACTATCGCCTTTTTGATTTATTCACTTATACAAAAGTTATATTAAAAAAATCGATTTTTGATGGGTTTCTTTGCAGCTTCATATCTCGGCGACGATGGCATTCCATGCTACACTTTTTTTGCATCTTAGAGGGAGGTTTACTGAGTCTTACCTTTACCCTCGCAGAGAGATCGGATGTACTAATGGAGAGTTACAGCAGGGAATAAAAGGCGCTTGAAAAACACAGGTAATTTTTGAATTTTAGTTAGTCGGTCCCGTGGAATCTCTTTGCGAGGGTATAGGTAATACTAAATGGACCTCCCTCTTGAAGATGCAAAAAAATCAAATCATGAAATGCCCCCACCGTGGAGATATGGGGCTCTGACGTGGAGGGGGGGGGGGTACCGTTGGAGCTATGAAAACTACCTCAGCTGGCAAAGATATTGAACCTCACAAATTATATATCGTTGTATAGCTTTTGAAGGCCAGAATCCGAATCTAGATCAAAATTGGCTTTAGCCCATTTATACAAGAGTTATACTGGAAAGTGATCTACCGCAAGTTACACAAGTTAGAAAAAGTGACCTTGCTCAATTATCGTCAACATCGTAGCTTCAACTTTACTGCCCTAGGAATTTCTCCTGACATCAGTTATACTAGTCTACTACACTGTGTATGTTTATTCTGCTTCAAGTGGACACAATTGAGCAACAAATTTTTTTATTGTACTCCATAGATACCGACTTACGGATTTATTTGCAACAATGATTCCTAATCATCGCGGAGTCTCTTATTAACATTATCCACATTTGTAGTTCCAGGTAAAACTTCATTCAGCACCTTCCAAGCCTCGAGTATCTGCCATTGTTCATTGTAATCTTCGGTCGAAATCACATTTACACATTACAAGTTCCACTCACCTAAACATGCATCTTCTCACCGAAAAATGGTGTATGAAAATGAAATAATATTTATATAAATTCAAAACAAAGTACTTATAAACATTTCACTAATTATATTTCATACAAATCCAATTTAGAGAATTTGACCATTCAAACTGGATAATTTTATAATTTTCACCATTTTTTCAACCCCCCTCCCGGTCGACGCTTGAAATTTTTTCGATTCCCCCCCCCGGTCGACACCGGCACTTTCCAGACACCCTTCACTTCTGGAGGTCAAAATCAACTGGGACACCCTTCACTTTCGAGGGACCCCGATCACCCCATCGCACCTATGTGTAGAATAGACCCCTGCAAACTGAGGCAAGCTCCAATCGCCCTGCTACACCTTCCATAACCTCACTAAGATGGCACATCGGAATGGTCATCATTCTTTCAAAAGCCTTCATCTTTTCTACTCAAACATCAAACTCTGAAGTAATAGTAATTTGATTGAAAGCATCACATGATATGACCGTTGATCAGGCTTACATCGTGATAACCAGGTCCATCTTCTGGAGTGGTTTTAGTTTTGGTTGAAATCATCGTAGAGAGTTCAATCAATATAATGGTAACCATGATCATTTTCTGCAACCTCTTAGTCGTTCGTGCAAAAATCCGGAACAATCAAGTAACTAGCAGGCTACCATTTCTGTTAATAATTATTTCATTCTAAATTAAGCTACGAGTATCCAGCAAGTTAACATCAATGTTTCGCTATCAGATAGATAATGAAAATACCAATTCATTCCATGAGACGTATACGTGAAACCATCGTATCACTCTTTGAAATGAAAAAAGTACCCTTGAACACTTTTGGGTGGAGGACATTAGGTCGCCGAAAAAGGGCGGTCCCCGCGGTCATTTGCGACAAATACGCACCTTTGTACATGCGCGGACATGCGTTCCTGCAGGGAATCCGCGCGGGACTCTTCCAAATTCGGCGACCTAATGTCCTCCACCCAACACTTTTCCTTTTGAAACGAAAATGTGATGGTTTCTCATGTTGAGAGGAATGAGAGTAATTATGCTGAGACTTACTATGAGAAGTCTTACTTGTTTACTGCGATAAGTTTATGGAAGAATGCAAGAGAGGAGAACGAATTTCAGATTTGCTAAAGCGCAATGAAGGCGGTCAAGTATGAGAATAATCGGAAATTCGATTCGAGTTTAGGTTAAAACTTTGCAAGCCTACGTTTTCGACACTGGCGGCTATCGTAGGCTACTTTTTGTGGTAATTCACTGGGTTCTTCTACTGATTTATCGAACTCGCATTCTTGCATGAGAAAATGAAATTGTACAGTCATTATCATTTTACTTATTTGGGTGGCAACAGACAGCACAGCATGTTTCATTTTGAGTTTTATTCGTGCAAACTAAGCCAAAGAAGTAGTTCTGATGCACGTCTTTATCGTTAGCCTCGGAAGGAAATCATTGAAGAGTGTGCTATCTTCAATTTACAAGCGCCTGACAGATAAAGGACTATATGTCACCGAAAGAGATGGTCCCACGGGCATCTGCAACAGATCACGGATCCATGCATACTACAGATATAGCAGATTTGTAACCAGCTGTGTGCATGTGGGAGCCTGTAGACGACATATGTTCCCCTACCTGCGTCTGACTTTTCTTGAAGTGCGCTAAAGCTGCACTGTCATAACGCTTTACTCCTAAGGTTTATTGCTAATAAAGCGTCGCTTCTAAAAACACTTGCAGACCAAAAGTACCCTAATTTAAGCGTGTAAGGCGCAGCTTTTTCGATTTCCTAAGCGATCCGCTCAGCAGCTGTGTTTCGGAAAACCATCCTTATGGCGCACAGCTCTCTAAGACATTATGCAACACGAGGCTCCCGCGAAAACCTTTAGCATGTTTGGGCTGTCGATTCTAGAAAAAAAACCCTGCTCCTCGAACGCTTGAATTTAGGTATTGTAATTTTCAAAATAAGAAATGTTTGAGAGACTTCAATAATAATCACAAAAAAGTAGGCAGTAACATACTTACATCTCAATAGAGATGTCTAGCATCAAAAAAGTATCGTTGGCTCTTGAAAGCGTCGGTAAGTAATAGTAAGTGAAGCAATGCAGGCGCCAGCGCTATTGGATTGTGATAGAATGCTAATCATTGTGACAGAATGCTAATCATTTATCGTCCCTTCCCCACTCTTTAGCGGGAGGAGCTTTGCCGACGTTTGCCAACGTATGCGCTTGGCAGTTTTTGGCAGCTAGAGAGTAAAAAAACTAATGCTTTGATTTGGAGGTTCAGCGAGTTTTCCAACGTGTTCAAATGTCTCAGGGCCACGCCCGCTTTACGCATGGGAATCGCCTATACTCTGTTGACTTTCATTCCGCAGAGCTTGCCCGGTGTATGATAGTCGACCTTACGAGGACAGAGACGTTAAAATCCTAAGTCTCATGTATAATATAACCTGAGACGAAAAATTATTCAAGCACTTCAAGCCGAGCGAAGCCCGGTATGCCAGCCAGTCTAAAATAAAGTGTAACAATTTGCTCATCTCCATTGTTTTCGATTAGTTACCCCGTGATTATTGAGAAAATGGTGTGAAGCTGCTGGTTGTACCTAGTGTGATAAAAAGATAATCAAGATGATGGTTTTGACCAAATTACTTCTACGCCTGCCTTTCAGTTAGGCAGGTGCTATACTCCTCGAGGAGTATAGCATGGCGACGATCGATATGCATCAAATACGTGTAAAACCAGCGATCGCCAGTCGCCAAACAAGTTACCGTTAAGTGTTGAATGTGAAAATCACTGGTCTTGCAGTTCATTCTTTTTAGGGCGACCTCACCGGCTGGTGAGTACTTTGAAATGGAAGCGGGAAATGAGTAATGATCGCCAATATCGGCGACTACACGTTTAGTACGTATCGATTAGCGACGGGCGATCGCCCGTCGTCATGCTGTACTCCTCGAGGAGTATAGCGCCTGCCTTAAAGCCGCCATACAATCTGGAAACAAAAAAATAATCATTTACCTCGTCTTTCTATCGAGAAAGATGACGTGAAGTTGCGGGTTATCTCATGTGATGAATGCTCAGTTGAAGTGTGGTGGTTTCGGCCAAATTATTGCCACTGCTGACATTTTAAATTTTTGCAATCAGACACTGCAAAAAATCTTTTCTTTTTTTGGGCGAACACATCGTTATTTTTAGAAAGTTGATTTTGTGAGCCATTGTCAAGCATCCAAATGTGCTTTCCTGTTTTTCAAAGCCAATGCAAACTTCATCTTGAACAGTTGCACCTTGCCAAGCTTAAAGTAGTTTTGCAAAAATTGAAACCTTCTGTAACAGATTGTTTCACGCAAATATTTTAGGTGCTAACGGCTAAACTTGAACTAAGATAGGCCGGAGGCACTCCATCTTTGATTTTGCTAGTGTGCAGCAAATTACTAAACTTTTGAAGGACATTCCCTGAAGAAGAAGTGGGCCTAAGCTTCGCGATGTTAGAGAGATGAAATGCGTTTGAAGTACAGACAGCATGATAAGGAGGACGTGAAATGGATTCATTGTTGTGCGTTGCTGGAGACTTGCAAACATTTTTTTCAGTATGGCTATAGCCAAAGTAGCATTGCGAACTTATGATCATCATAAATTGCAGACGCTAAGTGAAAATGGTAGGCGGTGACCATCTGGCTCCGGAAGGCAAGCCGGTTTTAAGCTGACATGAAAGAGCGAAGAAGGATTCATAGGACTGAAGCTAGCTTTTCATTGACAAGCAATTTTACGAACTTCGTTCACAACAAATCCTTCTGTGATTGATCTGCTCCTCTTATGGTAGCCACAGTAATTTGCTATTTGAAACGTATGTAATAAAGTGTGCAATGTGCTTCAATTATCCTAAACATGAACATTGAAAGCCTTGTTCGAATCGAGTTTTCTGCTATAGTGCAAGTTGTATGGATATCGTCTGAATTTCGGAGATTATTTCGGTTCTTAATTTGCAAAGTTTCGTTCATCGGCAAACTCAATTCATAAGTCTTCAAAGTATTCTTTTCTATTGCTTACCGTTTTTATTCCCTGTTTGTTTCTTGCATGGTCAGATATAGCTTGTGCGAAGCAAGAATAGGAGTTACAAGAAAGCCCGTGTCTTGGGTAAGTTTATCAAAAGAATATATTTGTATACTGAAGTTTACAGATAAAACTACACAAATTTATCGTTTAGAAAAAAGATCACGTTTCCGAAATTGAGAAAAGAAAAGAGAAAGTAGGTAACAATGACAATTGTTGCCAATATCATGATATTAGATTTATATCTGGACGTCTGCAACATTCGCCCATAAAAGGAAGAAAAAATTAGTCAATAGTAAGTACTCTAAAAGAGGAATTTCTCAATGCAATGTGGTGGTGGGTAAGTAATAAATCTCTGCTCTTATAGCTTTTTACTTTTCAGCGAGGTATTAAAAAGAGCAGGCGGTGCTGTGCCAACAACTGCTTTTCTTCTCTTTCTTTTTTACAAAACTCATCGAATGAAATACCAAAAGACATGAGAAAATGTCCGGCCATGAACCGGACAAATCAAACGATTAAGTTCGGAAGGGTGAGAAACGGAGGAGAGAAGCCTTTTGGTGGTACTGCAAATAATCTTTGTCTATTTTCTAAGTTTTTTCAAGCAGTGGAAATCTTAGTGAGTTTTTCGATGTATGTTAACGTCCGCTGGCACAAAATAGTGACTAAAGAGTGACCAAGATTTGAAAATTATTTACTGCAGGTAAATCTGAAGCGGTGGAGTCATACTTCTAAACTCGCACAAAATTTTGCACCACTAGTATTTTTTATCATCCTTTTGACAGGAGCTCCTCTACGGAAAAAACTACGTAATGTATCTGAGAAAACTTTAGTTCAATTTTTTTATTTGCGTTGAACATTTGCACAAGTAATGGTCGGAATTAAAAATTTCATCAAATAACTGTGTGGTCAAAACTCATTATTTGTGAAAAAGTCTTATTTTGGTTATATCTCACAAACATAGAATCCACAAGTGTTTAAGGATGCAGAAAAAAGTCTGAAAAGTGCCTTAAACTAGACAGATGCAGTTAATGTCATCTGCATATCTAGTTCACTACGCGTGAAATGGAAAAATAGCTATTACAAATGGGACTGGCATTGTTCTCTGGGCGCACATTTCTCAATGCGTTCTTTTTCCTACACTTTTTGTGATGATAAGCCATCGTGCAAGCTTAAGATAGTGCATTAAGCAGCATTCAAAATGAACTCGCTGGTCATAAACGGTCCACCTCCGTCGACAGTGCCAGTTTCAACGGACATGCTAGCAAAGATGTCATTACGTTCTCATACGTTCGGATTGGTTCTCTATCAAGCCAAGAAACTAGCTCTCAGACGTCAATCCTAATGGCTATATAAGCGGTCGTGTTTGAAGCCGATTGTTCCATGTGAATCTGGATACCTGCCAGGTGAGCACTTTTTCTAGGTTTTCTTTCGTTGTTGATGAGCTCATTACTTCCTTGTATTTTCATTCCAGTTTTGGGCATGCGATTATCGATTGTGATTTTGCTGACAACATACATCATAACATCTGAAGCCTGCTTTTTTGGAGGAGGGCTCGGTGGACTCGGTAATCTCGGCGGACTAGGCGGTGGTCTTGGCATTGGAGCCGGTACTGGATGTTGTTGGTGCGTTTTCCTTTTCTCATGTAGCCCGATAATCTATTCACATTACAGTTGTTGCCAACCCTGCTCACCTCCTGCACCAAGCTGTCCACCATTGACGCCCATATGCGCAGGTGCTACGAGTGGTCTCTTCAATGCTCCTGTTTGTACTGGCGGTGGGACATCAGCGATATCAGCACTGAATCCTCCTGCTCCTCTGACTCCTTTATTTGCTCCTCCTCCTCCTGGTGGAACTGCATCAGGACTTACTCCGCTATTTGCTCCACCTCCTCCTGGTGGAGGTAACGGAGGCATTGCAGGGCTGACTCCTCTATTTGCTCCTCCTCCTCCCGGTAACGGTGCATCCGCCTCCGGTTCTTGCCCTTCTGGTGCAGCGTCAGGTGCTGCTTCAGGTGCTGCTCCAGGTGCTGCTGGACCTCAGTTTGCTCCACCACCTCCTGGCGAATCTGCATCAACTTCTGAGTCCGAAGCAGCTCCTGAATTTGCTCCACCACCGCCATCAGAAGCGCCTTCTTTGCCGCCAATTTATTTGATTGTACCTCAAATTGTTATGAGTGCCGGTTATGCTCCTAGTGGTGTCGTTGTTGGTGGTGGTGACGGTGGTGGCGGCGGGAATGGCACTAACGGTAATGGCGGTGAGACTAGTAGTAACGGTAACGGCAAGGGCGGTAGCAGTAACGGCAATGGCGGAGGTGGTGGAGGTGAAGCTGGTAGCAGCAGTGCCAGTGAAAGTGGCGGCGGCGGCGGTAGCGGCAGTTATGGTGTACCATCAACTGCCAATAGTGGAGGTAGTGGTAATGGTGGTGGTGGTGGTGGTAATGGCGGAAGCTCCAGTGGAGGTGGAAGTTATGGAGCTCCAGCAGCACCATCAATTGGTATTGGCGGAGGCAGTAGCGGAGGCGAAGGTTACGGAGCCCCGCCACCACCACGATTGCCACCATCCCCACCACCCCCAGGGTTTGGTGGCAATTCTGGTGTTGGAAGCTTTGCGGACAATGGCGGAGGCGGAGGTGAAAGTGGAGGTGGAGGAGGAGGAGAAGGCTTTGTACACAGATGGACGAGTTCATGATCTTCGATTGTTGTTAGATTTAGTGTGTAAATTGTACATTTAGGGAATAGTAATTTATTGTAATAAATTATTTATTGCCTTGTCTTGATTAGGCTGTGACGATTTCAATAGTGGTTCACCAATGAAGCAAAGATTCATGCTACAGTAATTTTTTCACTCAGTCAGCACAGCTGATCATAAATTAATCACAGTAGTGAAATCTCAAAGATCACGTGCCTATAAAGCATATCCCACGATTTTGTCGTTTTTGCGTTGTTTTTTGCTACCTATTTCATGCTCCTCTAACGCCTTGCAGGTACAACCAGGTTCCAAATATTTCTTCAAAGCGGTCATTGCACAGATGATGTCATTTATACGTGTAGCATGACGTCATATTTGAAAGAAAGTCTAATAAAATCTAAAAATGTGACACAATTAGTCATGATGCCTTGAAAGGGAAGTTCATAATAGAATCTTGGTACCAAAGAGCAAAAAAGATTAATAGAGGCTACCCACTTTCACTAAGATGGGGAAGACATCGTACAAGTCCGTTCGAACTTAAAAGGAAAGCTGTCTTGGTAAAAACAGCCGCTAAAAAACGGAAAGCGATAGAGACTGTTTTTCGAATCTTCGAAGCGTAAAACGGAACTTTGAAGCATTTGATGAGCGAAGCAGGTTTATCTGTCGGAAATAGTAGAGATCAAATCAAATCATCTGAAGGCGTTGCGAAGAATATCTGCTTCTCACACCTGTTGAAGAAAAAGTCTCTCTATAGCAGTCTCTCCGCACTTTCATATTTCGGTGCCTTTACAATAAAAAAAAGTTCAGCCGCTTTGAATTTTTGGAAATGGGCCTAGTCAATGCTGTGTTTGTCTTGTAATTTCATGCAGATACTAAAAATTCTTGTGAGATCGATTTTGCAAACAATACATCGCCCATTTCATAGATTCTCCATCAACAGGTTCCATAAAGTGCGCTATATGATGCAACAGCTAGTTGCAAGGTTCTTGGATTTCATCCGGTTTTTATTTCCATCACGATCCGGCTATGTTTTATGAAGCTTAGCTGACAAACAGACAACCGCTACAAATCAGGGCAGCAAAGCAAGTTCCATAGTGAACAAACGCAGTTGTGTGACTTTAACGATTCTAAGACCTTCCGTGTTTAGGGAGATATCGATCCTCAGTGACCTCCATCCGTGCCACAAAATCACACTTCCAACTTCTTTCAACTTGTGTAGGACTTCGCACATTTTTTCATGCATGTTGACTAGGATTCTTCACCTTTTTTTCCCGACGAGCCTTGCGCTTTCGCCGTCTGCATGTTCCAGAAACTTCTTCAAAGTCTCATTTTTGGCATATGTGAGGAAGAGAGAAAGGAATATCCATCATTTCCACCCTAGCAGACATGAGCAACATTGAATAAACTTATGAATCGGTGTCACACATGTGCATCACGCGTCTTTAGAAAGTCTTCTTTTGCGCAAAAGGTTTCTCAAGTCCAATTGACTGAAGTGGCTTGGGTCCGTACTGTTGAGAATTTCAAAAGTAGGAAAGTATACCCACAGTTCTCATTGGGATTAAGATAGCAGATCGAACAACCAAGTTTCAAAATATTGTGGCAACGCGAACGATGCGGCAAAGATGAAATTTTTATTTGCTTCGATATGAGAAAGAAAAACAGTGTTGGAGTAACGTTTTGTACCATGTGCGACGTAGGTAAACCTGGTTACCTTCTGAAATTAAAATCTTGTTTCTATCTTGCAAGAAAACACAGCAGCTCTTCTGAGCGATAAAGTTCAAAGTTGGAGTTCCTTCGCAACTTTGATTATGGAGCTCAAGTCCACGAATTGAGGTCATTTTGTTAAACGGCTGAAAGTACACCTTTTCGCCGCGCACTAAGGCATTTTGTAACAACTTTTACTCCGACTTTCCTTTCTTCATAGTCTCCATTTTTCCCTTCGTCTTTTAAGAGTTTTCAATGGATTTCCGGAAGCGTCAGTGCTATTAGCAGACGAGAATTTTCTCCACAATAGTGCAAGTTGCAAATTTGACAAAAATGGCTTGGAAAAAGTGCAAAAATATCAAAAATCAGTTTTCTGTATGAATATCAAGCTACAGGTCTCCATGTAATCTGAAAGAGAAGAAAAAACTATCGCGAATACGAAAGAAATTTTTCTACAAGTGTAATGAAACTTACCTCAAGGGCTGTTGATAAAATTCATAGAAAAATACTTTTCCTAAAGCTAAGGTCACATCGAGCAGTTCATGTTATGATCAGCATGTGAAATATTCTTTTGATCAAAACTCAGCACGGTTAGCCAAGCTTTCCCACAATGACTTCCAACAATTGGATTTTTTTGTCTATTGAATTTTTGAACAATTTTTATTTTCAATTGAATTTGATTTTTTTTTATAAGAATAAGAACTGTATGCCCCTTTTACCGCTAGTTGACTTTTAACGAAATTGTTGTGTATGCATCGCAGCCAACTCCATAATGACGCAGACTTGTAGAGTTCACGACAATAGCACGCAAAATATCTGTGTGCAAAACACTGAAGGTTTTTTTTGGATTCCTGCCGAAACTTTGAGACTGCATGGGGTGATATAGCGCTATCGTCACCGAGTTGACCGCTTATTAGACCCTTTGCGCCTTCTAAGGTCAAGTTGTAACCAGACCATTAGGCACCACAGTTCAGAGTTCAGCCGCTGATATACGCTCTGCTAAACAAAGAGTCATCAGCATTTTTTGTAAGCGCTAGTCTGATCGTGCATATATGTAGCTTTCGATTCAATGACGCACTGGACGTCTTTTCTGAGTCATATGGCGGTTTTTAATGACTATCTACGCATTCGACAATTGCAGACTCTAAAGAAGGGGCGGCATAGCTAAAACGTCAATCAAATGAAGAATATGCTAATCTTAGGGTGCAGCTGAACCAGTAAAAGATCATTTAACCTGCAAAAATAATGGAAACTTTCTCAAAAGGATGCGCTCGTTTAGCATTGATTAATTCCGAGTGAAGAATGTTGGACAAGAAAACATTTATTGCAATCTCTTTTTGAGGGAACGTGAAACATTATCATCATTCATGTACATTTCGTTCGTAGATATACAGGACATAACATATATTCGTCAAACAATGAGGGAAAGATCATCCTACAGAAACATTCATATAAATCTAATTCCATAACCACCTCCACTGCCAGTGGAGCCGGTTCCACTACTAGCACCAGACGTTGGAGCACCGTAACTTCCACCACTTCCACCACTAGGAATTGGAGGAGCAATGGGAGGTGGAATGGGAGGAGGAATAGGAGGACATCCACCGCCGCCACTAATGCCACCAAGGCCACCACCACCGCCACCGCCTCCACCACCACCGCCGCCGTAACCACCGCCTAAGCCACCAGTTCCACCTCCACTCAAACCACCGCTACTCAAGCCACCTAGACCACCTAACCCACCCAAACTTCCTAAGCCACCCAAACCACCTAAACTACCACCTGTAACAGCTACACCACAGCCAGGACCTCCACTAGTCATTTGCGGAATGACTAGATAGATTGGCTGTCGCACTCCTGCCGAAGGAGCTGCAGGGAGAGTACCGGGAATTGAAACAGGTGGAACATAAGGTTCAGATGGTGGAGGCTGTGGTGGTGATGCTGGCGATGGTGGTGGTGGTGGAGGAGGAGGAGGTGGTGGTGGCGGAGGTGGTGGTGGTGGCGGAGGTGGTGGTGGAGGTGGTGGTGGTGGTGGTGGAGGTGGTGGTGGTAAACTAGGCTCATAGCCGGGAGGCAAGCCACCGCCTCCACTAGGACACTGAGGACCACCAACGCATGCAGATTTTGGACAACTCGGTGCAGGAGGTGAACAAGGTGGACAGCAACTGAAATATAGCTTATGACTTGTTGTTTAGAGAATATACAAAGAAAACCCATACCAGCAGCATGTCATACCGCCGCCACCGCCGAGACCGCCGCCGAGACCGCCGAGACCACCGCCAAAAAAGCAAGCCTCAGAAGAAACAATGTGGGCAAGTATAATTACTATTAACCTCGGCATGCTCAAGAACTGAAACACAATTTCACATAAGCATTAAATCTGAAACCTCCAAATTTTGAAAGACAAGCTTTGCCTACCTGGGAGATGCTCAGATACAAAAGATAATCTAAGATAGGCTCAGGCGCTTATATACTCATAACTTCGAATAAAAGGGCTGGTTTCTATGATTTGACAGTGTGCCGATTCATTTGAATGTCATTTCCAGCCTCGCATCCGCAATTAAGATCAACATCCTGGACATCGATATTTATGGACAATAAGTTTCTCGACATTCAGCACTGCCTTATGGCCTTGTCATGGGCTTGTATGGTGAGAACAGCAACACGCTTCGTTCATCAAAAAAATTCAAAACATTCTTATTTTGCTTGGCATCACAGCATGGTGAATTACAAAACTTGTAATTTTGTTGCGTTTAATTTCCTCGATTGAACCATTGAATAGACATCTTTTTCTGTGTAAGGCGAAAAGCTATGAATCCACGGACATGGAGATAGTGCTTTTTGGGATAGCGTTTTTGTCAAGCTGCATTTAGAGCTTACTCAAAGAAATTACTTTATTCAGTGGAATTTTTGAAACTGGTATACTAAACATAGTTAGTTCAGGGAAAATTTTGTCTAACTGTGGTTCAGATTCTTGGTAGAAACGAATTTTCATGTATGCGCGGAAGTGTTTCCGGAGGAGAATACGTTCCAGGAACCAAATTGACAATGAAAAAATTTAAACGGTCAAAAATCAATAAAAATGTTACAATAAGCATAGATGAAAACCCTAAGCATCGTTCCAATGCCCAACTGTATATAATCAATTGATCTGAGGCACACAGGTCATTTTTTTCCACCAATTGCTTTTTCCTCCATACAAACAACGCTATTTCAAAAGTCTAACGCTTTTTTACGTCATTAAATCTACTGTTTAAATTTCCCATACTTTATCTAAAGAGTTGGGGTCCCTTCTCCAGAAAGCAAATTACTAGTACTACTAGTGCGTTGAAAATAGATTTGGCAAATGTCCGAAAAGATTAGTCTTCCATACTCTTCTGTGCGTTGCAACTCCCTTGATTCGAATTTGTCCAGAGTCGAAATAATTTCTAGCCATTTTCAGCGCGTAATTTATGTTCACGTATATTTTTTTGCATAAGGTTCAACAGTTAGCTTGAAATTTAGAGTATATAAACTGTAATAGGTTCAAGTTTGCGCAAGTAGCCTAGTTGGATATCGTATCGGGATAAGTAAGAAGGTAATTCATAATAGGGTCCGCAGTAAAAACTGCAATTTTCCTTTTAAGACTAGGAACAACCCATTTGCAGAAGCACATAAATGATGACCCCAAACTTGCTGCGCATGCGCCCGATGAGGAGTGAGAACAATATATGGAAGATTGCGAAAAGTTGTAAATTAAAGATGTGGCAAATCTTTTGTTCGGCCTTGCCACCAACAACACATCATCGTCAACCCTTTCTTCGGCCTCACAAGGGAATGGTCAAAAATCAAAGTGGCCAATCCAAGCAAGCTGCATACCATTCAATGCAACTTAAAAAGCTGATTTCAAATCTGTTTTCCATTTCTGTAGAGCGCCTTTAAGCGAAGTTAAGACCAGCTATAGTGCGAAGAAACTGTACACAGAAATTGCGAGATTAGGCACATCATCGCCCTTTTCGCTCAACTTTAGGTACTGGCCGTATGAAGTGAGCTAGCTGCATGTTTTCTAGCACTGAGCCAGGAATGGCTCTGTACGACCAAGTTTGCCCTTTACACACGCCGCAAACAGGCCTTTAACGTCTCATAATCCCATCCACAAACGTGGTCTGCAGATAAGGAAGACGGATTTGAAGTCAGCGTTTTGTGCTGCATCTAATGGTCTCCAGTTGTTTGAATTAGCCACTTTGATTTGTGACCATTCCCTTGTCAGTTCAAAAAGCAACCCCCTCGAAACGGCTGCAACAGCAGAAAAGTGAATGTTTTGGGCCGCATACAATTTTGTCCTTTTCGTGATTCTTGTGTTCGAAAATCATAACTTCATCCAAAATTAACTTCTGTCGATAAACTCAATTGCCTTAGAAAAGGCAAGCTTTTGATTGAATACTAAGTTTCATGACAACAACAAAAGATCAAGTATTTCTACAATGTTATTTCAAGAACTGACTCGTTTGACATAGCACTGCTCCCTCATAAGGATTAACAGGCATATTTAGCAGCCGCCAGCAATAGCAGAAATTCCGGACGCTTTTGTCAACTTTTCCAAGCGGTAGTGTGCGGTACTTTTGTACGGAAACAAATACATGCATATGCTGGTCCGTTATACCATTACAAGTATAGTAGTTTAGTAGCAATATCCTATCTTAATCGTCGTCAAAGGCGGCTTCCATGCATTTGTAGTGAAATGTGGTGCCATTATTTTTAGCTGTGTTAATTGTTGTGTTTTCGTTTATTCTATTGTTTGTGTTTGTTGATAAACATGTAGACTTGAAATGGTGCCTTGAAATGGAAGTGGTCAGCCAGACAAGTAAGTACAAGTCAATGAGGATGCCTTATCAGTTTATCAGTGCCTTAGCTTTAGATGCAGTGGATCAGCAGAATGGACCCTTCTCGATTTTGGTGAATTTGGGTAGTAGACCCCCAAATACACTAGTAGCCCAAACCCCATCTGCCAATTTCCATTGAATGGGCGGAACTGGGTGGAGTTTTGAACATTTTTCAGGACTTAGCGTATGAACTGGCAGATGGGGTTCGGCCCACAGTGTGTTTGGTGGGTCTACTACCTAAATACACCAAAATGAGAGGAGGGTCCATTCTGCTGATCCACTGCCTTTGAACTACACAAGTTAGCGTATCCGAGCTTATCATTAGATCACTTAACAGTGACATGGCATGCACAAGTCAACAAGAATCCAGAGGCTGTAGATACCGGCTGATGAAGTACCTACGTTGGGCGTTTCACTCCACAAGTTTTCTGGCATAGGGTTGGATCCGCAGATACTTCAGATTAGAAACGACAAGTCTCAAGCTCACTAAGAAGTCTTTGGGGGGGGGGGGCTATTCCACAAGTATCCTAATAAGGTTTGAGTTGGCAAGTTTTGGGGGGGGGGAGGCACTTCACTTCCACGGTGTCTATATCATTGTTGTTATAGTTTTACTGAAATACAGTCCGATTACCCAAATTTCAGGTAATACAACAAAGTGCGCGTAGCAACAACACAAGTTCAAAGCAAACAAGACTTTCTACAACGTACATCATAGGTGAGACCCACCATCTGCGCTTTCGGGCATTCAATCCCGTTAGAATGAAAATTCTCTTGAAATCTAATACGCGTCAGAAAAAGCAAAAAAAGCTTCAGTACAAATAGAGCATGAAGGCGGAAATTTTTGAAATATGCTTCGAAAAGACAACAGCACAGGTATAAAACTTATAAAGCAGCGCAATCTATAGGCATGAAAAATTTGGAGGCAAAAAACTTTTGGTGAATGAACTTATGAGCGGATTACAATTTTACTCCCCATTCACTCCAGCTATTTTTACTTACACCCTAGAAGAACAAACGAACGAAAGCGAGACCCACTTTGGTCTGGTGTAAGCACAGCTAGACCACGTTCTAATTTATTGACAACCAAGTAAGTTACGTTTTTTGGATGAATCCACAATCTTGGCCAGCACTGTACTAGCTCTTGGACAACCTTAACCCTTTCCTCTCCGTTAGTCAGCCTCGAAAAATCTAGTATAGTGGCGCAAACCTTTGCGACCGCACATTCATGCAACTGTAAAGCGTAAAAACAACCTTATTTATGTAAAATGTCTCTATGAAAACCTATGATTATCAGCAGGAAACAAAATATGAGTTTGTGAACATTTTTTCCATATTGACGCACTGTACTAGGTTGTCCGCAAATTAATGCAGGTTTTGATTTTCAACCGCAATAAGTCGTACGCTTCTCATTCCTAAATAGGTTGCAAAATATCTTTCGATAGAGCAAAGCAAGCTCTACAAGAAGGCGATCTTGTTTTTACAAAAGCTTTCATACACCTCAATTTCCGAGCCAAAAACTAAAAAGATTCAACTGCCCAAAAAATCGAGAAAAATCGTAACTCTGTTTATAAAAATCCTACAAAAATTCTAACTTGCCCATGTAAACACTGTCTATCCTTGACATCTATACATGCTGTTGCCGTATTTTTTCCTTTATTAGAAACCAAAAAAATGGAAATTCTCGGGCATTTGCCAAAGTGATGCTGTGCCGTCGCCACATAAGTAGTTGTAATCTACAAACCTGTAGAAGCACAAACGTATTTTTTCAGCTATCTGCATGCTTTGGTTCTCGAGAAATAACGAATATAGATTTCCCTGGTCAGTCCAACCTAAAATTCAAATTTCTCGAGAGCTAGAACTTGTAGAGAGCTGAAAATTTACGATTGTACTTCTACAGTTTATAGTATACAGCTACTTATGTGGGACGGCGTAGCACCACTTTGGCAAGTGCACAAGTGAGAAAATCACCGTTCTCTCAATTTCTGACAGAGAAAAAAATACGGCAACGGCGTTATAGATGTCTTTTGCGGATAGTGTTTGCATGAACAAGTTAGAATTTTTGTAGGACTTTTATGAACTGAGTTACGATTTTTCTCAGTTTTTCGGACTTTGAATCTTTTTAATTTTTGGCTCGAAACTCGTGGTGTCAGAGCTATTGCTAGAGAAAGAGAGCCATCTGGTAGACCTTGCTTTGCTCTATCGAACAGTACTTTGCGACCTGTCTAAAAATGAGAAGTGTATAACTTATTGTGGTTGAAATTCAAAACCTGCATTAATTTCCGGACAACCTGATATTAAGCGACTAAGTAGGTCAGGTGGCTCCGGATCAGAAGCCACACCGCACGCGCCGGCCGTTTGCCGCTTCCAGACTTTGTGTCCCACAAAAATTCTCCGATGCTAAAGTGACAGGGCGCCACTGTAGGGGAGGAGGGAGGGCTGGGGGGTGGCGGCATATGCATGACTTGATAACATAAGTATTAGCTTGTCAAGAAAATAATGTCGTTTTTACTTTGCTTGCTTTAACAAAGCAACCAGAGTCAGCCCTTCAAAGGATAAGGGATATTGTTCGATAGAGCGAAGCTAGCTCTACAAAATGGCGTTCACGATTTTGCGCCAAGTTCGATCCACGGAAAGTTTGAACTTAAAATCTAAAGATTTCCAAATGCCCAAAAAATCGAAAAAAATCGGATCTTCGTCCAAATAATCTATACGGACCTCCCACTCACACACATCAATGCTTTCGATATCAGACACCCATATGTGCAGTTGCTCTGTTTTCTCCTTGACTAGAAACAGAAAAAACAAAAATTTTCATGATTTTCTCAAAGCAATGCTGAGCCTTTCCTGCATATGTAGTTCTATACCACAGGCTCAAGTAAGTATAACTGTAGATTTTTAGCTCATTCCGAGCGCTAATTTTCGAAAAATATCGATTTCAGCATTGAAGCTGAAAAGAAGAAAGCTTTCGAAAATTAGCGCTTGTAATGGGCTAAAAATCTACAGTTATATTCAACTAGGCTTGTACAGAACTACATATGCAAGAAGGGCTCAGCAATGCTTCAAGAAAATCATGAAAGTTTTCGTTTTCTTTGTTTTTAGTCAAAGAAAAAACACAGCAACTGCACATATGGGTGTCTAATATCGAATGCATTGACGTGTGTGACTGGGAGTTCCATATAAATTATTTGGACGAAGATCTGATTTTTTCGATTTTCTGAGCATTTGGAAGTCTTTAGATTTTGAATTCAAACCTTTAGTGGATCGAGCTTGCGCAAAACCATGAACGCCATCTTGTGGAGATGGCGTTCATGGTTTTGATCTTTCATCGTTTTCATCTTCATCTTTTTACTTTGCCCTATCGAACAATAACCCTAATCCTTTGTAGGGTTGACTCTGATTGTTTTGTTAAAGCAAGCAAAGTAAAAACGACATTATTTTCTTGACAACCTAATAACATTGCGGCAGGAGTACTGACGCGAGCTGAGGCTTGTACTGTTCGACGTAGCGTTGCGGCGTCGCTTAGCGAAAAAATCTTGACTTCTGACCCGTACCCGTTCCAGGTAGGCTCGTTACGCACAAATCAGACATCCAGAAATTAGTGCCGAAGAAATGATTCAAAGAAGAGTCACTTCAGTATCTGCTTTCAACTTTCAAGGTATCACATAAATTTCTATATTTTGTAGTCCGTGCTTGAAATTCAGTGTGCTAAGGGTTTTCACTCGTAACCTAAAATTGAGGCTACTTCTGGTACTCTACAGACTACATGCCCGGCTCAGGATTGGAAAGGCGAAAATCACAAAAGAAATGCAGTAGATCAAACTTTGTCAACGTTGATCGTACACGTTTAGAACGTGTAGAAAAGGATTTGGTCTCGTCAGGTTACTTTTCAAATTTACGAAACGGTTATGTAATGGAAAGCTTCCTTTGAAAAATCAGAGTAACTTTTTTTAGTTGTAATACAGTTTTTTCAACGAAAAAGCATGATTGTACTTCGATTGTTTGTGTTTTGATTTTTAGGGACAAGTTACAAAAGGTGCTCTAACTTGTATGGTTTCTTTTGAAGAAAAAATTGAAGGATTCTGATTCCTTTATGGAGCGGCAAGCTGATGTCGCAGTTTTTGTGAAATTGTATCCGAAACATTTCCAGATTGTTTCTGATAATCATTCGATTTTGTCCATTCATTATTATTAACCTACACTGGAATGTGCGCAAAAAACCAAAAAATAGACAGCAACTCCTTAGACGATGCCAAAGCGTAGTCGTTAGTTAAACCTATTTCGATCAAACATTCTCCCATTTCCTCTCCTTTGCCTTTCGTACTATCTCCAAACTGTCTCTGAACATCTTATATATAAAGCTGAATGTCTGTTTGTATGTATGTCTGTCTGTCTGTCTGTATGTCTGTCTGTGTGTACGTATGTTCCGAATAGAAAATTCCATTTCTGAACCGATCCGGACCAAACTTGGCACACATACACTTCGGGCCCCGGCGCGTGTCATAGGCTACTTTTCGTCATCGATCGATATCGATTTTATCGATTTTTTTGCAAAATTTGAGCTACGGGGCTGGGATTTGGCACAGGGGGGTAATCGAGCATGCTGATCACCCCCGTGGGGGTGATCGATGATTGAAAAAATCGATAAAATCGACATCAATCGATAACGAAAAGTGGACTGTGACACCCGCCGGGGCCCGAAGTGTATGTGTGCCAAGTTTGGTTCGGATCGGTTAAGAAATGGAATTTTCTATTCGGAACATACGGCGGAGCCGGGTATGCCAGCTAGTGAGCTATAATCTTGGCGTATAAGGGTATTTTTCACTTTGCATTTACCATGTTCCTGTGTTCATTAGGAACTGGCAAAAAGTTTGGAATTCTTCAAATTTGTTTGTCTGCTGCCGATTTGACTGCCAATGCTTGGGATTTGTCTATGATGCAATTGATACTGAGTGTAGACCAATTTTGTTTCCATTTTTGTCTGGAAAGCTTGTAAAAGCAATGCGTTACAATACAAATGTAACGATAAGCAGAGCGAGTGTAAACATCAACACAGTGAAGTGGTAAAAAAGACTTCTGTTTATGCTCTAACATCCACATCGACGACGAATTGCAGACTTTTTTCAGCAAAACCAACTTGAGTTTGAATAAAATTGAATATATTACTTTTTTTGCTTGCAAGTACACAAGTCGTTTGCACATTTTCATAACACATGCAGACCGCTTTCGAAAACGCAATTTATTCCCGAAGATACATGCATACATCCACTGCTACCCTTTTCGATTTTTCATATTTGAGCAAACAAATTGCCAATTTTATTGTGTTTGCGCGCGTGTTGTGTGTGTGTCTGCAATTTGTATTTTTCAGAAATTATTGCTAGTAAAAACAAAGAATAAAACTGCAAATCAAAAGAAGTGCAACGAATTAAAATGAACTATAGTTACCGTTGCTCAAACCTAATGAAAATGTGCATGCTCGTGAGCCTTCCTTTCGACAATGCTGAGATAAGTCTACTATGCGTTACCAATAGCGTTTCGCAGTACACAAGTAAAGACACCATTTTCTTGTGTATAACTGCTAGTTGAATAGGTAAAAACCACACACATATACACACATACTCACATACACAAGTACACAAGAGATATAGGTGTGTTCACATACATACTTAAACACATACAGATATATTCATACATATAGGGCTTATCAAATTGAGTGTCGTTTGCACCAGCATCTATATCTTCGCGCTATACTCTGCGCCTCTTCTGCGGGGCTGCTCTCTGAGCACTTTCCCAGGGCGAGCGTGGGAAAGGGAGCCTCAATCGGGTAGGGGAACGAAAGCCGCCAGTTTGAGCCGCCTTTCGCGGCTAACTGGTCCCGCAACGTTGTTGCATGTCGTTCCAGGACCAGCAGTCCGCATAGGCGACCGAAACTGGCGGCTTCCGTTCCTCCACCCGCCTCAATCGACTGGAAGTGATTAGGAAGCATGTGCCGCAGAAGAGACGCAGAGACCACCGCGAAGATGGAGATGCTGATGCAAATGACACTCAATTTGATAAGCCCTGTATCTTATATATAAAGCTGAATGTCTGTTTGTATGCCTGTCTGTGTGTCTGTCTGTCTGTCTGTATGTATGTTTGTGTATACGTATGTTCCGAATAGAAAATTCCATTTTTGAACCGATCCGGACCAAACTTGGCACACATACACTTCGGGCCCCGGCGGGTGTCATAGGCTACTTTTCGTATCGATCGATATCGATTTTATCGATTTTATCGATTTTTTTGCAAAGTTTGAGCACGAGGCTGGGAGTTTGCACAGGGGGGTAATCGAGCATGGGGAGTCCGAATACAATATTAGTTTTTGAAATCGTCCACTACTTTTATCGATTTTATCGATTTTTTGCAAAGTTTGAGCTGCGGGGCTGGGAGTTTGCACAGGGGGGTAATCGAGCATGGGGATTCCGAATGCAATATTAGTTTTCAGGATTATCGATTACTTTTATCGATTTTATCGATTTTTTTTGCAAAGTTTGAGCTGCGGGGCTGGGAGTTTTCACAGGGTGGTAATCGAGCATGGGGATTACGAGTTCGATATTAGTTTGGCGCTATTCGGCTAACCAGGCCCCAAAATTTTGTCGTGGAGCTTGCTCAGATTCGTGTATAAGGGTTATCTTACATGCTGATTACAGATATCACACTTTCGTCGCAGAGAGTCTCCCCATGTGGTTACGATAGGTGTGCGGTAGGAAGTCAAAATCATGGATTCGGCTGGAGTTCGGTCCAGAGAACTTATTCGACATGCTGATTACGAATTTTATACTCTCTCTGCATATTGGGACCTCTCCATAGAGTTAGGGTGGTTATATACGGTGTGGGGTCGAAAACATAGATTTGCTTCAAACTTCGTCTAGGGTGGTCATTTAGCGCGCTGAACATAAATATCATGTTGATTTCGCAGGATGGTGCATTTTCTTGGGTTACGGTGGGTGTTGATGGGTCGAAGTTCCAGATTTTCTCAAAACCTTACCTGTGACGGTTCAAAAGTATACTGCTTATGAATATGAAACTTGCTCGCTGTCATAACGCATTAGTTAGTGAAGTTATGGTGAGTTTCAGGATTTGAATAAACAGGGCCAATTTAGATCTTAGATATTTATTAAATGGGGAAACGGTCGTTTTGCATGGCGGTCTCCAGCGCCATCCTGATAACCTGTCCCAACGTGTAACGCACGCGGCAAATCTCCCTCCCCCTGATTTGCTTAGGCAAAAGCTGCCGAAGGGTGCGCACGCGACAAATCTCCCTCCCCTATTTCTCCTTAGGCAAAAGCCGCCGAAGGATGTATCGCGCGCGGCAGTGGTCCTATAAGGAAAGCATTACGGTCGTGGGAAACTTTTATACCACATGAATTGCCTTTATCGCGGGGACTGAGCACGATATATTTTAAAAAGCATTTAGTGATTCCCTGCCAAGGTTTCAGGCAGGTTTATGATTTTTACCCGCTGCCACGCGATGACTATGATATTGTCATCAACGGCTCAAATAACTCCCACATACCGAGTTTGAGCAAGATCCGTCACAAAAACATTTTGGGGCTTGGATAGCCGAATAACGCCATCAGTTTTTAGAATTATCCTTACTTTTATCGATTTTATTGTTTTTTGTGCAAAGTTTGAGCTACGGGGCTGGATGGTTGATGAGGAAGGTAGGTGAGCATACTGATTACTCACGCAGCGGGAATAGGGAATGTAGAAGTGGGCACAGGTAAAGGGGTACAGGGATAGAAATAGAACCTTTATCGTTTTTGACAGGGCCAGGCGGAGCCGGGTAACCAGCTGATACGCATATATTACATATGTTTGTATATACAGGGTGTCCCAAAAAGATGTGCACACTGTTTGATCGTTAATAACTCTTTTTCTTTCATGTCTTTTGCCAAGCTTGAAGTACCATTTTGTAGAGCGAGGTCCAACTTAGATTTGCAATAAGGAGTGAATCACTAATCTCCCTTCGTTGCTGTAGGATTATTACGATATGAACTTCCAGCATACAGCGTCACTGTGAAATAGATCCTTTGAGAAATAATTTTCAAAAATTTGAAAGTTTGTATGGCAAGGTTTTCAGGCGTGCTGATTTTACTAAATGACTTTTCATGAGTTTTTCGAGCTTTCTTGGTGGCGTATTCACATTTCTGACGAACATTGGAAAAACAGTTGTTATCCTAAATCTGAAATAACTAATGAAAGAAGCATTATACTGAAGCACTATTTTCTTATTCACAATCAGCGACTTCGATTAGCCCGCTTCAGAAGTTTCTGGCTTGTCTAGCTTTCCAAGGCAAAATACCGGCGAAATACCGCTTTCAGTAGCTCAAAATCTTCCTCGAAGTTTCTACAGTAATCTTACAGTAATGAAAAGCGATATCGATGATTCTTTCCAAGCCCCAAATCTAAGTTGAACCCCGCACTATGTAATGGTACCTCAAACTTGGCAAAAGACATGAAAGCAGGAAAGTTATTAACTATCAAACAGTGTGCACATCTTTTTGGGACATCCTGTATATAATTATGCTTTTCTACTCCCTAAACCTACTTGAAGAATATCGAAAGTTTTTCATATTAAATACTCTGCTCCCATCCTATGATGCATTGTCTTGGTTGGGTAAAACCCATAACTTATGACGCTCCAACTTGGCTGAGTATCATTTCAATTGCGGAAGTTGGTCGCGGAATGTGATTTCAACATCACTCTCCCTTTTACTGACAACGGTTAGAGAGGACAAGAAAAAGGTAAGTTCTTTTTTATTAATTTTATTATCCTTCTCTCCCTACTGGTGAGTTCCGGGGAGGGCTCAATAACCATTTCGTCCTCCTTTTATTTCGTTTATGCTTGTTTTAAACATTAGTTTCTCTACTTCATAATCCTTGTCTTTGTTTTTGTTACCTTTCCATTTATCACATACAAATCAATAAATCAAATTTTATAATGAGATAAGTAATTGTACTATCAAATTGTTTCTTGAATATTGTATTAGTCTAGTAATGAAATCGTGACCAGGTGTAATTGGTTATTGAGGTTTGATACAAAATGGCAGTATAATTATCGTTCATACTGTCAACGCGCGTAATTACATTCATCACCTATGGAATGACAACGAAGAACATTGTTGCTGAAACATCATTGAAAATTTTTATCTAGTTTGAATGAGCATTAGGACAATAAAAATTTTTTTCAAGATTCCGTGACTAAGAAAGTTTGTTAGAATGGATACGTATCACAAGATTACATGACCCAAAAAGAAAAACTTTTGAAAAGCTGTAGCAAGAATTAACCAATGACATATCGAAGTATATTTGAACTTATACTGAGAACCAAAGTTACTCGTTTAATTTCGAATATCACTGGGATAGACCGTTCAAATAGCCAAGTGGTGCAGGAGTTTCACACGACATACCTGCGATCCGATTAATCATATTTTCCTTCAGATCAAGGATATATAAGAATGTTTGTTGTAGGTAAAAATTAACTATGAGTTCTAGAGACATTTTGTATCCAAAGGCCGAACCAGACTAATGGAACACAATAAAAACAATAATACTAACATCAAATTAAGCCGGGAACAAACGCTTCTAGTCTATGACAATGAGAAACTGAGGTGCGTTGAAGTATTGGAGTTTGTTTGACGAGATATAACAAAGTGGATGATTTATACCTTTCAAGCTTGATATAAAGAAGTTTATTAACACATTGACGACCGCTTGACACACATGGTGTGTCAAGCAATGACTACCGTGTGGGACCGCTTGACACACATAGTGTGTCAAGGCCTATTTAACGTTGAAACTAGCGATCACCCTTGGGGTAAAATCACATTAGGGGTTTTCTTAGGCGCTGAATCTGAAAATGATATTCATTTCTTATAGTGACCTCTTGTAACGATACGGCAGGCGTACTATGGGCAATATTATGGGCCGCTTTGACTAAAAATGGTTTACTGATGATATGAGCGGGCCTAGTTGTGTTCACGTAACGTCTTTTTACTTCAAGACAAGCAATGGGAGGTACTGTAAGCCCACGATAGGTAATGATATAAAAATTAGGAGCCTTTTACCGAATCGCTCACTATAGTGATTTTTCGACATATTGTAGGTGCTTTTGACAGCTGGAGTAGGAAAATCAATTCCTTTTTTTTTTGAAATAACAACAAAATCTGGCACTGAGCAGTAGCAACATTTGGATCAACCAAATGGTGCATGGCTCATCCATTTTTGGAAATACATTTTTATTTGTTTTCAAACTTCTTAACTCCAAAGATCCACATAGCCGAGGAAATGTTGTAGAAGATATACAACGTTATTACGGATAATGCCACTTATACAATAGCCGATAGACTGAAACCCGCACATAAGCAAATAGCCAGAAAAGGTAGATTTAGCTATGTAAGAGCGTACTCAACATTTTTTATGCTTATTTTGAAAGCATTGCAAGCAAAAAAACTTTTTGCATTTGCTGCACTTAGTATTGACTCTCTTGGATCTTCTCGTCGCGATGGCGTTTCCATAGCTCCGTGCAAAGTCCTTGTAACATTTTACACATCGTCGCCTCGCACTCCGTTTTGGTCCTGTGATTTCCTCTAACTTATGCTTGTTTGTGGGTGTTTCAGGCTGTGCGTTCAGCCAGGAGCGAATCAAAGATTTTTTGAAATCAATCAATCGCGTTGCTCCACATGTCATGTTGTAGATGTGCCAAGCGTTGATTACTGCTGTCTGGTCCATGATATGGAAGAAAATTCTTATATACCACTTGGAGGTTTTTCTAATGGATGGATAATAGGCTGCCATTTGATCGGAAATATCGATGAAAGATTTTCCAGAATTATAATCTGAGACGACAAGCGGCTTCCCTAAATCGTTCTCCCTACTGTCGTGGACTGTGGACAACATCAGCACATCCCTTATCTTTCCACTTCAACACCAAAATCCCGCTTTGATTCTGCCACGCGATGACTCCCCTCGTCTCAGCTTCGTCTCAATTACATCTCTGGGCAGCCCTCGTCTATTCTTCTTGACAGTGGCGACAAGATTTGTATCTCTAGAAAGTGATTTTTTTTGCCAGAGGTATGCTGTATACCAGTTGTTAGTATACAAGGTTCTGCCGCACTCCAAAAGTCTATCCATGAGCTTCATAGCAACATCCTAGCCCACACTTCCTTCTCTAAGATGCGGCTGTTTTCCAGCGTAGATGCTCATTTTATATGTGTATCCTCCTCTGGTGCATAACTTGAAAATTTTGATTCCATATCTGTGTCTTTTTTGGGGAGGTACTGTCGGAATACGATTCGTCGTCTGAATGGTACCAAAGATTCATCTATGCAAACGTCTTTGCCTGGTTTATATATGCCTTCAAAACGCAAATTCATCTCGTTGAGAAATCTCTCCACTTTGTACAGTCTATTACTTTTGTTGGCTGTTGCATTATCCGCGAGATGAATATTTCCTAGAAGGAATTTGGCTGTCGTCATAACTCTTGCGCCAATAGGATTACCACCAAAAACCAGATCTGTCGACCAATAATAGCGCAGTGAGGGCAGCTTGACGATCCCCATTTGCATTGTCAAGGCAAAAAACCTCTTCAATTCAGTCTCTGATGTTTCAGCCCAAGAACAGTCCTTCGTTTGCCATACCGATTTGTTTTTTTGCAGATATAGCTCAGCAAATCATCGGCGACAAAAAGACTATAAAAGTCAATTGGCTCTGTGCAATCCACGATGTCTGGATAAACTCCGAAGAAAGCATTGAAAGTGTGTCTATTTCTGAGCCGAATATCCCTCGTCCACACATCACCTGCGATTTCGTCGTTGGTCTCGTCTTCTTCGGTTTCACCTTCGCCTGTCTCTTGTGTATCAAATATTTCATCCACCTCTTCGGATCCAACAAGCGATCTGCTCTCTTCTTCGTCACTATCTGCCAACAACAGTTCAAAACTATCCTCTTCAACACCGTCCATCGCAATTAAGTTCAGTTATGTGTGCCAAAGCTCAGGTAGCAAACCATTAGCATATACTGGCTAATAGGGAACTTTTTTCTGATTATCACGTAAGCCATCTTATTGATTGGATTGGATCACCATAAATTCTACTCCAAAATGAAATGTTGCTGGATGAGATTCTATGGGAACTAAAACTACTTTCAAAATATTATATTTTGAGAAATTACTATTCTATTGCAAGAAAAATCAAAAAATTTGGGAAGTTTGCGCATACTGCAAATCTACCTTGGGCAATGCCAGAAATCTGCCTCGCAAGCTATAATGGCATCGTAATTGTTTATTCAATACAAGGATAGTTTTTCAACTTTTTTTAGATGGTTGGAAAATTTACGATCAACAATTAGGATCAAATCAGTTACAGTACCTCTATCGTAACGCAACTGTATAGCACTACAGCAGTCTGCAACTGCCATATTCGGAATCAGCGCATCCAATAACCTAAGAATAGCGCTGATCCCCTGAAAAATTAACCTCCGATCGTCTTGGTCCCATGTGGCAGACAGTCGCAATTACGCGCGGTCGTCAATGTGTTAAAGAGGCTCACATTGAGGCCAATCGACGTTGACCCGAGATTGTATTTAGAAAAGGTCCAATAATATTGGCAGGGAACATGTAAGTGTTAACGAAATTGTAGCTCGAAAACATCAAATTTTATTAACAATTGTGTTATTCGTATATGTATGCTTCATCTAAACACTATCAAGCGACAGTGATCTATCTATCTATAAAATGGACGCTTGGAGGGGATTACTTCTAGAGGAGATTATGAACAGTTTTGAAAAAAAAAAGGTGCAGGTGAGTGAATTTTCTATTAGTTAGTGAATACTATTAGCATCATTCAATTTATGATATTTTATGTGGGGAAAAGGAAGTTGATTCAATCATATCTTTAAAATGGCGAGGTGACGCGTGGATCATCAAGGCTAATAGAAATTAAGTGAAACAAACCACTAAAAAGCATCCACTCACTAGCGGGACAGCAATGACGTAACTATAAACTTCAATCTAAAAAGTATAAAATATTTTTCATATTGATATTTTTAATTGTAAGTACTTTTTGATATTTGAAAGTTCAATTTTGTAGAGATAGTTTTTGATTTTATATTGTTATTTGTTTGCGTTGTAAACTGATATTATTTCATTTTTATTTTGTTCATCATTTTATATTTACGATATAGTAATCTGTCTGTTCTATCAAACTAACTTTATCTGTTACTACTCAATATCCTCTCCTATAATATAAGCCCGATCCCAAAAAACGAGACGGCGAGGATGGTCCACCCACATGTATGCTTCAGCGGGTGTTTTGAATAGACGCCAGCTTCCGAACAGGGCCTTATTGTGTAGAGACGCGACGGTGCGATCATGAGGTCAAGAGGACGCAGACGTCTTAGCGCGAACGAGAGGCCACGACACGCAGGGTACGCTCTGCTGCTGCAATGGGTGTGTTGAAAGACGCAAGCGCGTGCCAAGGGTGTTGAAATTGCGAGGTGGACATTGTTGCATAGTTATAGCAGCATACCATTTGATCCGCTCACATTCGATCTCAGTATTCACTATGCTTCCACTTTTCCGCCAAATTCTGAGAAGATCTTCGAACTCGCTTTTGGGAGCTTTTGCTCTGGATGAATTTGATTTTTCTCCCCAGATTGTTCGCGTGAGTGCGAGAGTGACATTGCGAAAGGAAGCTCTACAGCGATGACTGGGGCAAGACAAAATTTTAGCACGATATGAACCACTTTTCCGCCAAATTCTGAGAAAATTTTCGAAAATCTCGCCTTTGGGAGCTTTTGCTCTGGGTGAATTTGATTTTTCCCTCCAGATTGTAAGCGTGAGTGCGAGAGTGACATTGCGAAAGGAAGCTGTACAGCGATGACTGGGGAAAAACAATGTTTTAGCACGATATGAACCACTTTTCCGCCAAATTCTGAGAAAATCTTCGAAAATCTCGCTTTTGGGAGCTTTTGCTTGGGTGAATTTGATTTTTCCTTCCAAATTGTAAGCGTGAGTGCGAGAGTGACATTGCGAAAGGAAGCTGTACAGCGATGACTGGGGCAAGACAAAATTTTAGCACGATATGAACCGCTTATCCGCCAAATTCTGAGAAAATCTTCGAAAATCTCGCTTTTGGGAGCTTTTGCTTGGGTGAATTTGATTTTTCCTTCCAAATTGTAAGCGTGAGTGCGAGAGTGACATTGCGAAAGGAAGCTGTACAGCGATGACTGGGGAAAGACAAAATTTTAGCACGATATGAACCACATTTCCGCCAAATTCTGAGAAAATCTTCGAAAATCTCGCTTTTGGGAGCTTTTGCTTGGGTGAATTTGATTTTTCCTTCCAAATTGTAAGCGTGAGTGCGAGAGTGACATTGCGAAAGGAAGCTGTACAGCGATGACTGGGGAAAAACAATGTTTTAGCACGATATGAACCACTTATCCGCCAAATTCTGAGAAAATCTTCGAAAATCTCGCTTTTGGGAGCTTTTGCTCTGGGTGAATTTGATTTTTCCCTCCAGATTGTAAGCGTGAGTGCGAGAGTGACATTGCGAAAGGAAGCTGTACAGCGATGACTGGGGAAAGACAAAATTTTAGCACGATATGAACCACTTATCCGCCAAATTCTGAGAAAATCTTCGAAAATCTCGCTTTTGGGAGCTTTTGCTTGGGTGAATTTGATTTTTCCCTCCAGATTGTAAGCGTGAGTGCGAGAGTGACATTGCGAAAGGAAGCTGTACAGCGATGACTGGGGAAAGACAAAATTTTAGCACGATATGAACCACTTATCCGCCAAATTCTGAGAAAATCTTCGAAAATCTCGCTTTTGGGAGCTTTTGCTTGGGTGAATTTGATTTTTCCTTCCAAATTGTAAGCGTGAGTGCGAGAGTGACATTGCGAAAGGAAGCTGTACAGCGATGACTGGGGAAAGACAAAATTTTAGCACGATATGAACCACTTATCCGCCAAATTCTGAGAAAATCTTCGAAAATCTCGCTTTTGGGAGCTTTTGCTTGGGTGAATTTGATTTTTCCTTCCAAATTGTAAGCGTGAGTGCGAGAGTGACATTGCGAAAGGAAGCTGTACAGCGATGACTGGGGAAAGACAAAATTTTAGCACGATATGAACCACTTATCCGCCAAATTCTGAGAAAATCTTCGAAAATCTCGCTTTTGGGAGCTTTTGCTTGGGTGAATTTGATTTTTCCTTCCAAATTGTAAGCGTGAGTGCGAGAGTGACATTGCGAAAGGAAGCTGTACAGCGATGACTGGGGAAAGACAAAATTTTAGCACGATATGAACCACTTATCCGCCAAATTCTGAGAAAATCTTCGAAAATCTCGCTTTTGGGAGCTTTTGCTCTGGGTGAATTTGATTTTTCCCTCCAGATTGTAAGCGTGAGTGCGAGAGTGACATTGCGAAAGGAAGCTGTACAGCGATGACTGGGGAAAGACAAAATTTTAGCACGATATGAACCACTTATCCGCCAAATTCTGAGAAAATCTTCGAAAATCTCGCTTTTGGGAGCTTTTGCTCTGGGTGAATTTGATTTTTCCCTCCAGATTGTAAGCGTGAGTGCGAGAGTGACATTGCGAAAGGAAGCTGTACAGCGATGACTGGGGAAAGACAAAATTTTAGCACGATATGAACCACTTATCCGCCAAAATCTGAGAAAATCTTCGAAAATCTCGCTTTTGGGAGCTTTTGCTCTGAGTGAATTTGATTTTTCCCTCCAGATTGTAAGCGTGAGTGCGAGAGTGACATTGCGAAAGGAAGCTGTACAGCGATGACTGGGGAAAGACAAAATTTTAGCACGATATGAACCACTTATCCGCCAAATTCTGAGAAAATCTTCGAAAATCTCGCTTTTGGGAGCTTTTGCTCTGGGTGAATTTGATTTTTCCCTCCAGATTGTAAGCGTGAGTGCGAGAGTGACATTGCGCAAGGAAGCTGTACAGCGATGACTGGGGAAAGACAAAATTTTAGCACGATATGAACCACTTATCCGCCAAATTCTGAGAAAATCTTCGAAAATCTCGCTTTTGGGAGCTTTTGCTCTGGGTGAATTTGATTTTTCCCTCCAGATTGTAAGCGTGAGTGCGAGAGTGACATTGCGAAAGGAAGCTGTACAGCGATGACTGGGGAAAGACAAAATTTTAGCACGATATGAACCACTTATCCGCCAAATTCTGAGAAAATCTTCGAAAATCTCGCTTTTGGGAGCTTTTGCTCTGGGTGAATTTGATTTTTCCCTCCAGATTGTAAGCGTGAGTGCGAGAGTGACATTGCGAAAGGAAGCTGTACAGCGATGACTGGGGAAAGACAAAATTTTAGCACGATATGAACCACTTATCCGCCAAATTCTGAGAAAATCTTCGAAAATCTCGCTTTTGGGAGCTTTTGCTCTGGGTGAATTTGATTTTTCCCTCCAGATTGTAAGCGTGAGTGCGAGAGTGACATTGCGCAAGGAAGCTGTACAGCGATGACTGGGGAAAGACAAAATTTTAGCACGATATGAACCACTTATCCGCCAAATTCTGAGAAAATCTTCGAAAATCTCGCTTTTGGGAGCTTTTGCTCTGGGTGAATTTGATTTTTCCCTCCAGATTGTAAGCGTGAGTGCGAGAGTGACATTGCGAAAGGAAGCTGTACAGCGATGACTGGGGAAAGACAAAATTTTAGCACGATATGAACCACTTATCCGCCAAATTCTGAGAAAATCTTCGAAAATCTCGCTTTTGGGAGCTTTTGCTCTGGGTGAATTTGATTTTTCCCTCCAGATTGTAAGCGTGAGTGCGAGAGTGACATTGCGAAAGGAAGCTGTACAGCGATGACTGGGGAAAGACAAAATTTTAGCACGATATGAACCACTTATCCGCCAAATTCTGAGAAAATCTTCGAAAATCTCGCTTTTGGGAGCTTTTGCTCTGGGTGAATTTGATTTTTCCCTCCAGATTGTAAGCGTGAGTGCGAGAGTGACATTGCGAAAGGAAGCTGTACAGCGATGACTGGGGAAAGACAAAATTTTAGCACGATATGAACCACTTATCCGCCAAAATCTGAGAAAATCTTCGAAAATCTCGCTTTTGGGAGCTTTTGCTCTGAGTGAATTTGATTTTTCCCTCCAGATTGTAAGCGTGAGTGCGAGAGTGACATTGCGAAAGGAAGCTGTACAGCGATGACTGGGGAAAGACAAAATTTTAGCACGATATGAACCACTTATCCGCCAAATTCTGAGAAAATCTTCGAAAATCTCGCTTTTGGGAGCTTTTGCTCTGGGTGAATTTGATTTTTCCCTCCAGATTGTAAGCGTGAGTGCGAGAGTGACATTGCGAAAGGAAGCTGTACAGCGATGACTGGGGAAAGACAAAATTTTAGCACGATATGAACCACTTATCCGCCAAAATCTGAGAAAATCTTCGAAAATCTCGCTTTTGGGAGCTTTTGCTCTGAGTGAATTTGATTTTTCCCTCCAGATTGTAAGCGTGAGTGCGAGAGTGACATTGCGAAAGGAAGCTGTACAGCGATGACTGGGGAAAGACAAAATTTTAGCACGATATGAACCACTTATCCGCCAAATTCTGAGAAAATCTTCGAAAATCTCGCTTTTGGGAGCTTTTGCTCTGGGTGAATTTGATTTTTCCCTCCAGATTGTAAGCGTGAGTGCGAGAGTGACATTGCGCAAGGAAGCTGTACAGCGATGACTGGGGAAAGACAAAATTTTAGCACGATATGAACCACTTATCCGCCAAATTCTGAGAAAATCTTCGAAAATCTCGCTTTTGGGAGCTTTTGCTCTGGGTGAATTTGATTTTTCCCTCCAGATTGTAAGCGTGAGTGCGAGAGTGACATTGCGAAAGGAAGCTGTACAGCGATGACTGGGGAAAGACAAAATTTTAGCACGATATGAACCACTTATCCGCCAAAATCTGAGAAAATCTTCGAAAATCTCGCTTTTGGGAGCTTTTGCTCTGAGTGAATTTGATTTTTCCCTCCAGATTGTAAGCGTGAGTGCGAGAGTGACATTGCGAAAGGAAGCTGTACAGCGATGACTGGGGAAAGACAAAATTTTAGCACGATATGAACCACTTATCCGCCAAATTCTGAGAAAATCTTCGAAAATCTCGCTTTTGGGAGCTTTTGCTCTGGGTGAATTTGATTTTTCCCTCCAGATTGTAAGCGTGAGTGCGAGAGTGACATTGCGAAAGGAAGCTGTACAGCGATGACTGGGGAAAGACAAAATTTTAGCACGATATGAACCACTTATCCGCCAAAATCTGAGAAAATCTTCGAAAATCTCGCTTTTGGGAGCTTTTGCTCTGAGTGAATTTGATTTTTCCCTCCAGATTGTAAGCGTGAGTGCGAGAGTGACATTGCGAAAGGAAGCTGTACAGCGATGACTGGGGAAAGACAAAATTTTAGCACGATATGAACCACTTATCCGCCAAATTCTGAGAAAATCTTCGAAAATCTCGCTTTTGGGAGCTTTTGCTCTGGGTGAATTTGATTTTTCCCTCCAGATTGTAAGCGTGAGTGCGAGAGTGACATTGCGAAAGGAAGCTGTACAGCGATGACTGGGGAAAGACAAAATTTTAGCACGATATGAACCACTTATCCGCCAAAATCTGAGAAAATCTTCGAAAATCTCGCTTTTGGGAGCTTTTGCTCTGAGTGAATTTGATTTTTCCCTCCAGATTGTAAGCGTGAGTGCGAGAGTGACATTGCGAAAGGAAGCTGTACAGCGATGACTGGGGAAAGACAAAATTTTAGCACGATATGAACCACTTATCCGCCAAATTCTGAGAAAATCTTCGAAAATCTCGCTTTTGGGAGCTTTTGCTCTGGGTGAATTTGATTTTTCCCTCCAGATTGTAAGCGTGAGTGCGAGAGTGACATTGCGCAAGGAAGCTGTACAGCGATGACTGGGGAAAGACAAAATTTTAGCACGATATGAACCACTTATCCGCCAAATTCTGAGAAAATCTTCGAAAATCTCGCTTTTGGGAGCTTTTGCTCTGGGTGAATTTGATTTTTCCCTCCAGATTGTAAGCGTGAGTGCGAGAGTGACATTGCGAAAGGAAGCTGTACAGCGATGACTGGGGAAAGACAAAATTTTAGCACGATATGAACCACTTATCCGCCAAAATCTGAGAAAATCTTCGAAAATCTCGCTTTTGGGAGCTTTTGCTCTGAGTGAATTTGATTTTTCCCTCCAGATTGTAAGCGTGAGTGCGAGAGTGACATTGCGAAAGGAAGCTGTACAGCGATGACTGGGGAAAGACAAAATTTTAGCACGATATGAACCACTTATCCGCCAAATTCTGAGAAAATCTTCGAAAATCTCGCTTTTGGGAGCTTTTGCTCTGGGTGAATTTGATTTTTCCCTCCAGATTGTAAGCGTGAGTGCGAGAGTGACATTGCGCAAGGAAGCTGTACAGCGATGACTGGGGAAAGACAAAATTTTAGCACGATATGAACCACTTATCCGCCAAATTCTGAGAAAATCTTCGAAAATCTCGCTTTTGGGAGCTTTTGCTCTGGGTGAATTTGATTTTTCCCTCCAGATTGTAAGCGTGAGTGCGAGAGTGACATTGCGAAAGGAAGCTGTACAGCGATGACTGGGGAAAGACAAAATTTTAGCACGATATGAACCACTTATCCGCCAAATTCTGAGAAAATCTTCGAAAATCTCGCTTTTGGGAGCTTTTGCTCTGGGTGAATTTGATTTTTCCCTCCAGATTGTAAGCGTGAGTGCGAGAGTGACATTGCGAAAGGAAGCTGTACAGCGATGACTGGGGAAAGACAAAATTTTAGCACGATATGAACCACTTATCCGCCAAATTCTGAGAAAATCTTCGAAAATCTCGCTTTTGGGAGCTTTTGCTCTGGGTGAATTTGATTTTTCCCTCCAGATTGTAAGCGTGAGTGCGAGAGTGACATTGCGAAAGGAAGCTGTACAGCGATGACTGGGGAAAGACAAAATTTTAGCACGATATGAACCACTTATCCGCCAAAATCTGAGAAAATCTTCGAAAATCTCGCTTTTGGGAGCTTTTGCTCTGAGTGAATTTGATTTTTCCCTCCAGATTGTAAGCGTGAGTGCGAGAGTGACATTGCGAAAGGAAGCTGTACAGCGATGACTGGGGAAAGACAAAATTTTAGCACGATATGAACCACTTATCCGCCAAAATCTGAGAAAATCTTCGAAAATCTCGCTTTTGGGAGCTTTTGCTCTGAGTGAATTTGATTTTTCCCTCCAGATTGTAAGCGTGAGTGCGAGAGTGACATTGCGAAAGGAAGCTGTACAGCGATGACTGGGGAAAGACAAAATTTTAGCACGATATGAACCACTTATCCGCCAAATTCTGAGAAAATCTTCGAAAATCTCGCTTTTGGGAGCTTTTGCTCTGGGTGAATTTGATTTTTCCCTCCAGATTGTAAGCGTGAGTGCGAGAGTGACATTGCGCAAGGAAGCTGTACAGCGATGACTGGGGAAAGACAAAATTTTAGCACGATATGAACCACTTATCCGCCAAATTCTGAGAAAATCTTCGAAAATCTCGCTTTTGGGAGCTTTTGCTCTGGGTGAATTTGATTTTTCCCTCCAGATTGTAAGCGTGAGTGCGAGAGTGACATTGCGAAAGGAAGCTGTACAGCGATGACTGGGGAAAGACAAAATTTTAGCACGATATGAACCACTTTCCTCCCATTGAAAATATCTCTGAAAATGTTACTTTTGAGCGGTTGTGGCAATACATGTGCTGATAAATTGAAATTTCACTTGAGAAAATTATAGGTATGAAAGACGTTTATATATGGGTGTGCCCTACCCGCTTGCTAGCGACCCGTAGGGTCGCTAGTCTATAATATAAGCACTTTTTGAATCAACGGGATACGCAGCTGGAAGGCGACCGCTCACACCCGCGATGCAGTGTGCGTTTCTCTCGCAAGCACGCTCTCTGATCATTTCTTAGACTTGAGTGGGCATCGAAGTCCTCCTTTCAGCCGCCAATCCCGTTGAATTATAGAGTATACTGTTTTTTCCCTTTAACCTAAACTGATAAACCAGTTTCAGAACAATGTGCAGAAGCGTCTAGTTCAGCTGGATGAAGACGAAGAGAATGCTTGGATTATTCGTCCACTCTAAAGCGAGATATGGTTATGGTTCGGTGATGTCACATGAATCGGGCGACTGCGCGTCGTTTTTCAAGAAATACAAACGGTGTTGTACATCTCTGAGACCGCACAACTTTCTATGTTACCGAGCTTGTTCTAAGTCCCCTCTATCCCTTCCCACCTTCGCTTTTTTAGAGGTGATGTTCTCAATAATTCTGCGATTGATAATAATATTGAAGCTATAGGTTCCACCTTATGCCGAGAAGGAATTTGCGCGGAGTATGCTTTACCCAAGAGATCGACAATCTCAGTCATCGCATTTCTAGTTGATTACACTTTGTATTTACACAGAAGTTCTGGACATACTTATACTGTTTGTCATAGAAGACGTGAACAGTCACCCATTTTTATGTACATTCAACTAATCCTCCCAACGCAAAGCAAATATTTGAGCGCGTGGAAAAGTAGAAGAAATTTAAGTTGCCACGATTAACCAGACAGCTTTTCCGGTGCTACAAAAGAAAGGTGTCGTGGTCTGGATCATTCTTAGTCGTTTAATTTCGATGGTATTGAACTCAAGCCTCAGTCCAATTCTGCTTTGGAAAAGTCCAGTTGCTGGAAGACGTGAATTTTGCATGAAAATTTCTTTTTTCTTATTCATTTGATTTCGATGGTATTGAACTCAGGCCTCAGTCCAGTTCTGCTTTGAAAATCCAGTTGCTGGAAGGCGTGAATTTCGCATGAAAATTTCTTTTGTCTTTGTAATTCTTGACAGTCTTGTCAAGACTGTCAAAGCTCTAAGTATGTGGCCATTCTGTGAATGTAGGTTCATTAGCAAACACAATTCCTTTGCAAAGCTTTTTTTATCCTGCTTAACTGCAAGATAGATTCTTCTTTCACTATGTTTTTTCTATCCTTTTCAAACTTCCCACATCGTTTGCCACGTGTATCAGTACTTGACTCAATTCACGTAATGTTTGATAAGTTATCCTACATTGTGTCTCTTTAATATCATATTTGCAACTTGTTTTCGAGATGATCTTTGTGAAAAGCACTGCCCCAAGTTCTCTTGCTGCACCTTCTGTCCTGCACGACACACAGCTTGTGAATAGAATCACTGACCACTTCAAACACTCGAATGGACGAATTTGAAAAAGATTCAGTGAAGATCATTGTTTCCCACTTCTCCCCGCCATTGCTTCGCTCACTTGAAACTGGCATAAAACATACGCATTGCTCACGACCTCTTCATAGAATCAGTCTAGAAAGAGTAGATGGAGAAGTTCGTAATATTGATTCTGCGTGTGATGTGGACCGTTTATTTAGGATGATACAAGGAGCTGGAAAAGATTTTGGCTTAAAGTTCTTCGACTGCGAAATCCCAGCGTTTTTGTTTCCTCCTGCTCGTCTACTTAATAATTCGCAATCATGCCTTTTTTTTTCGATTTTTGCCATTTCGTACCCAGCCGGATTATCATGAAAAGATTGCCTTTGAACTATTCATGGGATTTGTATTCAAGGTAGCTTAGCGTGGCAATGCTTTATAACTGTTTGTTCTGAAGTCGGAAACTTGTCAAAATTTGCATAATCTCGAAACGTTCGAGGTTGCAAAGAGCTCAAAATGGAGCTCAATCCGATAAACACAACTCTTGCGTATTTGAAAGCCTCAAAAAGTTTGACAATTGATGGACGTTGATTGTATTTCGCTCACGATTCAAGCAGAAAGGCGAATGCAAAATCAGGACAATATCAATAACAAAAAAGTCGAAAAGAGTGGAAAATTAGCTCTAAACCTAGCGTACACAAAGCGCTTCTATAGCTGGGCTGATCGGTGCCCTCAGATTCAGAATGTCCACTAATCGAAATAGGCGAAGCGACGCTAAAGTTACGCGACTCAGGTAATCTTTCCTCATTGCACAGTTTATGAGCGGTATGTGGAATCAAAGATGGACATGTCCGATGCAAATTACATCTAGCTAGCGAGTCGACCTTCAACATATATTCTCCATAAGAACACTACGAGAAACTAGCAGATAGTATATATACAAAATAAGAGGCTTTGCCTTTGCAGCATCTGTCGACTTGGTTTGTTTCAAAATTGATCGAAATTTCACAGAAAAAGCCAAAGTAGCGCAAAACAGGCGGCCACGTTCAAGTAGCCGAAAAGCCGCAATATTTGTGCTTCGATGACGTGTAGTGGTCGCAACGTTCTTGAAGAAAGCCGGTTCATCATAGCTCTTCTGCTATGAGATTGATTAGCTTCGTCTACAACTTTGTCACTTCTTCAAATTTTCACTACTCGTGAAACAAATTCAAATCTGCAAAGTCTTTAGCACTTCTATATAGATAAACAGATGTCTTTTCTCAAGAACATAGTTAGCCGTCTGCGCCTCTGCTTGATGCTGTGGTTCTTGCTAACTATGTGACGCAAAATTTTTGTCTTTGCAGTACAAATCGATAATGAGAAGTACACACTTAGCACTATTCGCGTCTTATTCGATCATTCTGTTCATCTCTGTTCTCCCATTCTCCAACGTATCATTCATTTTCTGACTATGAGACACGAGCACGCTTTGCGTATGTCTGATTGACAAGTTTACGAGCTCGTTTCAACGCGTTTTGGTATTTTACTATCAGAAGTTCATGAAAAAACATGTTTAAACTTGCGTTGTTTAACAAGCTCGAACATGTTCTTTTATGTTTAACACGTTTCGGACCACGAAATCGCGCGCGGCGAAAAAGAGTGCACTTTCAGCCATTAGCCAACAAAGGGACCTCATTTCGTAGACTGTGTGCTACATCTGTAAACAGCTTGTCAAATAAGTTCCATACCCGAAGTTCTGAGTGAATCTGAAGTGTTTGAATTTTGTCGCTTGAAAAGGATCTCTGTGCTTTCCTAAATGATAGGAATAAGAACTCAGTTTCTAATAGTATCCAAAAGTATCTATGTTGTAAACGGCACACATCAGTATCAAAACTACGGTTTTTCTCTTTGATATCGAAGCAAAGGAAAGTTGCGACGTCGCACGAGTCGTTCGCGTTGCCGCACTTCGTTGCAACTGTTGTTCGATTTGTGCTCATATCTCCTAAAAAGAAGTATCGGCGGCGCAACTCTACAGAGTCATTCGAAAAGTAGAAGCTCAGGCCTTTGATTTGATAACCTTGGACTAAAAGAAAACTTCCTGTAAACGTCAAAAAGATCTCCCAAAGCAGCGTGCTGCACATGGTGCAGCACCGGTCCGAAACGTGTTAACAGTAATTTACCAAAACTCGTTAAAACGCACTTATAAACTAGTCAGTCAAAAGTAGTAGTAAAAGCACTTATAAACTAGTCAGTCGTAAGCAAAGCGTGCGCTTATTTATTAGTCAGACAATGAGATAATCAATGCCTGGTATCTGCTGCGATTGGAAAGAAAATGCGCAAATTGACAACTCCAATAGGGTCGTAACCAGGGTTAAGCAAGAGGTCAGGCACAAGTCTTTCCAAAACGACCCCCCCCCCCAGTGAAAGCCCCTAAACGACCCCTCTGCTTCACCTCCAGGACCTCAGGCTGTGATAATTCGAAGAGATCAGCCGTTTTTGGGAGGTTCTTGTTTTTTGGAGGTCTGTAGGTCGACTTTCTGCGATTGCACAGCACACGCAACTTGACGGCAAGTTTTGGATTTTGGATAGCCCTACTTTTAGAGCTATAATTCCCACAGGGGTGTATTGTTTGGCTCCAAATTTGCAGTATTGCAAGAAGAGGCTTTGAGTTCAATACTCATAGCAGAAATGGAGCGATTTTTAGATTTTGAAAACAAGTTAATCGGGTCAGGCGCAACCCCTCAAAAGCTCAGGCGGCCTGACCTTTTATGGGGTTGCGCCTGACCCGATTAACTTTATCATTGAAGAAGCTTTTTTAGACAAGTTTTATGTGAATCGCTAGCATAACCCTCGAAGATTCCACAGTAAGTGTTTGGACTTGATTCGACTTGTTTCGGCCTTGTGGTAATCCGTGGAGTTGAAGCAGTCATGGAGAAAAACGCCCCGGTCGGAATTTTGGCATTATTTCTTACTCCACTATTTGCAAGCGATACAAAGCGCGATTTTTAGCCTAGACTAGTAGGGAACAATACTTTGTTACGAGTACAAAAAAATTGACTTTTCTCACTTTTGAAAACAAGTTAATCATGTTTGAAAATCACGCTTTTTAGTCGTTGAGAAACACTAGATAATGCAGTGAATAATGGTTTGTAGGGCTCATAGAAGTAATTTGACGTGCTCGGAAATGATACCCATTTCACGCAAGCTTCCTTGATGATTTATAATATGTCAAGGTAGAAGATGAAGATTTGAGTTTTGGCCGAAACTTCGATTGTGGAATCAACAGTATGCTGTTTAAGACCGTTCTTTCCTTCAGTACTGGTGAGGTCGCGATATCCACTAAACTAGCGCTTTTCTTCTTCACCTTAATCGTAGTATCTCCTCAATCGAACGAATTCGATTCCTAATCACGACCCTTCCCCCTCTGTCTTACCCCAGTACGACCCCCCAGGTCGGGCGCGCCTGACCCCACGTTCAACCCTGGTCGTAACCCTAATCCCTTCGTGTATTTCGGCAGTTAGTAGATCACAGAAATTGCAGAATTTATTGCAATCGTTGACCGGACCCTGAGGTTCTTCCCATAAGTACCATCCCATTTTCTTCCAGCGAAAACATCGACGGCAAAGTCTACAATTGATGGTGATGAGATTAAGCAATTGACCAAATCCGCTGCAAAATATGAATTTCAAAACGAGAAACACGTTTTAAAAGGAAGAAGTGGCCAAGCTGGCTCCGCCCATCAGCTTGGTTGGTCTGAGGCTAATATGTCCAAACTTGAGCTTTAATGAAGGTTATAAATCCGCTCTTCATTATGATCCTCAAATTTGCGACCTTTCTATCCACCTTAACACGTTCACGACAAGACCGATTTTTCGATTACTGCCTTTTCGGACCAGAGCCTTTTTTGCTTCGTCAAATTTACGACCCACCTGTGGGTCGTATTGTTCGAAATGATCTTTTTGGAAGAATTTCAAACATATCTCCGAGAAGTCCCCTCAAGTTATCGAAGGCACTGATTACCAACATATGATTAAGTTTAGTTTTTGGCGGGATACGTTAAGGTTACGGTAGTCATTATGTACGAACCCAACATCATGATTTTCATGAAAAACTGTGTTTTGAGGTTAACGTGCTGATCACGATTTAGTGCCCACTTTGTTCACTACTTTCCCACATGGAACTACGGTAGCAGTGCGGTGAATTTTTCATAAGAATTAAGAAACTGAGTAAAATGGTGGTATTAGAACTTGAGACTACCAATTTCGTGATCAGCATGCTAAAAAACCTATATATATGTAAGTTTTGAGCTTCCTGGGATAAACAATGCGAAAAATCGATAAAATCGATAATTTTTGATGGGCTGACCACAGTGGAAGCACAGAACATCAGTCTCATGCCTTTCCTGTATTTCTTGTGCATGTAAACTTGAATTATCAAAAACAGCACCACTCTGCGAGAAATTTGAGCTAAGATCTGTGCCCCACCTCTATCTACGGTATACCTACCGTAATTACATTACAATATCCCGAACCCGGACCACTCTGGCTGGAGCTTCGCCAAGGTGTAGGTGTCCCCAATCATGTGCCAGAACCCCGTAGAATTTCATCGTATACTGACAAAGCTAGAGCTTCAGGAATCTTACGACCCACCGGTGGGTCGTATTGTCCGAAATGGCAGAACACGTACGACCATCGGTGGGTCTTATTGTCGTGAATGTGTTAATCCAATATCGAACTCGCACCATCAGATCACCCGCGTTGAAGGGCGGGGCCAGCGTGGCCACTTCTATCTTCTGAAGCAGATTTCTCGCCTTGGCATTCATCTTAATTGTACCTATGGGAAGGAGCATTGGTGGTTGGGGCACAGACCCTATGCCCGCAAAGTTTGGCAGCCACTTTTGCCAACTTGGCACTTAAACACCATAAAATGGACATACGAGCAACTTTAACAGAAACCCATCTAGATATTCATCGGTAAGGAACAAAGTCAGTTTTTGTGGATAAAGCAGGTCAGGTGTCTCTGCAAATGTCCCCATGAGGTAGTCATCTCCTCCAGTACTTTTTCTGGTATTCTCAAGAGATTTCTGTGGCCAGTTATCGGAGGTTTCTTGCCGTTTCTTAATTAAGACGGAAAGTGGTCCTTACGACTATCTTCCACAACTATCCCAACTCGACAGGAAAACAATGTCCTCTGAGCTAACCAAATGCCCCTTGAAGTGCCAGCCGTTGAAAAAGCTAACAAACGAGACGTCTTGCTATCACGCCCGTCCTTTACGATAAGATCTCATTTGTTAACTCACTCTTCAGGCAATGCGGCTGAATCAGCAGAGACTGTTGATTTGCTTAAATCACAATTTCACCTGAGTATCATCATGTAAATTAATTTGTGGTTTGGAATTTTAATAATGAAAGCAGTGGTGTTCAAAGACGCAGATTTTCCCGATTTGTCCATTAGTCGTTTGTACTAGAAACTCTTACTAAGATTGTTCCAAAAAATTTCTTCATCGCATTTGGTCGAATTTTCTAAATGTGCAGATCCTCCATTAAAGTGATATTCCACTGAAGTGGTTCATTTCTAGCACTCGTTAATAATTGATTTGTTAAACTCGTTGAATTGGTTAACCATCGAATTGTTGAGGACCCTTCATGTGATTACGATTCAATTTTGCAGGGCGATGGCAACCGGCTGGAAGCGATTTACTGGGTCATCACCCTACCCTGAACTTGCAACAAGCGACAATGGCACTGAGTCATGTTATGGTTCAAAACAGGATAGGAGTTATAGGATTCCTTGGGTAACTCCAGCTAAATATCTCTAAAGCCTTTATTTACTTTCATCTTTAATTGTCCGGTTTGCCCTTCATCATTCCAATCCGATTATGTGCTTCAGCTGCAAGGAAAACACTCGAGAAATGAGGAAGTTCAAATGCTAGACTGGGTTGCTGCTGTTACCGGTTATGAAATCTCACGTGACCCGGACTCGGCTATGAAACAACTTTCTGATGGAAAAATTTTGTGCAGGTGATGGAATTAGTCACCAAGTTTGTACTCTCAAATGTACTTTTCATTTCAGACTTATCCAAAGATTGACAAATGGTGAACTTTGTCAAACGATAAATGAGAAGCCGTCAATGTTTAGCGCTGGCGAGAATATTTCGAAATTTTTTGATTCATTGGAGTATATTGGAATAAGGTGAGCTCTGGCTTAGTTATATGCCGTCATTTTCTCTTCGGTATTGCAATTATTCCAGTGGACTTGTACACATCTCTCCTAATCAGCTACAAGAAGAAAGGAATCTTGATGGACTGGTGTCTCTGCTCAAAGAGCTCTACAGACGTGCCCATTAAATGAATGTTTTGAAGAAGTGGACTACATGATTCCAAACAAATATGATAACAATGTAAATCTCCTAAAGTTTCTATTTTGGTTGCTTATATCTCTTCTTTCTGCTCTTGAATCTCGTAAAATGATTGTTTTTGACCATAAACTTTCAAACACTTGGATAACGAGAACAAACAGATTTATGGCAATTAAAAATGACGATCACATAAATATAAATCAACGAACAAACCTATTGCTATCAATTACACAAACGTCAGTAAACTCTCACACGCGATCTGCGAACTTCTGGAGGCAGATTATAAGAAGAAGACTGGGAAACGTAGTTTGATGATGGCGGATTACCACCAATGCTGTTTGATGAATACGATTCTCCCTTCGAAATCGAATATGGTTCCGGTGGTGGCGGTGGTGCTGGTGGTGCTGGAGGTGGCGGTGGTGGTGGCGGAGGTGGTGGCGGTGGCGGTGGCGGCGCTGGTGGTGAATAGCGGTAGTTGTTGTAGCTAGGAGGGTCGAGTGGTGGAGGATCTAGCGGTGGATAGTCCCTTGGTGGAGTGGCGTATCCACTTGGTGGTGGTGGAGGTGGTGGTGGAGGTGGCGGTGGTGGTGGAGGTGGTGGTGGTGGAGGTGGAGGAGGACGAGCGTAACCGCCATAGCCTTTGTCGTAGCAACCGTAGCCTCCACCGTAGCTCTTACATCCGCCACTAAAGTATCCACTACTAGAGTAACTCTCGTAACTCTTCCCAGAGGAGTCATCTCTAAATAGGAAACAATATTGGGTGTGAAAAGTCGAATTGAAGCTACATCTGCCGTATTCATCAACGAATGCAGCGGTCAGGCTTAAAACCCGCCCGGTATTCTCATAGCTAGGGTTTTAGCGAATTCAGCAGAGCTTTTTGCGAACGTGATGAATACGGCCACTGAACTGCCAATGAAATTGGTAGAACTAGATCTTTCGGGCGTCAGTTCTAATATATCCTGTCCCTTATTAACTCATGAAAAAAAAAACATCTTTTGCAGTTCAACCTTCCTAAAGAATTTCCTAGACAATAGAGACTAGGTTCTCAAAGTTTTCATGTTGAAGGCACATCAAGCTTGTGTGCGTCATTTTTAATGATGCTGGAAGTTGGCAATATATTCTTAATCATGAGCAGTCAGCTATTCATTCTGATAAAGAGTATTAGCGGCATTTACGTGACGCTTGTGCCCTTGTGCACTTTCTTTATACCCTTATTGGAGTACCAGAACTAGTAAATTTTCTATATTGAAAGAAAGTTCATCGGAGCAGGTCAAACGGTTCGGGGGGCAGTTCAAGATCTACCGAATTTTTGCTTGCTATGCTGTCACAATTTTGAAAGTAGCACATGAATTTCAAATTTCGCAGACTTGTTTCTTCTCGTAAACAAATGAAATAGATTTGAATTTTGAGAATTCAAATTGACCTCATAGAGATCTGTCCCAAGTTATCTTGAAGTGCGAGTGTGGGTCCGCAAAAATTTTGGAAAGAAACCCAAAGATTTCTCGGAGGGGCTCGCTAACTTCCTCATCACTTGTAAATCCCCCCCCCCTTCGAAAAAATTACCCGGTTGTCACTGCAGGATAGATGTGCCTATCTTGGCATAACAGTTATGCCCGTTGGTTTCGAGTGCATGTGTGGTGATAAAGAAACCATAGAATGCTTAGATACCCAAATATGTCTCTAACCAAATAATGTCAAAAACTTAAGTTGGCTTGCGTAGATAGATATATTTCTTGTAAAGTTGGTATCTCTTGTTTAAATTCACATGCAAAAACGGCATATAAGCAACGTTAGGTAGAAAATGGAGAATTTTTGTGCTATCAACAAATACTTTCTACACTTACCCGCAGCAACTTGTTTCTGTTCCACAACAACAGCAACAGCCAACTCCTGTCCATCCGAAAAGATCACACCATGACGGGAGCTTCAATGGTGGCAACGTTGGCAGTGCTAGACCTCCGCATCCACCGCATCCGAATCCGCCACATCCACCGCAACCAAATCCGAATGTTGCTTCATTTACTATTACGATTGCTGCTAGGAGAACTAACACCCGAAGCATGTAACTGAATGTAAATATCAATTAGAATCTTAAAAAATTCAAAATTTGGTGAAGTCTTCAAAGGTATAGAACACAATGAGCTTGCAGAAAATGTTTTTGTCCAAATTTTGTTCGCACCCCATTTTATAGAATTCCTCCGGCTACTATGACCTTGAGCAAAGCAATTCGTTAAACAGTACGCAAAGTACTTACAGAATGCGATATCAACCTAATCCAGTTTTTTGAGGGCATCAACCGCCGATCAATTCTTATTGCTGCTTCCGCCCCTCTGCAGAAAATCTCTCCAGTCGTCGGATACTTGACCTTTCGAAGGTAATTGTGAGTGTGTGTAATTTTTACGACACACTGAATCAAATTTTTCGGAGTGGCAGTGACTTGAACAGGGACTACCTCATTTCGAAGTCGTTTCGTTTATCAAGGTTGAGTCATTTTTGGGTAAACTCAATATCTACCTATTGTCATATTTTATTTTATTTTATATCTTGAAATAGGTGGACAGGTTCCAAACACTCAGCTTTGCCTGTCCACTGCAAAATATTAGTCTTGATTGCGTCACGCCATCGAGAACATTTGTAAATAAGGGCTCTAATGAAAAGTGGGGGGGGGGGGGAGGGGATTTGAACGGCTGAAAGTAGCCGCCGCGCCGCCCTTACCCGCTTTTGCGCACTATCCCAGTATTCCAAGCCCTTTATAAAATATAAAAGTATTGTGAAATTCATGTTCAGCATGTCGATTAACCCTCAATAAATATAGTTAGCGAAATCAATGGTTTGGTTTGTGGTAACGGATACTGGGATAAGTGCCAAAAGGCTAGCTGTGGCTGGAGAGACGGTCACTAGGCGCGGTGTCTCCGGCTGTCACCAACTCGAAACCCCAGTTTAGTTTTATGCGGGTCTTCAAAACGTATCAGATAAAGTGCGTTGGCTTACCATCAGTCTGAGGTCACCATGTTACTTGCTGAGTTTGATGGCTTTTGCTGAAAAACGGAGTGAAATATTCACAAATTTGTTTCTAACCTATTTCGGTTTTTGACCTTTGAAACTGCTGTTTTAATTTAAATTCAAGGCAACAAAATCAAGTATTCAACTCATAACTATCTAATTTATCTCTTAGAATGTTATAAAAGTCTTATTTTGCGCTATTAGGTGTCCTTGACATACACTCCTGCTGCTGCCGGCGCGGCATGAAGGCACCCTCAGTACCTTCCGAGTTGTTCACCACAGATCAATGCTTATTCCAATCAACCCTGAATAGGATTTCATTTTATGAAAAGCCAACGTTTAGCTGGATATACGCTTCAAGAAAGTACAGTTCACTGGTGAATCCATATTGAGTAACTATATCATGGATGACGTTAAAATAAGAAGCCAGTAAAACACTCTGTTTTATATTATCATTGTGGAGACACAGCCTTAGAAACAATATGTAACATCTCATAAAACTACAAATATTTTGCTATTTTATGAATTTCGATTTCTAGGAAAAATTCATAAGGTTTCACTGTTTTATTAATAAGGCCGCGCACACAAGAATCATTATAAACTGTGTCCTTCTTTAATTTTACAGAGTCTTTGGGCGTGCACTTTAGGAGGTATATAACTCATAACTTTCGATATCTTACCAGGTTTGAAACGATGTTTTGGCTACTTCATACACTTAGGAGCAAAAAATCACTGTCTTTTGAAAATTTCTGCAAAATCAAGTAAGGTTTGGTTCTGACCCTGCTGAACGATGCGTGCAATGTTCTTTTGAAATGTGGCCCGCTCGGCATTGTTGTAGAAGAAAGGCAGTGATTGACCTTGTTTTAGTTGATTCGCACTCAGATAATCGCTGATTAGATCAAATTTTGCTGGCACAAAATGCACATGAGCCATAAGCGTACACAAACAGTAATTTTTAGAAACAGCTTTTTTCACAGCTCTTCACCTATCAGGTTAGAGTATCACCAGACTAGGCACAATAGTATTGCTCTGAAAAGTTATAGTGTTCCTTGGTAATTATTGACTGGTTCTCTGTGTTCTTTATATACTATATGACTTCCACTATTCATGCTGACATTGGTGAACGTTTATCTTTATTTACTACAAAAAATAAGTTTCTTTACACTGGCCCGAAAACAATTTGATCGAATTGCTAGGGCGGGTCAGTAGAGTGCATCAATGGGAGGTCAACGCCCTACCTATTAGCTCATCCTCTTCCACTTTTCAGCATGAAATGAACCTGAATAGCAACTAGTGATGAATCGCTGTTACAGAGTTCAACTGAGATTTAGCAGACAGCGCAAGGTTGAGTTCATTTCATGCTGTCCTTTTCGCAGCCTTGATGAAGTTATTCAGGCTGAAACTGCTTTGAATTAACGGCAACTTCGTGGAGACTATATTCATTCTGGTATATAGAAGAATACAGTATTTTCCACAGAAGAGAAGAGGACAGTCTGGGTCACAAATTCACCTCTCAATGTTAGGTTTTCTTAAGATTAATTTTATAACGTTCTTCATATGGTCATTAATTCATTTATGAACCTCGCACAAGAATAACTGCGTTTACATCATTTTACTTTTGATCAGTCAGTTTGGTGTAAACGTCTTAACTCTCTCTCTCTCTGCTATTCAGTTGATGTCCTTTTATGAATCCGCAAAGATATGGGAAACAATCTGTATAACGAAACAACATAAATTTATAATCATAATATACAAACAACTTCGTCGAATCGTTTTCGGTTCTCTAACGTCCACCTGTGGCATACCCTGCTTTCGCGAAACCTCCACTTCCTCCCACTGATGGTCCAAATGAGCCAGGTCCTCCACCGAAGCCTCCGGCTGAAGCATAGGATCCTCCTCCCTGTCCTCCACCGAAGCCCGCTCCTGGTCCTCCTCCGAAACCTCCTCCGGGTCCTCCTGCGAAACCTGCTCCCGGTCCTCCTCCGAAGCCTGATCCGGCTGACGCATAGGATCCTCCTCCTGGTCCTCCTCCAAAACCTGCTCCAGGGCCTCCACCAAAGCCGTCTGCTCCCGGTCCTCCGCCGAATCCTGCTCCCGATCCTATTCCACCAGTAAGTGCACCACTAGAGATAGCTGAACAAACTTCATATACTAAAGCTGAACAAACTTCATATACTAAACAACATAATCTGGTGAAAGACACTCAAAACTCACGGACGATTATGATTTGCGGAGAGGCAGCAACAGGGGCGGCAGCACCACCTGGACCACCGGAAAAAGCTCCAGGACCTGGGCCGCCGGCAGCATAAGATGCTCCCGATCCCATTCCAACTGGAGCAGAAACTGGAGCCGCAGGTAGAGGAGCAGCTTCTGGGACAGCCGCCACTGGAGGAGGAGCTGCTGGAAGTGGTGCTGGTGCTACTGGTGCTGATGGTGGCGGATATGCAGGAGAAGGTGGTACCATTGGTGCAGACGGTGGTGGGAAAGCAGGTGGAGGTGGTGCCACAGGTGCTGGTGGTGGTGGGAGTGCTGGTGGTGGTGGAGCTGCGTAGGAAGGCATTGGTGGAGGAGGTGCCACAGCATATGAAGAAGCTGGCGGGGGAAGAACTGCTCCCCCTCCGCATCCACCACCACCTCCGCCAATACCACCGCCACAACCGCCTGCGGAACCTCCGCATCCACCAATGCCGCCAATACCACCTCCGCCAATACCACCGCCACAACCGCCTGCGGAACCTCCGCATCCACCAATGCCGCCACCACCACCGCCACATCCAGATGAACAAGGAGCAGGTGCTGGTGCGCTAAAGCAGAAATAATTTAGATAATTTCCTCCCTTACTCACTATTTGCGTATATGACTTACCATGCACATCCAGCACCTCCGGCAGCACCAGCTCCACCACCACCACCAAAAAGGTTGAACAGACACGCTTCAGATGTCGCAAATGCAGCTATGGCCATCACCAACCACCTCATTCTGTAAATAATTTGCGTGAGCTGCTTTACCGACGATATTAGCAGAAATTATGGATGATCAAGCAGACGTGGTGGTTGCGTTCTCCCACGCGGAGCTTTTTATAGTGGATCTCAAGGGCAGAAATTTTAGCCAGAGAAAAAACTAGAGAAAAAAACGTGTGAAACGAACGATATCCGCTGATAAAATCGTATTTCATTTCAAATTGAGTCATTTCAGTGGAAATATTTACAACTATACAAAGTATATTTTTGTAAAATCACAATTTACGTTCTCCCTGTCCTATATCTAATCCAATGTATCTTTTTCATACAATTAGGCTTGTAAGCGTTTGTTACCATCCATAAAGTGTGTACGAAGCCGGTTCTTACGTTTTGATGCTGCACTTTCAATTATAACCGGATGGTGAGCGTAGAATGGAAATAAGCCGAACATTCGATACCACGCCTTTCGGCTTCACAAAATTCAACACTTGAAGAAAGGAACCGATTTTCGGAGATATCTGAAATGGGTAAACAATCACGAGCGTCGCTTTCTTCAGTGGAAGTTTTGACTTCAAACAACAACATACAACATGAACATATAATTTCGCTTTTTGTCCTTCTTCATATCGAGAGCTAAATACTATCCTGCGCAACACATTTCACAGATCAACATTTGCTGTGAAAGGTTTTTGATATGTTCTGGAGTAGGCGCGCATGGAAATGATTTTGCAATTTTGTAAAAAGTTGTTTTTTTATCACCGAACATTCTAGCCTCTACTTTTGAAATTTCTGCAAAAATTCAAGAAGACAGCCCCATGTACATCGCTCAAAAGGTACTCCATAAATTCTTTGCATAATTAACCTCTCAGATATCATTCGAAGCTCGAGATCTTCGACTAATGTGCAGCATTGATGTTCTTGTGGTTTTGTGAAAATCAACGGTTGATTTGAGGAAGAAAATAAAAGCTTTCGGGAAATAAATCTCTAAGGGGACTTACCTGCAGTTTTTGAGATAATGCCCAATTTTTTTTCTTAATCTTGTTCTCTACTTTCCCTTTCCGCTCCCTATTCTCATCCTCTTCTATACGTTCTTTTTGCCCGCATTCTCGCCATTGCCAATTTGTACGTTTATAAAACAACCGAAAAATTTCACTCCTTGGAACTCTTATCATATCATTGGCTGTCAAAGTACCATTGTCTGTATCAAAACGAAAAAAACATTGACTTTAATATTTTGAAAAATTCGATCAGTTTTGCGGGGTTCCTGTTGAGTGGTTGTAAATGAAATGAGATAAATCAGTTATCTAAATGAAGAAAATACACCCTTAAAAGGTTGACATGAAAAAATATGTTGTTTTTCGGTCATGTCTGAGGAAAAAAGTGTTTCATGCTAGGTCATTTCAGGATTGAAAGTGATTACGATTCTGGTAAAAGTGATTCTGACTGTGGCCATTCTTGCCACTCCTTTCGTAAGGGACGGAGAAAGCGCTGGATTACTGCGCAATCTCGTCAACAGTGAATGCGAAACGTTTGTTAATTCTGTCGGTGCAATCAACCAGGAGGATATACTTGGACACTGAATGAAACCTTCTGATTTTTGCAGGGTATATGAGCGACCAGCTTTACTTCCTAGTATGTACATCGTTTTCGATTGAAGCGTACGGCAGGGCTGATTGGGTAAAGATATTGATTTCAGTTGTATCCAGCTAGTACTTATCTTTGCCGCACTTTCATAAAGAGTATTGCTACTTTGTTTGTGATAGCCTTCCGTAGAAGGTCTTGATAACAGAAAAGAAGTATGATAGAATTCTTCATTGCCTTGTATACACAGATAATCAGACGACACCGTCTTTGTTGTTTTATGCACGAGTTTAGTGCTTTCCGCCGGCGTATGAACCTCCCTGTGGGCCGGGTCCTCCTTGTGGGCCAGAGTATGATCCTGCTGGTCCTGGTCCTTCTCCGCCACCAATTGCTGAACGAATTGGAATTGAAACTGGTTGTTACAGTGAAAACTCTTTGTAGTCACTTACGTCCTTGGGCTGGTCCTTGTCCGTATGATCCTCCAGCTGGGCCTTGTCCTTCGAATCCTCCTTGTGGGCCAGCTCCTCCAGCTCCACCGGCGTATGATCCTCCTGATGGTCCTCCGAATCCTCCTGCTGGGCCAGCTCCTCCAGCTCCACCGGCGTATGATCCTCCTGATGGTCCTCCGAATCCTCCTGCTGGGCCAGCTCCTCCAGCTGGGCCAGCGTATGATCCTCCTGATGGTCCTCCGAATCCTCCGGCTCCTCCAGCTGGGCCGGCGTATGATCCTCCTGATGGTCCTCCGAATCCTCCGGCTCCTCCAGCTGGACCTGCGTATGATCCTCCTGATGGTCCACCGAAGCCTCCAGATGGTCCTCCAAATCCACCGGCACCAGCGTACGATCCTCCTGATGGTCCTCCGAAACCACCGGCTGGGCCTGCAGCATATGAACCTCCGGATGGTCCTCCGAATCCTCCAGCTGATGAACCACCGAAACCTCCTGGACCCTGAGCGTAACCACCAGATCCGCCGAATGATGGAGGAGCCTGAGCGTATCCACCGGATGCTGGGGCTGCTCCACATGCCGGGACACCACCGCAGGGAGCTGGTGGAGGTGGTGGAGGAGGAGCAGCACATCCACATGGAGGAGGTGGTGGAGGGCAACCGCAGCTGCTGCCGCCGCCACCGAAGAGGAATGCCTCAGAGGCAGAGAAGACAGCAAGGGCAACGACGGCGTACTTGTACATTCTAAAAGTAAGGATTAAGTCACCAAATATTGTTGTACAGAAAAACCGCGGAAACAAAAATGATTGCGAAAATATTTGTTTTTGTTATAGACTAAGGCAGAAAATGAAACTAGGAAGTAATGAAATGAATGAGAAGCTAAGCAGACGTGCCATAGCTAGCCAATGACCGCTTTTATATTCAAGATTCCTATGCTATGCAACAGGTTTACCCGCAAAATTGGCTAGGTCGAATACAAGATTTGCCGATTGAAACGGGACTTGCGATAAGGGATTTTGATCGGCGCGGTTAAAAATTTCGCGCGAAAACCTGAATGAAAAGATGTGAGGCTACGTTGGCAGCCAACTGCGCGCAGTCGTAAATACAGAATTGCAACATCTTTATTAGCGATTGTATTGCACAGTCGTGTGAAAGTTACTTCTGCCAACGTCACCTGTCAAAAAGTAATTTAACTAAATCCTTAAAAATAGCTGAGTAACTATTTCCAAATAGTTTGCCTTGGAATTTGCAAGCCACAGCAAATCATCTTTGAATTTTCTGAACATAAATGCTAAGTGCAGATGTAGATGCAGTGTGTAAACAAAGTGAAAAGATTGATCTGTAATTGTAATCATTTAAGCATATTTGTTGCTGATAAATGAGTTCACAGCAAGGAGTCAAGTTTTTTATCATTCTCTGTAAGTAATATTTGCGTTATACAGGGTGCCCCAAAGTATGTACACACTGTTCAATCGTTAATATCTCTCTTCCCAAAAATCTTCTGTTTAATTTCACGTACTATTTTGCAGAGCTGGCTTCAACTTGATTTGCAAAAAAAAAATCGAAAGCGAATCATCATCTTTCCTAATTACTGTAGGATTATGGTAGGAATTTCCAGGTTACAGCGTCATTTTGGATTAGCCGTGTTTTGAGAAAAGTTTCCAAAAAAATCTTGAAGTGGTGTACCAGAGTTTTCAAGGCGCTGATTTCATTACTCAATTTTTTAGTTGTAAAGCTTTTTAATGGTGTAATCAAAATCTGAATAGCATTGTAAAAGCAGCTTTTGCGGTTCAGTTGGCATAACTCATGAAATAAGCACTACAGGGTGCGCCAAAATTATTTGCGCCAAAATATTCAAGAGTAATGCCACAACAATGGCAATGAGAAATTTGGTGTGGATGTAATGTCACAAAATACCGTAAGCACTCTACAAAAAGCACTATCAAGATCCCGAATCGGTCTTTATTTAGAAAAGTATGAATTGCAAAAAGCAATGTTTGTTACTGAAAAAACGCAAGCTGACGCAAATTATAAAATAGTCAAAATTATTGTTTTGAATGCTCCTAAAGATACCAAACCTCAGTGATTTTGAAGTATAAAACTAGCTCTATTATATAGCGTTTTACCTGAGAGAAGCGGTCACTAAAAAGATACATGCTGGGCAAATTTGTGAGCCTCTACCCACGTGCAGCACACTACAAAGCCAGAGAAACATTATGAATTTTTACGGAAAAGCAAAACAGGCAATTTCACATATTTCAACTAAGATACAATACTGTGGAGCTAAGAAAATAATATCAAGCTTGACCGTTGGCTGAGCCGGTCTTATAATCGTATGGCGCTTAATAATACACGCGCAAATAATTGTGGTGCACCCTGTAGGCCTCGGACAGAGTTCTCGCGATTTCATCGTCGAATTCATCGGGACAAGACAAGTGTTACGAGTTCATTGCATGCCGATCTTCTTGTATTTCGATTGTGATAGTTTTCCAACGACTAATCGTGACTAACTATCACAACCGTAATACAAGAAGATCAATGTGCAGTGAACTCGTAACACTTGTCTTGTCGCGATGAATCGCTACTGAAGTCGCGTGAACTCTGCCTTAAGCGTAAAGTGTCACGCATATTTTTGTTTTAGCGGCTCTAATTAGCTTACTCAAGAGTTTTTAGATTGTTCAGTGCTTACGGAGGCAAAATAGGCTCAATGGCTCAAAACCCGTTTGGAAGTTCCATTGCTTCAAAGAACAATGGAGGCTGATTCCAAATTTGTGTATTTTCTTCAGAATAACCCTTTGGAAGAAGTTATGAGCGTTTGAAAGTCCATCTCGTTGAGCAATAAGTGACATAAATTAGGGAAAATCTGCAAAAAACACCTATACAATTTCCATTGGCTGTGTTCCTTCGTCGTTGTTAATATACTTGATACAAAAGTGTTCAGTCACTTCCAGGTGTTTGTACAGTTTTCGCTGATTTTGTAGCACTTATAGCATGTCGAACTGGGCTTTCACACACTCATAACTTCTTTCGGAAATGGTTTCGCAGAAAATGAAAACAGATCTAGGATCAATGTTTAGTGCTTCAGACTGATATAGGACTCATTTGAAAAGGCCATTTCGATTAAGAAGGCTTCCTTTATAAGCTTTCGAACTATTTTTACATCGCCAATTCACTTCTGCTTTTATCTCTAGGATGTTGGTAACGCAATGCTTAACACAGACTAGGGTGCATGTAATAATATAACAGACTAGCTGGCTTACCCGGCTCCGCCGTATGTTCCGAATAGAAAATAAAGCATGCTGATCACCCCCCGTGGGGGTGATCAGCATGCTCGATTACACCCCTCTGCCAAATTCCAGCCCCCTAGCTCAAATTTTGCAAAAAATCAATAAAATCGACATCGATCGATAACGAAAAGTGGACTGTGACACCCGCCGGGGCCCGAAGTGCATGTGTGCCAAGTTTGGTCCGGATCGGTTCAGAAATGGAATTTTCTATTTGAAACATATGATTGACACACGTACAGACAAACAGACCCTCAGCTTTATTTATAGAGAAGTGCTAACTCTTCCAATGGACTAATAAAAATTTCTTTCGCCTTGGCTATTATATCTGTGCGGAAAGTGGGAGTCTTTCATTTTTGCTGGGCGCTCGGCATAAGACTTTCTGTCTTTTCTTTTTTGTAATGCTACTCATTCGTTGTCTCATTCGCAGAGGGGGAATAGGGAAGTGGAGGAGAAAGAGAGAATGAGGGGAAGTGTAGGGTGAGGCAAGGGAGGTAAAGGGTTTTCCGGGGGGGGGGGAGGTTTCTATTATGTTTATATATGTGTAAATACAAGTTGAGTTGGGTCACAGTCCAAACACAGAAAGAAAACAAGTAGAAAGAAGTAAGGGGCTATGAAAATAGCAACAGGTCTTTATAAATTTGTTGAATAACAAAGAGTTTATCAGGAAAAGGTCATTAGTACCTTTTTAAGGATTCACACTGCTTGCGATTTGTCTCATCTACAGGGTGTCCCAAAAAATGTATCGAACGTTTGATCGTTAATATCTCTCTTCCCAAAAAGTCTTTTGCCTTGCTTCAGGTACCGTTTTGTAGAGCTGGCTTCAACTTAGATTTGCATTATAGAATGAATCACCCATCTTTCTTCATTACTGTAGGATTACGGTAGAAACTTGAAACATGTGGTGTCAATGTGGAAAAAGCTGCCGTTTCAAAATTTTTCAAAAAATTATGAAAACTTGTGCAATAGGGTTTCCATGGACGCTGATTTCAATACTCAACTATTCACGAGATTACGGAGCTTTCTAAACGGTGTAACCGCACTTTTTAGGAACATTAAAAAATGGCCGCTACCTCTTACCTGGCATAACTCTTAAATGAAGCATCATAATAAGTTGGGAACTTTACAGTTATAATCAGCAACTCTAATTAGCCTGGTGTAAAAGTTTTCAGGCTGTTTTGTCTCCTTTTTGGCAAAATATGGCCTTCCATTGCTTAAAACCCTCTTTGAAGTTTCTACCGTAATCCTACAGTAATGAAGAGAGATGGGTGATTCGTTCTATAATGCAAACCTAAATTGAAGCCAGCTCTACAAAACGGTACCTGAAACAAGGCAAAAGACTTATTGGGAAGAGAGATATTAACGATCAAACGTTCGATACATTTTTTTGGGACACCCTGTATAATTTTTAGAGGCACTCAGCCTCATAGCCAGATTATTTGGCTCCTTATTCGACTGATCGGTCGCCCTGTCGCATAGACAGGTTTTTTGCTTATTTGCAAATTAAATAAACTAATCTCATTAACTCATCTTCATCATATTTAGTTTGATTTATCTTTGTACTATTATTTCTTCTATTCATCTAATAGCCAACAATTAATCACATCAGTTGTTTTTTGTTCATCTGTCGTGTCATACGCAAAACTGAACTCAAACTCTGACTTGTAATCGGTCAAAACTTCACCGAGATACGACATAAAAAATACAATATCACTAAAATTCGGCTAAAACGAAAGGTGTATTGATTGACTAAATTTCCATGATGTACCATTTGACTCAGCTCGGCGGGGCGCATCTTACGGTATATAGAAGTGTCTGTGGATGGACATAGTAGGAGGCCAGATTCCGCAAAATTGTTCCAGGTTTTTGTTTACGGTAGGCTGCTCGGTGATCGCGAGGAGAAGATTAACATGTCGAAACAACGTGCGTTTTTAGTTGTCTGCCTCTTGGGACAATGCCTTCCATGGATAAGTCGAAAAGATTTTAAGTTAAAATTATGCAGATTGTCAACTACAGTACACCTACAGTGATTCTATAGGAAGACAAGAGCAAATTGTAGGGTCAGAACGTAGGAAAACTTCTGAAACGAATGTATTTAAAAACAGCAGTCTTCTCAACAAAATTCAAGCCTGACCCCACTGTGGGTCACATTGTCCCAGGTGATAGACATTGCATGATCTACCACGTGGGTCACGTTGCCGTCAATGTGTAAAGGGATTCGTTCACTCTGAAGCGCGATAGCCACGTTACGGTGATGTCACATGAATCGGGCGACTATGCGTCGTTTACGAGCTTTGTACCGTCTGTACCCCAGAGAGGTTCCCATGTGAACCAGCGTGCGTACGTGGTGCGACGCTGCCTTTCGCTCTTTTTGACACGTTTCTCCTGAGATTTCAACGGAAGTGCCCGAGGTTAACATGTTCAAAAGTGCGAAAGGCAGCGAGATGACGTTGTACCTATGGGAACCTCTCTGGGGCGCAGACGATATAACAGGGTGCCCTAAGAATAATCATAGTAATGCCTATTGTGTTCGTTAATAACTCTCTTGATTCATTTTTCGCCGCTGCTGAGACATTATTTTATAGAATTGGCTTCAACTTAGATTCACAGTGTCAAGCAAATGACCTTTCTTCATTTCTATAGTATTACGGGAGGAACGGGGAGGGTTTTGAACGACCATGTACCTCGCGATGTACCTTCAAAAGTGAACCAAAGAAGCTGGAAACTGCAAAGACTAGGTCAAATAGAGTCGCTGAGTTAGAATATATAATTCGCACTTCACCGCAATGTTTCTTCTATAAGTTATGCCGATATACAATGGCAAGTTTCGAAAAATTGATTAGGAAAGTTACAGAGCTCCGAAAACCCATACATTGTTGTGGATTATCAGCGCCATGGAGACCTTGTTACGCAACCAAATTTTTTGAATTCTTTTGCGAATGGCCTATCTCACATTGGCGCCATATGCTGCGGGTTGGGCATAATCCTATAGTAATGAACAGGGATCGATGGCTTGCTGCAACTGTAAATCTAAGTTGAAGCCAACTCTACAGAATTGTACTTTAATGGTGGCGAAAGAGAATGAAGCAAGAGAACAATCAACGATCAAGCATTAGGTACATTTTTGGGATTCCCTGTATGTAGTTTGGTGGTATTTGTCCAACCCTACTGCAAAATCACTACAGACCGCTTGGTCTTTTACTGGAAGAACAGAATGTCCAACAATAGCACTGTTGACAACAGCATTTGACAACATAACAATATGGCCAACTCTTGGTTAGATTCATTTTCACTCTCTTGTTCACTCGCCATGGAGGATGAGCACACTCAGCAGGTCGGAAGGCTCAGTATATCGGTTCGCTATCGAATGCACTGCCTGACAACTCCAGTAACAGCCTTTGAACACCTGCAGTGATAGTGATACAGATAGCTCAGCGCAATTCCGTGTACTGCTCGAGGTAATGTCGTTAATATCGGACTAAATTCCTCCTCTCTCCCGGCCTCCTCTGTGTGCATGAAAGTTTCTACGGCACATGGCTGCGCCTATGGCCTTAGGGCCGCATGCATTAACATCTCCGCCGGAAAGGGATCGAAGCTCAAAAGAAAACTTCAAATCCTGAAGCTTTAGACGTCTTGATTTCAAGCTGTCTGTCTATCACTAAGTACTCCCACCATCCTTCACTATGAATATATTGAACAAAAGCGAGAAGCTGTACAAGTCGCATTTTTCGGCTTTTTCTATGATCATCCCCTGATGATCCGCGGCGGCCGACCGTCTTTTCTTCAAAGTCATTTTTCTTTCTTCAAATTAATGATAACATTCCAGAGTTGTACTGATTATCTAACCCAATAGTGCCAAGCATACTGCTGATGAGAACAAATGAGTTTTTGGAATACCGAAAATTTCGATGAACCCCAACTTTCGACCTGTGGTTCATAGAGAATTTCATGACTCCAAAACATCATTTGTTCTTATCAGCAACATGGTTAGCATTGTTGGGTCAGAGAAGCAATACAACTTTAGAATGTTTTCATTAACTTTGCAAAGACTTTGCAGTGACTCTTTTATGTTTCCATCTTCTCATAGATAATAGATTCCCAATAAAGACCAAAGGACTGTTCGTAAAATTTTGGAATTCAGGAGGGATTTCGTTTTCAAAAACCCTAGAAGCCGAATCGTGCAAGCTCGGATCTATTGATCTATTCCCCCGCCTTATGGTAGCAGCTAATTCCAGAACCCAGCATGTGAAGCAAACTTCCTTCACTTCTTACGCCTTATGATTCCTCATGATAGCATATGTTCATGCCCTTATAGCGATATAATGCTTATGCCCTATGCTATGATCATAAAAGTTTCGAAATGTCTCTTAGTCTGTCCTTGGCGTCTATTCCCTCGATTTTCAAAGCAGCAGTAGCTGGGCAAATCTGTGATCATATTCATTCACGAATTCTGAGGATTAAACCTACCCTCAGAGTAGGGTTTTACCTCAGGAATCGTTGGTCGTAATCATCAACACCCTTGAGGTTCTGGTATACCCCGAAAAGGAACCCCGTAACCACAAACGCTACCTTAAAGGCAGTGTCCGGGCAGAAACTCGACTTTTAAAAAATCAACTTATCTGGGGTTATCCGCAACGCTGAATCCGAAAATCCATATCAGAAAGCACGAAAACGGCGAGAACATGCATTTTCCAAGCCCTTACATTTCGAAATTTGAGGATCCCCGCCAGGCTAAGACGCAGAGTTGCAAAGAGCGCACGGTTTTTAACTGTGGCGGCATACGTACTCTGCCGTCCGGCAGAAATTCAAACAGCTCGGAGGACCCCGCCCCAAGGCGTAAGTTTCCCCAGTTTGCAATTGTTTTTCTTGCTTTAGGTCGAACGTTTTATGCTCGCAGTTGCGCGATGTTGTGTCTCAGGGGGGCCAGTCTCACATGGCAGAGAAATCTCAAAACCCCCATCTTGCCCGGACACTGCCTTCAAGGGTAAAATCAACCTTGAGGGTAAAACCCCAAAAAGCGAGTATTCACGAGCCTGGCTCATCGAGATAGTTTAGCCCTAGCATGGAGCATGGTTAAATTCATCCTGACACTTCGTACAAAAATAAAGTGATCTCTCATGCATACCACTCAAACCTAGCATCGTTTTGGCAACAAACACATATTTATAGTTACATCTCAAAATTCCTATGGTCTCTTTTCGTCTTTGATGTTAGATTAAATCTTAGAAAGCGATAACTCGTATTCAAGAAGGTGCATCGAGATAGTTTAACGCTAGCATAGAGCATGGTTGAATTCATCCTGACACTTCGTACAAAAATAAAGTGATTTCTCGGTGCACACCACTCAATCCCGCTGTTTTGACAACACGCACATATTTATAGTTACTGTCATTTAAAAATTCCTTTTCTTCTTTGATGTTAACATATCTATCACCAGTGCATCACCTCTACGAAGCAAAGGTGGTGCACTGGTTCTACTATCCACGTGCCTTCCTCGATCGCATAATAGTGACTTTCGAACTCACCGCGCGATGCCGATCATCACGAATAGATTGCAAACATCTACTTATTCCAAAATTTTTGCCGTAAGATTGGTGATTTTGAGAGGAAGAAGTCTCCTTGAATACTACATGCGAGATTTGATTCAGTTGCTGGAATCATTATGGCTCAATTTTCGCCATAAGAATGACGACACCGTGGTTTACATCTCTAAGCAAAAATCTTCTCAAATTCTTAGGTAAAAGCTTGACAAATCGACTACCTACGCAATTGATACTTTTTGGCGCCGATCTTGAGTGAAAGAAGATTTTTTGCCTACTTTGTCTATGGTTTGCGGATATACTTGCTACACAAATCCACAGCTTTGCAAAAAGTCTATCTAGCAACCAACTTTAGCAGGTCAAAAGCTGCATGGACCCGTTTGGCGCACAGTTTTCAAAGGTTCTACTTATCGAATCGGCTTGAGCTTCATTATACCTACATGCCACTGGCGGTCCCAGGATTTCGGACCGGGGGGGGGGCGGCAAAGATTTTTTTCACATGAAGGTGCATGGCCTTAGCCACGCGCTCCGAAAAATTTTTTGGGGTGCTTCTCAAAATTTTTGCGGGTTCCCAACCCCTAAAATCTGGAAAAAGGGGGCATGGCCAGCTAATTTGAACTTTTAAAAACTTTTAAAAATCATTTTAATTGTTCACAAGAATAAGCAAGTCACTTGCACGTTTTTGTAACCCACGTAAGTAAATTTTCGCGACCCATTCTCGCCCCCCCCCCTCGGTCCGCCACTGCTATTTGAAAGCAATTCTAGTTCATTATCTTTGCTAGAACTCGCTCTACGAACGTAAACAGCCCTTAGCCTGTGATTATAAGTTATGATTGTATTCAGTCGTGTTGCTATGATTGAAAAAAACTTAGTTTCAGATAAAGTACATATTCAACTAAAAGCTTTGATTTGGCGAACATCAAGCTCAGCAACTCAGAGAGATCTTCGTATTATGGAGCTCCCCACTCAAATGTTAACATCAGCGTACTTTTCCAGTTATTGACTTGATACATGATCGAGTTATAGTAGCTCAACTGAATCACTCAAAGCTGACCAACAAATTACTAAGAAAATTTTGTCCGTTGTATAATATAACTAGGCGAGACAAAGGGGCTAAAGGGAATTTGAGGTAATAACAATTACAAATATGTGTTTGTTGTCAAAAAGTTTCGCTAAGACTGAGTGGTGCATCGAAATCCATATCATCAGGGTCAAGCGCGGGGTGTGGCACGCCACATTCTAGCACTGGTGTTTTGGTCTACCGTCCTACACGTACAGTAATATAAAAGAATTCCAAACGCATAAGAGCATCATTTTATTTTCGTAATTAGCAATTGATTAACCCCTGTAGGCCTGGTTCCAGCCAATTTTGGGGCTTCCAAATACTGGGACACTCAAGCGAGGTGGTCATTTTCAAACATGCTAACTTTGTTCCAAAAGTGAGTAAACTACTTCTTTTTGCATTCATCACAAGATACCACTACTTCTTTGGTCGCATTATGAATCCCACTTCAACTAACCTCCAAATTCCGAAATTATGAGCAAACCAGGATCTTGATTGTCCCATTTTTCGTTTTCAATTTCTCAGACTAGAGAAGACCAATCACTCTCAAATCACTTTTGTAAACGTACCAGGATCAGGCTATCGAATATACTTGTTCTTTCCGCCTTCCCTCGCGATTCACGCAGTAGCGCAGACTTAGCATATTACCGTAACCCAATATTTTTGCAGCAAACGACTATATTTTTCTCCCTTAAGGAAACAATTTTGAGTGAAATTCTTGCTTTGTAGAGAAGAAAGTTTAGCAGCAGCAACCATACAAAAACGATGGAGATTTGAATGCTTTGAAGGCAAGTTAATGGGGTGTGGCACAACCCCAGAAAGCTGTGGCAGCCACAGCTTTTCTGGGGTTGTGCCACACGCCGTTAAGTTACCTCCAAAAAGAATGTAGCGAACATAATATATATTGATAGCCTGAGCCTTGTAGTTCTCATAGTTCTCATAAGCTGGTGAAAGCGCAGCCACTGAAAGCGAAAAGTGGGGCAAACGAAATTTTGACCTGCTTCTAATTCCACAGTTTGTTTGTTATTTGAGGCAGGGTTCATGGTATGGGTGAGCAGTGAGCAATGCTTTGTATTGAAAGTACGAAAAGAGTTGGCTATTTCATCCTTGAAATAAGCTTTGATACTGGCTTGGCACCATTAGGGCGGAGTTTTGTGATCTAATTGAAGCTGCTCGCGCCCGCGTCACACCTGCGTCTCTCTCGCGCGAGTGCTCTCTGATCATTACCTAGCCTTAATTAGGTCACGAAGCCCCGCCTTTGCCGATGCCAAGCCAGTTGAATCAAATGGTACATTTAAGAATGTTTGAAAATGACACTGAGCTTGGGTGGTTCAATCTTGGGAACCCTCAGAATGAATTTACTAGAACTTGGCCCATGGTGGTTATTTGAATGATAGTTACAAATGTGTGTCTAATTACCATGGTGGAGCATTTAGGTCATGCCTACGGAAGGCAAACGATAATGCTGGGGGGGGGGGGGGGGGGGAGGGGTGGGGGAGAGGGGGGTATCCGGCGCTTGTGCGCCACCTCTTGCTCGACACATTATGATGAATTGTACAAAGCGTCAGGGTAAAATTTAACCCCAAACTTACCTTGATGAGCCGTTCGTGAATACGGGTCAATCGCTGTGTTAAAATCTACCGTGGAGGTAAAGCTCATCGTCGAGAGAAGCGTCTAGGCTCAGGGTTCGTTGATGAATACAGCCACTGGAAAAGTCAAGTGGTCGTGTCATCAACGTTTCCAAGTCTTCACTTGGAAATGATTCAAAAACAATAACGCACTGCCCAAGGCACAGAGCAGATGATGTATGCACATCCAAGCAGCTCGTCTCAAATCCTGTTCCTAAAATCGTATCTCTTGAACGATTCGCATCGAATTGCAACATGGTCTAGATTCACACTAATTCGTAAGTTCCGAAAAAGTCCCAGCACAGTTCTCGAACTGTGCCGGAACTTGCCGAAACTGTCATGCACCCCGCCCGCATGCGATATTTTTGAGATGTTAAAAAAGAGCCTCGATCTTGATGCGGGGTTAGAGAATGAGCGCTATTCTGCTTCCATGTATCCAAGATGTGTCTTCGGCTCGTCTATTTTCTCGTCGTTTTTTTGTTTAAAACTATTTCACGTGCTGCAGGAAATCGTTACTTGGTTCCTCATCCCCATTCAAAGGCGCAAAGGCAGCTTTCTAGAACAATGAGTAGGTGTGAATAAAATCAACGAAGAGAGTAAACTTGCACAGGAAGACACATATTTTCGGATACATGGAAGCAGAGCCCGCTCATTCTCAATCCCGCCTCAGGTTCGGAATTCTACTCATCAAAAGGAGAAGCGTGGTGGAAAGAAAAAGGCGTAAGCAAACAAATGGAGAAAGGAGAAAAGCTGAAAACGCCCCGTAGTAGAACACAACAAGAAACCGAAGGGAAAGTTCGGATCTTTAGCAGATTGATATGTTTTCTTTTGTCCTAGCTCGAAGAAACGATTGTGAAAGCAGCGCAGTGGTTTTCTGGTGAGCAAAACGAGAAGAGAATGGACGGTAAGAACACATATCTTCTTGGATACGCAAAGTAGCACAGAGTTCATTTTTAACCCCGCATCATGTTCGGAGTTCTATCATCAAAGGGGGAAGCAGGGTAGAGGAATAAGGCCAAAATGAGAAAAATAGAAAGAGAAACTGTTAGAAATGCTCAAAAAACAACTCCCGCCGCTCAACGAGGAGGTAGCTGCAGCGCATGCAACACAGTTCCAGCCCTGTCCCGCACAGTCTGAGCTCTCTGCTGCTCTGTTCTGGAAATTCTGAATCAGCATGAACGGAGACTACCACCATGAGGGCGGGTGGTCCTCCCAGCGCCATACCTTAAGTTGCAGACAATCTCATGGACCAAATATTTGCATAACATACGCCACTAGCGTGTTAGGCATGCACAGAAGCAAACGGTTCCGATAGGCATTCCTTGGAAAATGCATGTCATGTGGCTCCACTTGGCTTTCGGCCCACAAAATCGAATCCGTAATTGGGGTATTAAGATGTTTCAGTTACCTTTAGCATTGAATTTGCAAGCACGAGACATCAATTCGGTAAGAAGAAACGTCTTCAAAGAAGCGGCAACCACAAAAGTTGCACAAGGCGTTTATTTTTTCAAGCGTTTCCATGGATGCAACGAAGAGATTGCATGAGGATGTAAAGCACTATAATAATTGTTTGGAGAAAGTTACCGAGCCATAAACAATCCAACAGTAGATCCCGCTTTGTTTATGTTCCTCCTATGGAGGGTTTCATGTATTCATAGTCACCAGTCCTACGTAGAAAAATTCTTGATCAAATGACTTAAATGTGCAATGGGAAGGACTTAGATATTGGCAGCAGTATGCGCCTCTGCGAAACAGAGGCAAAGAATGGTGTCACATTACTGGGTACGTCTCAACTGAGGCTTCATCAGCTTAAACATATCAAGTTTAGCAGCACTGTTTCAACTTTTAACGAAAAGATTGCTATTACTACAGTTTTTTCTGAAGTTCTCTTCAAAAGACATATCCATCTGCAAGAGTCGAGAAGCGCAATGCATAGATTTACAACTGATAGTTTCTGTTCAGGCCGATGTTGAGAAAGAAGTAGAAGTGACACAGTATGTTTCTGAAGTGTGAAGTGCCTTTACTAAAATAAAGTTTCTTTAGACGCAGTATGCTGCAACCATCGGTGTGCCGTTTCGACATTTTCTGCTATCCTCTGTAATGAAATCTTTTCAGCGTAAGCTCATGACTGAGGACAAGACACAGTTAGTAGGGTACTTCATAAAATAAATCAGCGGTGATCTATTTTTTCAGGCATAGTGAAGTGGAAAATGTGGTAAGTGTTGGAAATAGGAAATTTCTGGGTTACGCAACTATAGCCTTCAAATTCAATGCATAATCAGTCGATTATAAATTTCAGAAGGCTGCAGTAATTTTGGAAAACTCGGAGGTATGTTTGATGCTAGCGAGTTAAAGAAATGTTTTGAGTAGTTGCAGGAGGACATCTCGAAAAACAAGAACATCCCGGAAAAGACTTCACTCTCAACCGTAAGGCATAACCTCATAGCGAAAAAGCTAGTAACGTTTTCAGAGCCTGAAAGGATCTAAAAAGCCTCGCTCCCATTCGTTTAATGAACAAGACAGCATAGGAGTACGTTTGCTTTCATTCATATTGTTAATGTTATTGTCTACACATGATCATTGCACAGGTCTATTCCTTTTATACTAGGATATATAATCAGGCTTTGTAGGCGGGATTATTTCTCAGTTTCAATTGAGGTGGCAATTATATTGTGTGACCGTGTGGTTGCGGGGAAAAACAGAATTCAGTTCCCAAAAGGGGTTGTTGTAATTGTATTGAAAGCAGCATTCCGGCGAAGCATCGATAAAAACTCTCCGGTTTTTTGGACTTGAAGGCAGCGGCTCGGCAGAATGACAAATTTCTTATATTCATCGTTCTCGGCTCCCCTGGAGCTAAGTCTAAGACTGTGCTTTGCAGCATTAAAAGATGTCAATAACCCGTTTTTCCAGAAGTGCAAAGTGCTATTTGGGCGGACTGCGTATCCTGCTCTCTAGAGCGCGATTGGTTTGTGACTGGAGACACCGTACCTGATTCCTGATTGATTATGAGCGATCATTACGGTAGAAAATGAACAGATCTGTTCGAGGCATCCAAACTGGTGTGAAATAGACTCCATTGAACCTCTATACCTGTGATGACTTCATACTTTTCTAAACAAGCTCACTCCCTTTCTATTCCCAGGAAGATTTTGCGGACTGGACTTGAACTGATTCAGTGGGGAGTTTGCCTTTTTTTTAATTTTTTTTTGTTGGTTGTTTGGTGTGATGCTTCGTTCTTCTGTTGTATGGGCGCGCCTTGTGCGTATTAAATAAATGAAAATAAATAAATATAGTATAAGTTTGAGTGAACAGTGCCAACGCGCTGTTCACTCAAACTGTTTTCCCAATCTGTACGATACACGATGACACTCACATATTCACCTTTAGCTGTAAGGAGGAAGGCACCAACCGTTCTCAGAATTCTCAGATGAAATAATCTAGGTTACATCTTCTTTTGAAGCTCAGACCTTCATTTGGTCTTCCATTCTCGCGCTGATATTTTGAAAGATCTCAGGAAGTACCGTAGTAGAGCTTCAGCAAAAGCTCAGGAATTTGAAGGCAGGACAGAGGACAAGCTAAGAATGAAGCAAGAAGAGTAGCTAAAACAAGGACCACGCCGTTTTCGCGGCATGGTCCCTGCACGCTGCAGCCCACGGTAGAGCTCGCGCGCAGGTGTGTGACTGTGCAATACGCGGCGCCGGCCCCGTTAAACGGATTGTACAGACGTGCACAGTTCTTCGCAAATCCACGACTGACGATCATTACGACCAGTAATAATCGTGAGCAGCATGTGTTTCCGTTCAAGCCCTTCAGCAAAAGAATGGTACAAGTATAAGCCAGCTACAGACACATCGGTAAGCAAAATGTTAGAAGTAGAAGTTCCAAACAAAGCAGTTCTCGTTTTCCAAAGTGTGAAGTATTACACATTCCATACTTCAATGACTATAAATCACCGAGTAGATTTATGGTTACAGCACAAAAACATGGAGTATAAAGATATAATATATTGAGAAATCTATATATATATATAAAACTCAATGTTTGTGAGGATGTTCGTTTAGTTGTTCGTTCGTTATAGAAACGCGCGCCACTGAACCGATCCGGCTGAAACTTCGCACACGTATATTTTCAACCCCGGCGGTGGTTTAGAGCTACTTTCCGCGGCGATTCGTTGGGCCATTCTATCGATTTATTGATTTGTTTACTCAAACCTAAGAAAATGAAGAGCCATCATGGCAACCGATCATTTTTACATATAAGCATGTAAGCAGGGGCGGTAAAGTCCATTTCAGTCTTAAAGTTGGTAGGGTGCGGCAATCAGTCTGAAGGCGCTGTATGCGCATGTTAGAAGAGATCTAGAGCGTAAGTTTACAAGTTCTGTTGGCTTGACTAACTTGAAGTCTCGGGTGAGACGAGAGCCACCAGCTAGTTTGATATATTTTCAAACTATACTATTATATATATATATATCGATACATTAGTGTGAGCCTTGGTGATCCAGCCGAAGACAGCCAAGTTACATCCAGATATTGATATACTGAATCACTGACTCAATTTATGCTAACTGTCTTTCCATTAGCCACAGCATTTCGTGTTTCTTGAGCGCTGTATGTTTTCTACTCAGATGGAAGGAAAACAAGTGGTTCGTAGCCATTAAATGGTAAAACAGTTTTCGATATCAAAAAAACATAGATGGTGAGAAATAATCAAATTGAGGCAGGCAAATACAGTAAACAAATAGCGACATAGAATCAAAGCTAACCGCATGGTCAAAAGTTGTCTGTCTGTGGTCTTAATTTGCATTATAATCAAACGAACTCATCTTTTCGTGTTAAACGGAACAATAACCGCTGACTTTCTCCCGTTTATATCATTATGCGAGTTATGACTGTAGATCATTTACCATCCAATGCAGTATAACTCATTCGCGACCGTCTCCTTCCGGTACGGACATCTGATGACGAAGCGGTGGTTCCCTGATATGTCTTTGCTTTCGCAATTTTTGTGGCAACTAGATTGGGTGAAGGCCGAAAACTGACAGAACTAGAGGAGACATTTGGTGGGCTGGACTCACTGATGAAGCTCAGAACCATTCCAGGCCTCTGACGAAGACGAAAGCGTTGAAACGTAAGGCCGTTGATACTGACTAATAAAGGACCACCTACCAACCTGTACGGCACAAGAAGAACACACAATACGAACTCACCTTGTCTGGACACAAAGAGAGAACTACAAGAGAAGAAAGAGCAGAAAAGAACGTATGTGCTGAATATGTGCTGAGCAACTCGCCGACGGATGCCGTTTTTTGCGCAATTTCCATATAATTCATTGTTGGGAAGTAATCGCCCGATAAATTTCTGCCCCTACTCAAGGCAAAAATTTTGTTATAGGTGCCGCAGCAATATTTATAGCGAGATTGATGATGACGCAATTTCGAAGCAATTTTCCGGCTTCTTACATATTTAATTAAGAAGCCTCCCACTAGCATTACGATTTCTGTCCCCATCTAACGGCACCTTAACACAGCCAACAATAATATTTTTCTCAAAATTACCTCCAGAGATCAGCAGAAGCAAAGGCTTGCCTGCGTGACCGAAAGATCAAGGATGTGAGTATAAAAAGATCTGGTAGGGTTTGAAGCAGACAGATTAAAAAATACTGTCCATAAAGTTTGAAAGATTTGAAGAACAACCTCCCGAACCGTTGCTTATGTTGCGCCAATTTGCGCAACATCCTTAAGACAAAAAAATCGCGAATGTCTGAGAGCCGTATATATTAACATTTCCGATAGGAGGAGATCGAGAAAGCTTAGGGCAGCATGCATTGACATCCCGCCGAGGAGGGGATTGCAGCTTGAAAGAAAGCTTTTCTGAAGCTACAGATATCCGAATTTCACGCTGTTCACCTATCCACAATTATTCCCACCATCCTTCATTGTGAACATATTGAACAGGAGCGAGGAGCCGTACAAGTTGCATATTCCAGCTTTTTGTGTGATCCCCTGATGATTCCTAGCTGCCGACCGTCTTTTCTTTGAAGTCATTTTTGTTTCTGCGAAGTTAACGATAACATTTCAAAGTTGTACCTTATCTAACCCAGCAGTGCTAAGCATGTTGTTGATAAGAACAAATGATGTTTCGGTGTCATGAACTTTGCAATGAAGCACAAGTCAAAAGTTGGGTTTTATCGAAAAATTTGTATTTCAAAAACTCATTTGTTCTTATCAGCAACATGCTTAACTTAACCGAACAGAATTCTTTGCAAGAAAGAAAAATGACTATAAAGAAAAGGCAGTCGGCCATCGGGGATTATCAGGGAACCACAAGAGAAGCTGGAAAGTGCGGCTTGTACAGCTTCTTGCCCCTGTTCAATAAGTTCATAGTGAAGGATGGTGAGAATACTGATGATAGGTTATACGGCGGAAAAATATCTAGAGCTTCAGGAGATGAAGCTTTCTTCAAAGGCATCTGCCATACTTGGTCTTCTTGATCCTCTTAATCCACTTGATCCGCTTGACCCGCTTCGCGCAAAACGTGCGCACACAGCAGTTTGTCATGGCGCCACGTAGGTACAAAACGAATTCTGTATGCTTAGATAATCGCCGGGAGCAGGCGGTCCGCAAACTCGCGCTTTTCTGCAAGCGGTCAGCAAAATTTTGGGGCGTGGCCAAGTCTTCACCGGGCGTCACTTCCGTGTTTCTGCCAGCGGGTAGCAATACAAAATTTTTTGCAAGCGCTAGTCAATTAATCTCTTTTAGCGAGCGCTGGCCAAACTTTCAGCAGGCGCTCGGACTCTTTTTACGCGGTTTCGGGAGTACGCCGAGCAAAGGTGAGGCTCAGTGTGGCAGAGGTGTCATCGGTGGTTTGATTACCCGAGTTTGAGGTACCTTCTCTCAGCGGAAGGTACCTAGGGGCTGCGCGGTCCTTCACAAAGGACCGTGCGGCCCTCAAAATTTTGCATATTCTCGCGGAAAGTCCGCGAGAGTGCGGCCACTGCGCCGCAATTAACCCGTAGAAAAACCGCGATGGTTCTACGAGTTTTCGTCTAAAAATTGGCCATTCCTCCAAATTTCTTAAAGTGGACCGCAAGAAAACAGCGAACGATTTTTCCGGTGCCCGCTCGCCCAAAAATCGCATGGCAGCCTGCTCCCGGCGATTATCTGAGTGGTTACGCAAATTACCTGCACGCGACGCCAAATGACAAGTTGGTGATGCGCGTTTTGCGCGAAGCGGATCAAGTGGATTAAGGACAGTGTCCAAGCAAATTTGGGCGCATGTGTTTTTCGCCTGGGAATTGATGAGGGGGTCTTAACTAAGGCACTGCTCAAGGAGCAGCGCAAATTGTTCATTCACGGATAAGAAATCCGTCCACAAAAACCCCGCGATTGCGCCGTGACCGTAACCCGGAAACGACTTAGCGCACTTTAACACTACGTTCGCGCTGGAACCCAGCCTAAGTGTTACGGTCACGGCGCAGCCGCGGAGTGTTTGAGCATGCCCCAGATTTGGACACTGCCTTTAAGTGGATCAAGTATGGCGGGTGCCTAAGCTTCTATTCCTCTTCGGCAAAAATGTCATTGCATGCGGCTCTAGTATTCTGAAAATGCAAAGCTGAATTTACTGTCTATTTATTCTCAAGTGTTTCTGTTTCTTACCTTGGGTGGGCGAGGTTAGGGGAACGGCAAGAAATTGTCTGAAAGCTTTGCACTTGCAGAGTCCGGCCCTATGCGTGTCACTGCAGCTACACGGTCTCACTGACACTGTTTTCATTCTCATTTCATCAAAGTGCTCTTACATTTAGGAGCGATGAAAAGTGGGAGGTGGTGTAGCAATTTTTTTCTGTTTCTGTAAAGAGAGATGATTCTGCAACCTGTATTTGCAACAATATCAGCGGTTTAGTTAGTTGTCGAAGGATATTGCGACGATTAGTTGGCTTCTTTTTGTCAATTGCATCGTTATTCGTTTGTATTGATGGCACCGGGCATTATAAGGAGATTTGAATTCACAAATTCAAGAATGCAAGTTGCCACAATTCTGCTTAATAATATCGCTTGCGGGCCCTTATCTCGACGTTGAATATAAGATCAAGTCTGCAAATGAAGGACATTGCTAGCACCAAAATAAACGTATACTTCAACAAGACATAAACGAAAACTGTATAAATCAGAAATGCGTCTCTCTGCAACATTGACGTCGGGCTAAGCCCTTGCGACTACAGCGCGGCGGCGTAGTCTGGAGAAATCCAAAGAGACTTGAAGTCAACGCAGCAAAGCGTCCATGAATTAAGGAAAAAATTGAGAATTTGTTTGGAAACGCGCTCGAAAGGCTTTCTGCTCCGGGATTTCTCACTTGTGGGCCTCGGATACGATCCGAATCCAAACCTTTCAAGCGGTAACCTGCGGCAGAGATTAGGCGCGGCTCCAACGTTAGAAACTAAGCTAGCCAGCAACCTTCAGCTGGCCCACAGTTTTCCTCCTTGAGGGGCTTGCACACTTGCACACTGTTGTGTGCTCCCTAAAGTACCGGTGGAGCTCAGCAATAATTAGGAACTTATCTAAGCACTTTATGCAAACTACAGTAGCTTCTAGAACACTTTATAAACACTAAATCTTTATTTTCAGCACAGAAGAATGGATTCAGGGAAGGAAAGAATGAGTGTAAGAGTTCATTATGCGCCAATCATTCGACTTTACGAAACAAACAACAACTATTACTTCAGAGAAGAACTCACAAAAAGAAACATGCCAGTCGCGAGAAAAGTTCTTCGGGAAATGTGGTGGCTCAGGTTTGAGGTTATAAACTATGCTGTATTGTAAAAAAATTTTCCAGGTTGTCCATGAAGACGAAGATGATGGAAAGGTGGTAAGTTCTAAATGCGATGGTTCAGAAATCAAGAAGGTTCGGCCTCTGAAAGCCATGATGCACTCACAGAAGAAGTGCTTTTAGTAGGCGTGGCCTTTCGAAATAAATTTCTACCACCCTGAAGAGCATTAAACGCTGATTTCAAATCTTCATTAGTAGATGCCAATCCCCTTCTCCCCGGACGCTGATTTATGAATGTTTGTGAGTCCAAAAATGAACGCAGAACCAAAGTAGCAGTAGCGGTCTTTTCAACGCACAGATAGAGGACTGTTGAATACGAGTGTATCAAGAAGGTATTCATTGAGATAAATTCACTGACTGAACCATCTGAGCTTTGGAAGTTGTTCCAGTTGCGCATTAACTTTCAACGCTCTATTTCGGCAGCAACTCAGACAATCGCCGGGGGCAGGCGGGACCGGAAAATACGCGTTGCTGAAATCTCGCACTCCGCTCGCAAATTCCAGGAGAATAGTCAGCGGATTTTTATCGGCTGTTGAGTCTTTTTTCGCTCTTATCTTTTGCAGATATATTGCTGAATCTCTGAGGAATCGAGAACTCAGCAAGCGGCGTTCCGAAAAATTCTGATTGCTTTCCAAAAAATCCGCGAGCGGGGTGCGAGAAATCAGCCATCTATTTTTCCGGTGCCCGCCTGCCCCCAGCAATTGTCTGAGAAGGGCGCTAGATAATGAAAACAGGTTTGAAATTCTCATTCAATGCTCTTCAAACTGGTTTAAGAGTCATTTGAAAAAGCCACTACAAGAAATTCTTTACTTGTGTAAGCGAAACTAGATAAGTAGTTCTTCTTCATCACCTTCAATCGCCTGTTGTTTACTTTTTGAAATTTTGAGTTAGAAACGCCCCGATGGAATTCTCTCCACAACTTTGATTACATTACCTACATAACTGCAGATCTGAATGTTAAACACACTTTCAGTTAATACATTCGGCGCCGATTACCTAGTACCTGTCTCGCGAAAGTAACTTATTTACCTTTCTTCACTCCTCCCTCCTCCCCTTTCTGCAAGGATCTTAGCTTTCTTTTATTCGCGAACTGCTAGATATATTCTAACAAATTCTTTTGACCTTCCTCTACTTGTGAAATACACTGCGCTAATTGTGCACTATCTTTCGTTATAAGCGGATATGAGTTCGTTCATTACAGGAAATATTGATTCGCACACATAAATCGAAACCGAAGGTTCACAAACGGAAAAGCGTAAGCTTTTTACTTCTTTCCGCTTACATTCGGTTGCGGTTTGGTGGGGTAAAGGACTTTTTTTAACTGAAAATCATTTCAAGGATGCACTAATATCTTGCCCCTAATAAATCAGAAAACTTCCGTAATACAAATATGAAGCAAAAAAGGTCATCATGATGTGCATTATTATATAAGATGGTGATAAGAGAGCTTTTGGACACTTTAAGCCAAATTTGCTATTTTCAGGTCCTAAGACACGTGCATGGATTAATGTATTTATACACTTGCACACATATAGCTAACTAGCTGGATTAGCCGGCTGCGCGCGGCCATGTCATTAAACGTCCCATTCCTATCCCTGTGCGACCTTTTCCTGTGCTCATCTCTACATGCCAATTCCCTATTCCGGCTGTGTTAGTCATCAGCACGCTCACTTATCTCTGTGCCAATTCCCAGCCCCCTAGCTCAAACTTCGCAAAAAAAATCCACAAATGCGATAGAAGTAATCGATAACTTTGAAAAGTAGTATTGTATACGTAATCAGCATGCCCAGTAACCCCCAATACCAACTCCCAGTCCCGTAGTTCAAACTTATCAAAAAAATCGTTTAAGAGATCTCGATCGATAACGAGAAGTAGCCCAGGACATCCGTCCTGCCCCGCAATGTATGTGCGCCAAGTTTGGTCCCGGTCGATTCAGAAATGAAATTCTTCGGAACATACGTCCACACATTCAGAAAGACAGACAGACAGGCAAACAAACAGACATCCAGCTTTATAAAGGGTTTATCGGCTGTAGTGTCGGGGGTAAGAGTATTTCCGCTTAGGCGCGGCCGCTTCGCCTGGACTCCGCACCCCTTTCGCGAACATGATTTCTGATCACTTTCTCACCGCGAGCGTGGGAAAGGCAGAGCTTCAATCGATTGGATATGATTAAAGAGCATGTTCGCAGAAGAAGTGCAGAGTCCCGCGCGGGAGTGCAGATGATGGTGCACCCGACATTGCAGTTGATAGGCCCTACAGTCTGCCCCAATCGGGATCAGGCCGAACCATCGGCTGAATTTGCGCGCTCGCAGCGCTAGGGGATTGCGTTGCATACGCGCGCTGTCGCAGAGAGTGAAGAAATTGAGGAGAGAACAGACTAGCTAGCCGCAGATGTGGCGCGAAACCTTCGCGGCGCGGACTCCCGCCATGCCGATTTTAGCCTGGTTAGGATTGGGGCAGACTGTATATATGCTAACAAGGGAAGAATACTTGGTCGAAGTGGCGTGTTCATACGACATGTATACTATCTTATAGGGCATAAAACGCTGATTTAAATCTGCTTTCCTCGTCTACAAAGCGCTTTGTGGACGGATTTATGAGAATTTTTTGATGCATAAATTCGAAAGCGTGACAATAATAAAATCATTCAGAACTTTGATCGGCGAGCTCAATGGGGCCGTGAATTTTACGAGGGCCTTAAAGCAACTAATATCTCCAATCTGATAAACTCATATCACTTATTACTCATTTCAAGTGGCGAAAAGATCTCAACACTTGTTTTCACCTTGACCAAATCACTGAATTTATCTCACAAGGGAAGGACCCTCAGTCGAAGTGGGGTTCCACACGTGATGCATAACATTCTGCTGGTCTTAGGGCACTAGTACCAGATCCGTGTCCCTTAGCTGCTCAATGGTCTTCTGAGCAAAGTTATGGCGACGGTTCTTCACAAACCACTGCACATTATAAGTTCGGGGTGCCAAGGAATGTACAGGTTTGGAATGTACAGGTGTGGAAGGATGGGCGGGTGGATAGCTGCGGAGACTATGGCGCAGGTGGTGAAGAGTTCGCGTTCCTATGATGCCAAACTTTGTATTTTTGCGAACTGTAATTTGTGAATTCGCAGGCAATTTTCGACGAGGGTCTTGCTCGAAAATCGTCTGCGAATTCACAAAATACAGTTCGAAAAAATACAAAGTTGGCTCCATAGGGACACTCTTCACCACCTGCGCCATAGTCTCAGCAGCTATTCATCCGCCCATCCGTCCACAGCTGTACATTCCTTGGTTCAGACTTATAAAGTGCAGTGGTCATCGTAAAGGACCGTCGCTCATAGCTTTTCTCAAAAGATTATTGAGCAGCTAAGGAACATGGATCTGGCATTAGTGCTCTAACACCAGCAGAATGATATGCATTGTGGGGAAACCCCACTTCGACTGATGGTATTTTCCTTGTCAGAAATTTTCCACAACTCTCCTTCCATAAGCGCTTTGCCTATAAAGAAAGCAGATTTGGAAACAGCGTTTTATGCTCTATAAGATAGTATACTTTTTATAAACTCCACTTTGAGCAAGTATTCTTTCCTTGTAAGAGATATTTGAACAAGTGAGAAAAGTCGATCAATGAGAGTGGAGTTAGCTACTTTTCAGTAACCGTTTTTTGTTATTCAACATTCAAACAGTCAGCGCATGTATGTAGCTTAAGTAGAAGCGTTTGGAAGAGTTATAACAAAGGGAGTAAGAAATCTGAATTGATCTAAAATCTATGTTTTCGAATTTACGCCTGCATTTTCATTGGAAACGTTGGTGATGCTCTTGCTTACTTTTTTGTCGAAACTTCTTCCCTCTACCCAACGGTGGCAACATGCACCAGCTAGTCTCACATCGCAACAACCCTTTTTCAATTGCAATCCCAACCTTCTTACTAACCTAATAACATGATCGTATTTCTTTCATAACTTTTAGGCCATTCTTGAGGACGGCGGCTGGGCAGAATGACAGCTTTGGAATATTCATCGCTCTCGGTTCCCCTGAATGAGCTAAGTCCAAAACTGTGCTTTACAGCTTCAAAAGATGTCAATTACCCGCTTTTCCAGAAGTGGAAAGTGCTATTTGGGCGGACGGCGTATGCCTGCCCTATAAAGCGCAATTGGCTCGTGGGTACGGTAGGTACGGTGTCTCCAGTCACAAGCCAATCGCGCTATAGAGAGCAGGATACATGGTCCGCCCAAATAGCACTTTTCACGTCTGGAAAAGTGGGTTATTGATATCTTTTGAAGCTGCAAAGCACAGTCTTGGACTTAGCTCATCCAGGGAAACCGAGAGCGATGAATATCCCAAAATTGTCAATTTGCCGAACCATTGCATTTAATTCGATATACTTCAGCATTCGCGTGAAAGTGCTACTCAACATCCTTCACCTACCGAAGCAAAAAACGTGAGTCGATTAAAAATGCGCTTTTCTTTGTTCAAAAAGACTTTGTTCTTAGAAGACCGCTTTAGATATCAATCACTCAATCCTCCCAGTCAGTAACAGCGGGAGTTCTGAAGGAAGGAAGTCTACGACAGCACTCGCTAAGATGTGATTCTTTGATATCAATCTCCAAATATTGTCTGGCCCAATCTTGCAACTTCAATAACGCACGCTCTTCTGAGAACATTTGCTGCGAGCAAATAAGATTAGGCCATGTATGGCGTCAACGTACAAAACGTGTTTAAAGGCAGCGTCCGGGCAAAATCTGGACAAAATTTTTTTTCGCTTACCTGGCCTTATTCTTCCCGTTGACTCCGAAAATGCAGCTTGCAGATAACGAAGATGTCGAAAAAGGGCTTTTCCAGAATCAGTTGATTTTGAATAATGACGCTTGCCGCCGAGATTAAGACGCAGAGTCGCGCGCTCGACATACGTACTCTGGCTATCGATTGAGGGCGGGCACGTCGCCGGGGTGGTCCTGTCTCCACTTCTGAAGCGATTTTCTCGCTTCAGAAGCAAATTGGTGCAATGCCACTTCGGCAAGAGCTCCGTCAGGTCGAGAACCCCTGTACTCTACATTTTCGTTTTTGCCCGGACGCTGTCTTTAACTCGACTCACTACTGGTAAACTGAAAAAATCGTCGATTTTATGATGCACGAAATTTAGCCAAACATGTAGAAGAGAGAGAAAAAGCAGAATAGCCTTAGATTGATAAGTATTGGGTGATTTTATAAGTGAATGAAGTACTGTATAATAGAATGTTACAGTCGTAAAGATCTTTTTTCACACTCTTCAAAAAAAGCAGGTCCCGGAATGACTCTGCTTTCTGAGTTACCATAGTTTTTATTGATATCGTGCCAACCAATGTTTTTACTATAAAATTTGACATAATTTTTTCAGCAAAACCGTCAAAGGGCAGCTTTGCGCATGAAGATTTAAGGGAAAACAAGACGTCTTCCCTCAGATGTAGGAGCTTTAATAATCATTATTTTCGAAAAAGAAACTTGGTTTATTTTTTCTGCGACTGCCTCTTTGAAATGATTGCCAAGTTGCAGCAAAACTCTCTCAATGCTCTAATAAAATATAACTTCCTAGTGGCCTGGAATTCTTTTAATGAAACATATTCCGAGTATGTAAACACAAGAGGCTCTCTACCGCTACGCGGCAGATTCGGGCTGGTACTCGGCAGCTTCGCTGCCTCGTAAATCTTTCGTTTCACTCTATTATGCGGAGACGTGAAAACCTGCCATTCTGCACGAATTACGTTGATTTATAACCTGCACAGATAGAAAAAAACCGAGGACATAATTTCGGCTTTGTGTTTTGAATCAACATTCTAAGCAATGGATATCACGCAAACTGCCAAATAACCAATATATCGATAGAAGCAACCTGTGCGTCCCGAATATGGCTTATTACTGCCATCTATCCTCCTATCCTTGGTGCGGACATAAAGAATTTTTCAAGCAAAAACAGCAAAAATATCGATAAATCGTTGAAAGCAATGGGTGTCCCGAATCAATGAATCCATAAAAGCAATGGGTGGGTCCCTAAAAACGTGGCTTATTAGAGGCACCGTCCACCCAGATTTTCGACTTCCACTTTCTTGCCGTTTCAGAGCCTTCTCATGTACCTGATTCCGAATATGAAGTCGAGAATGCTCGAAAACCCCGACAATCCCCGTTTCAGAGAACCCACAGGCCGGCTTTCCGGAACTGTGATTGGATGGACGCGCACAAATGGGCGGGCACGGATGGGGAGGGCGGGCATGGATGGGGGTCCTCGTGCATCTTCGCGATTCCGAGGCGATTTTCTCGCTTCCGAAGAGGCATTTTGTGCCACGACGTGGGCATTGGATTGATAGGGGGCCCTACTATTATATGCTGCCAAAAGCTCAACACCCTCAACTTAGGGTGGACGGTGCCTTTAAGGCCCGTATGCACGTACATCCCCGCTGGGGAGGGGAGGGGAGCTGGATCCCCAGAGGAGCGATCCCCTTTATTGAACCCCGCTATGCCATAGGAGAGGGAGCTATCCCCTCCCCTGCACCCACAGCGGGGAGGGTGTCATTGCCGTAGTCGCATCTAGCTCATGGCTACCTGAACATCTCGCCAAAGAAGCTATTTTCAGCCATTTTTTGTGTGCTAAATGGCTTTTGGGATGAGAAATACAAGAATAGTGATTTCGAGTGCCTTTGTTCCTTTTCTCAGTCTTCTTTTTTTTTGTCCTTTCACCTTCCCATTGTATCTCCCCCCATCGCTGTCTTCTTCTTTTCCCTATTACTGGTTTTAAGAGTTTCTTATACTTGTTACGTGCTGTCCTAGTATAATGTTGATTTCTGAAGTGGTGTGATTCTATTTAACAGTTTCCTCGCAACTATGTTATGGCTTACTTTTCTCATAGAAGAATTCATGAGTGTGCAGTTTTGTAGTTTCTATGTTTTTTCAAACGCTTGCTAGCCATTTCTTTGCGATAGTCTTTCGGTGCCACAAAATCGGTATTTAATTTCAGGGATATCGATCGGGCGGACCCTGGTGGGGATCCCTTCCCCTCCCCTCTCCGTATGCACGAATATAGCTCAACGGCGCGGGGGAGGGGATCGACAACCCTTGCAACGGAGTAGGGGTTCGATGGTGTAAATCATGCCAGAGAAGCGAATATTCTGGTTTTAATCAACTATTACCAAGCATTCGTTCAATTTGATGAAAGATTTCCTTTGAAAGCCGGATTCCCCTCTCAGCGATCTGTAGCTTGCAATCTTGTCTCTCTTCTAAATTCCCCTCTTGAAAAGAAACCCAAGCAATAATAGCTGCCATTCTCGAATATTTGTAGGAATTCTTGATTCAAGAAATTTGTGCATTTTTCAAATGACATAATAGTTTTAGCCAGATAAGCTGATCAGATACATTGTAACTATCGTATTATTGCTCCTATCTTGTTAATTTAACATAAGCTGCCTTGAAAAAATCTAGAAAATAGCAGATTTGCCTAATTCTGAGTGATCCCCCGGGGAGTGATCCCTTCCCCAGCATTCCCCTCGTGCATAGCAGGGGTGGCCGCTGGGGATCATTCCCTGAGGAATGGACGGCATGTCGCTAATAGCTACAGCTTCCATGAAAAGCTAGCACGATTTGCAATTTCTTTTATGTGTGGAAATTCTAATTTGAATGTCTGCGGCACTCTCCCCCCCCCCCCCCCAACTACTTTCCGGCAGCATAACATATTCTACTCATTCACTGTAGAGACATCATGACTTCTAATTTTGGACACTTTTACGCTGAAATGTGCAGCATTGGGTTGAGCCAGACTTCGCGGGGAAGCGGCGTACGCGGCGTACGCAGCGTACGCTCGGTATATTTCATCATAGGAGCGTACGCGGCGTACGCTGCGTACGTCGCGTACGCCGCGCAGTCTGGCCGAACCCATTAGCGAAAGTGAGCAACATCCTTGAAAACAGCAAAAATATATTGTGCATAGGAAATTTTTTTTGCTGCGCCGAGCGCAGTCATGGGCGATGGCATTCCGCAACGAGTAAAATATTGCAGATGACATGCTGGAGGCGAGTAGCTACCAAAAGATGAGAAAAGAGGAGTGACTACCACAAAAAGCGGAAGCGAAATGATTTCCCCGCTCGATCCTCCCTTCTGCATAAGGGGGTTCCCTTCCCCTACTTCGAGGGGATCCCCTCCCCGGTATTGTGCATACGGGGGTTCGCGTGGGGAAGGGAGGGAAGCCCCAGCGGGGATCATTTCAATGGTTAAGCCCACATCCCTACCCCGCGGGGATGTACGTGCATACGGGCCTAAGACATGTCTCACCCCATGCACTAAGTATGCAAAATTTAGCTCAGATTCCGTTACTCCTTCCCTTTTTGGGCAAAGGAAAAGTGGCTTAGCCATTATATAAGTACTGATTTTCTATGCAAGGAAACGTCGATTAGCCGAAGTGGCGAGTTTGAAAGTGATATTTGAGTACGGTTACATGCTTAAAATGCTTGAAGGCATTGTCCAGGTCAACTTGGGGGGTACTGGGATCTTGACAGAATGTGAGAGCACGGCTCCTGACTAATGCAACAGTTCGAGTGCGATTGAAAAAGGTGGAATCTGAAGCGAGAAAATCGCTTCGGACGAGTTCAGAAAAAAGGGGGCGGGATTGCAGTACCGCCCCCTTTTTTTCTGAACTCATCCGAAGCGATTTTCTCGCTTCAGATTCCACCTTTTTCAATCGCACTTGAACTGTTGCGTTAGTCAGGAGCCGTGCTCTCACACTGTGCCAAGATCCCAGTGCCCCCAAGTTGACTTGGACAATGCCTTTAAGTTCACGTGTAATCTTTCCAGGTGCTAAACTACTTTCTTGGAATACTTTAAGAGCTTTTCATTCGCCTAATTTTGCGCATTCTTTGAATTGTTTATTGTGAGTGTCTACAAAATAAACAAGCAAAATCACAATCATCCGACACGCTCATAATTCTCATTTGATGGCATTTTGCTGATGCGCGGGTCTTTTTTTTTTCTAAACACTTTCGTCACATATGCAGAAAGAATCATACATCCTTCAGGAAAATTCTCGACGCATATGGAACGTAAGAAATTAGCGTTTCGGGGACTTTCAATAACTGAACACAATTCTCAAATTGCCAGACTTCTTAGATGATCACTTTAGCGAAAGCAATCACAAACTAATGAGATGAAAGTATTCTTGCTAGCTGGCATACCCAGCTTTGCCGTTCTCTGTGACTAGACTAGAAAAAGAGCACCATTTTCTATACAACTTCCACTGTCTTAGTATCACATTCCATTTCCCTATGCCCGCTATGTTTTCATCAATAGCACGCTCATTATACCTTCATGTCAACTCTCAGAGCCCCACTTTGAGGTTCGCAGAAAAGCAGTAAATTTTATAAAGGCAACTGAAATCAATATAGTATTCGTTATTAGCAAGCTAACTTAATTCCTTGTGCCAACCCCTATTTCCATTACATAATAGTAAAAAGTAGCCCATGACATCCGTATGAACTTGGACTTTGAGTGTGCGAAATTTGGTGCGAATCAGAAATGAAAGTTTTTATTTAGCACATATATACAGACAAACAGACACAAAAACTCAGCTTTCCATATAAAAGTATGCCTTTCATTTCCTTCATTTAGACACGAATCCAGTTGACAAAAACCTCGGAGCCGTTGTAAATTTCCACTATAGATATGTGCGATTCGAAAATAGTATACATACCGCAGTTTCACGAGTACAGGGCGCAGGAATGAGCCTAGAGGTTTGGCCGCCCAAGTACCCTCTACAGTGCTGCGCATTACCTAGGGAAATCGTGCGGCATAGCGATCGTTTCGCGAGGCACAAAGCGGTTGCCCTGCTTGTATTGAAAGGCGAATAAGCATTGCCTTGTATTTGTTCAACTAGAATATTTGTGTTGAGTTCCTTGCTTGCTTTGAACGACTGTATTTGTCTTGCTTCCAAATTTGAGGTTTTCAAGATCTTAAGGGACTATAATTTTTCAGCTCTCAGTTTCAAGCATTTCCTCTGCATTATAGAGTATTATTCTAGCCTATAAGGTATGCGCAACATTTCAGCCAAACCATCAAAGAGTAAACTCCCTGAATCAGACACATCACAGGAACCGAAGGCTACCTTACATATCTCGCTCAGATGTGAGTTGGTTCTTCCTAAATTTTTCAAACAGTGAAGTGCTTATAGATTCCCTAAAGTAGTATAGAATTTGAATTTCCCTCGGCAATAGTACACGATCAGACTGTATAAATGACTGTTGCCTTCTGGGTTTGCACTTTTGAAAATAATAACTAATAAGTTTTATTAGAAGAATGCATGAAAAGTAGCGGGCTGATAAGAGACCCAACACAAACTTGGAAATCCCACAACCGAATCAAATCAGACCAAAAATTGAAGGAGTGATTGGGGGAGGGGGGGGGGGGGGGGGAAGGGCACCATGCCCCCCCCCCACTTCCGTTACACTAATTTAATACTATTTCATGCGAGGGCTTCGTACTAAACATTCGCATGCGTAGCCATCTTGGAGACAACGTCTCGGCAAAAAAGACCTTTGTCGGATCTTAGCGTTGAGTGGGGTAACCACTGGGTACACCTTAGCCGAAGTTTCCCTTTGATGCGCTAAATCCTGACAGCGTGCTTCGATTCCCCCCCCCCCCCCATTCGGTGGGTGAGGGTCGATTATGGAACTTTGCAACAAGCTTCAAATTTGATCATGATTTCAGGGTGGGACTCAAAGTACCCCAACTTGGAGTGTAAACCCATTTCAAACGTCAAAATCTGACAGGGTTCTATTATTTTGCCAAGCTACTGCGCTCGAAAACTAATTTTCATGATACCTGAGCCCCAGCAAAGGGAGGAGAAGTCCAAGTTGCTGCTGCGTAGTGAATAGGGTGTAGGTCGATTTGTGCAGAAATTTCCAGATCCGCAAGAACTGCATACTTCAGGTGCGCACCAATGTGGTTTACGCCGCCCTAATTCGGGAGTGCGTCAGTTTAGCGATAGCTTGTTCGTTTGTACTGAGAGCATTTTAGGGGCGTATATGTGCATGTAAATATGTGTTCAAAATGTACCTCATGCTTTCTTTTAAACCTTCTTTTACCTTGGTATTTGCCGCGCTCCGAATTTTGGCAGGATTGTATCCACTTTTTTGGAATAAAGGACCCTTTGTTAAAGGCAGTGTCTCACCAAAACCCCGATGGAGAGATTTTTGCATATTATATGCCTTTCCGGTCCTGTTCAGCCCTACGCGGGTTCAAAGCATAAGAGTTTCAAGAACCCCTTTTTTCGAAGGCCCTGCGGAGGCAACTGGACAAATGTGCATTTCCACTCAAGTCTGCGCCGCATCGCCTGGAAGGACCTGCTAAAGCACGAAACTGGAAGCCCGCGAATCGGCAGCGCAGGTCAAATCACCTTCTGCGGGCCACTTTGAGTGCGTATTTCTCAGGAGGCTCAGGAGGGGGGGGGGGGGAGATTCAATACGAACGACTTGGTCATTGACGTGTTGAGGGTATCCCTAATCGAATGCGTAGAGGACCGCGATACTTCAGTTTTGGCATTTCCTTTGCAGCTTCGAAAGTGGCTCTTCTCAGATAATCGCCGGGACCAGACGGTCCGCAAACTCACGCTTCTGCAAGCGGCCACAAAATTTTGGGGCGTGGCCAAACGTTCAGCGAGCGGTATAAAATTAAATTAAATTTTAAAAATTAAATTTTTAAAAATTAAATTTTCTGCAAGCGCTAGTCAATTAATCTCTTCCAGCGAGCGCCGGCCAAACTTTCACCAAGCGCTCGGACTCTTTACGCAGTTTCGGGCGTACGCCGAGCAAAGTAACACTGTACATAACAGAGGCAGAGGTGTCATCGATGGTTCAATTACCCGAGTTTGAGTACTTTCCCTCAGCGGAAGGTATATGCGGGCTGTGCGGTCTTTCACAAAGGACCGTGGCCCCCACGATAATTTTGCATTCTCGCGAAAGGTCCCCAAGAATGGGCCACTGCGCCGCAACTAATCTGTAGAAAAACCGTGATTATTCTCCGAGCATTCGTCTAAAATTGCGCCAAAATTCCTTTAAACGTCTGCAAGCGGACCGCAAGAAAGTAGCGAACTATTTTTCCGGTGCCCATCTGCTCATAAATCGCATGGCTGCCTGCTTCCGGCGATCAAATGAGTTTCAAAATCTGGTTAGAAGATCTCTTTTTTGTGTCATTGCAAAAATCCCATTGATGCCTTCTACGACGAGAAATCTGCACCCAAACTGGTGCATAAAAGGCAATTCTGTGCGCGCCTAGGTAACTTGCCCTCCGCAGGTTAATACTTCTTTTCACTCGTCCTCTTCCTTTTTGACGTGTGTGCCTATCTGCAGCCAAAGTAGTGTAGAGGACTACAGTTCTCTGCATCGCTTATATGGGACCTTCAAACAACGGAGTTACTGAAATTTTAATGCGGATGTGAACATGTGAGTATCAAGAAATCGGGAAAAGCTTGCAAACGCGAAACTCCCGCGACAAATTTTGGTGAGCCACTGCCTCCAATCGCGTGCAGGCTGATATGTGATGACGCGAGCAGGTTGCGGCACCGCGCAACGCACTATACTAATTTTTCCTGTTAGTCCGTTTTTTTGATTCCCTTGTGATTGCAAATTTGAAACATTTCATGTCCCCTCTTTTATTCTTCATTTTTTGGGAGAGCACAGCAAGAATCTCGATGTCATTGTCTACTTTTTTGCTCAGTTGCTTAAAAGAACATGCCCACGTACTGTCGGTTACAAAAGCACTCATTTACACAAAGTAGAAGTTTTTTGCAGACACAGTAAGCGGTTGTAGACACCCTGCAGGTATTTTTTCTTCGTAAAAGCACCCCTGTGTTTCAACGTAAACCAGAGATGTATCGCTACATAGTCGAGTCCTCGTACTCAGATAATCGTCGGGGACAGGCAGTCCGCAAACACGCGCTTTTCTGCAAGCGGTTAGCAGAATTTTGGGGCGTGGCCAAAGCTTCAGCGAGCGGTACTTTTTTACTGTCTAATGTTCTGCCAGCGGACAGCAACACAGATTTTCTGCAGGCGCTCGTCAAATAATCTCTTTCAGCAAACGCTGACCGAACTTTCAGCAGGCGCTCGGACTCTTTTTACGCAGTTTCGGGCTTACGTCGAGCACAGGTAAGACTCAGTGTGGCAGAGGTGTCACCGTTGGTTTAATTACTCAAGTTTGAGGTACTTTCTCTCAGCGCAAAGTACATGGGGGCTGCGCGGTCCTCCACAAAGGACCGTGCGGCCCTCAAAAATCTTGCATTATCTCGGGGAAGTCCGCGAGAATGCGGCCACTGCGCCGCAGCTAATCTATAAAGAAACCGGGATTGTTCTACAGCATTCATCTAAAATTTCGCTAAAATTCTTCCAAATATCTGCAAGCGGACCGCAAGAAATTAGCGAATTATTTTTCCGGTGCCCGACCGCCCATAAATCGCATGACCCCCTCCTTCAGCGATTATTTGAGCACAGTCTTCAAAGCTGTAACGTTCCACAAAAGAGTTCGACTTTGAAACTAAATGCGGCCTACGCACTTGGGCCTTGTTAGCTAGCGCTCCACAGTTGTTCTTCTATCCTCTCACAAGAGAAGGATACTTGGGGCCTTGGGGGGAAGTGGCCTTTCGAAATGTACACTATTTTATAGAGCATGGAACGCTGATTCCGAATCTGCTTTCGCTACCTGCAAGGTGCTTCTAGGAACTAGTTAGGGAAATTTTGTGAAGCAAGATGAAGCGTTGCTACAAAAAATTATTCAGAACCTTAGTTCGTGAGTTCAAGCTGCCACGATTACTGCCAGGGCATTTTATGATATAGAGACCTTCAGTGTAATGAACTCATGTTAGTCATTACTCCTTTCAGGTGAGGGAAAGATCTCAACACCTATTTTTCACCGCAAAAAATTCCCAGAACTCACCCTCAGAAGGTCTTTGCAGGTAACGAAAGCAGATTTTGGAATCAGCGTTCCATGCTCTATAAAATACTATACATCTCATGTAGAAAGGCAACTTCGGCCAAGTATCCTTTCCTTGTCAGTCTTTCGCCTTTTTGCATTTTAATGACTGTTTCGGGAACCTTGATCTGTGAGCCGTTTATATAGTCTTGAGCTTACAAGGGAAGTCACTTAACTTAGGTCGGGCTTTTGAAATGAGGCACATATATTTAGAATCAGCTCGGAACGCTGATTCCAAATATGCTATCCTTAGCTGCGAAGCGTTTCTCTGAAGCGAGTTATGAACTTTTTTAGTATGTGCCATTGACATACAACTGAATATGGAAAGAAGGTCTTTAGATGAAAATCTGCCCAAAAAGTGGTGGAAAATCAAAATAACATCAAATTGAGTCATTTGGCTTGGATAGAGTATAATATGCATTTGAACCACTACCTAGATGTTGGTACCGTAGCATGCCTAAGTCGGTCAGCACGCAAAATTTGCTCAGGAAAAAGCTCATAACTCGCTTCAGAGGAACGCTTCGCAGCTATGGAAAGCAGATTTTAAATTAGCGTTTCAGGCTGATTCCAACCATATGTGTCTCATTTCAAAAGCCCGACCTAAGTTAAGTGACTTCCCTTGTTAGTAGCAGCTTACATCAAGAATGGCGCATAAACGACGGTAAAAGCGGTAACAGTGCGGCACCGCTAGTTAGGTATGGTCTGATACTATCTAATCTATAGGGTTTCACGTCGATAAAGGATTGGATCGACAAAAGGTATAATCACTCAGCAAGACCTTTTTCTTCATTCTGCACCTGTGCGTCTCCTCGTCCTCCGACTTCAAAGTGTTTAGTCTCTACAACGCGTATAGTAGTGTAGTCCTTGCAATAAGATGGACTTGTCCTCCACCTCATCGCCCCTGTTTACATGAATATGGGAAAATGATTGGTTAGGGCATGACAGGCTTTCATTTCCTCAAATGTGCAAACAAATCGATAGAGAAGGACTTAGAAAATCGCCGCGAAAAATAGTTTATGTTTTTTGCAGCGGCCTAATGCATATAAATGAAAGCAAATTACAGCTCCATCAGTTCGCGCGTAAACAATTCTCTTAACCACGTATCTAAGAAGCAAGCTTCAACTTTCTGTTTTATATATGACGATCATAACACACCCTTTGCGCGGTGCCCTTTGCTGTAGTTGCGCCTTACTACTACCCTAAAATCCGTACAATAAGTCCGCCTATCAGATAAGTCCGCAAAGGAACTAACAGTTAAGTCCGCTTCGTTGACAATGGAAGTCGCCTCGCGCCGCCAAGAGTCCTGCAGATAAGTCCGCTTTCTCATGCTCAGGATAGGCGAACTTATCTGCTGCGGACTTATCTGATAGTGGATTTAGGAGGACTTATCTGGTAGACTTTTGGCGGCGCAAAGGGCGTTTTTTCATCGATTTTGCGTCGAAACTGCAGATAAGTTCGGACTTATTGTACGGATTTTAGGGTAATCAAGTGTCACCAGATCTGAGGCATGTTGAACCTAATAACAAAGTTGTTGTCAAAAGTGCTTGATAAATCCCGCACTCATATTTCTGAAAGAACGGAAAAACTTTGTAGTGCTAATGTTTATAGGAATTTTAAACTCAATAGATATGGAGATAAATTTGTGAGAAAAAGGTTGGACCTTTCAAATTTCATATGCAATTTTTAGCGAGATTATCAAGAGGAAAGCCCATGGGAGCGATTGTCAAGGAGGAATCCAGCTTCAGACAATTCAGAAGCATGTTCTCATTGCTTGCTTTGCTTTTTTGATCATTGGGAGTGACAACAGCCCCTGTTCAGAACGGCTTACGAGAAGCGCTCCGTCACTGAGAGCAAAACAAAAGGACCAAGGAAGTGATCAAAATTCAATTAGAGGTAAAACTTCAAGCAGTTTTTAACTAAATAACAATCTGGGATCGGAAAAGCCATTGAAAGGTAGGTAGCTTGCGAAAATCAAGATGAGTTTTTGCAGAGCGAATCAAGAGAGGACTGAAATCAGCATTCAGTGCCTTCAGCAGATCCTCACTCGAAAAATCGTTTCAAACTGCAAAAGCTAAAATAAGTAAACCTGCACGGGTGAGTTCGTACATATTCATTAGGCTGGCATCTAATGATAGCTTATATACCTTTATAAGTACAGTTGTAGCAGATCTCCCCTTCAACGGACGATTTGAATCTTTCTTAAAACAAAATAACAGAGGGGTTTTTTCCTAAAAAAACTATTCTGAACGGCATGGATTCCTCACTCCAAGCTGCCCTCTACATCTAAAGGACAATCGGAAATGGAGACCTAGAGATAGGGTTTTATAAACTGTGAAAATTTCAAACTCATTTCAATCGGAACAGAATAAGTTTCAAGCAAACTCATTAGTTGTAATTCTTTATTCAGACTGCGACGTATACGTACCAGGACACTTACTTGGGAAAGTAAGGAGCATCACAAGCAGCATCCACTTTTTCTCATTGATATTTCCAGCACGCAAACCACATTAGAAGACAACCCAGAAGAAGATGAGGATGAGGTTTACTATAGCGACAGGACTCATCGTTCGGATTTGGAACTCATTCCAAATAACGACAACAACGGCAAATTATTTAACGATGTGAAGCATTAAGCCATGTTTTGCTCAAAAATATACTCATCGTTAAATTTCAGAAAGGACTGCCGTTTTGGAAAGACAAAAAGTACTTGTCTGAAGTTCCCAATATAGCGAGAATACCAATGTCGAGTTTGATACTAATGTTGGCCGATAAGAAATTAGTGCTAAAGGATCCAGTACCAGCACCGTAAGATTAACATAAGCTTGAAAGCTTCAAATTATTCTAATCATGTGCAAGTTTCCAGAAAAAATTTACGAGTATTCCTCAAATTTTTTAACAGAAATTTTTTTACAATGGCCGAAATCTTAGGAAATCCTATCTATGAGAGAAATCAGCTATTTGCAAAATTTACAGGGCACTAGCTGACTACCAGGCTTTGCCCGGCCCTGTCATTACTATACTTTGGTAAATATTATATTAGGTTGCCGAAAGGTTCGTGCCATTTTCAGACCTATCCTCAATCAAAAGAGATAATAATGTACAAATTCTCTAAATAGTAATCGATGCAGAATTTCTTCCTCTTTCTAGCAACAATGTTTCCAAGTAATTTGAAAAATGTTCGAATAATCGTCCAAATCCCCAATTCAAAGATTACCCTAGCCTAACTTTAGGTACTTCTTAGGAGCTTCATCAAGATCATCAAGGCTAATAGAAGAGCATCGATAACAGTTGGATAGAGTAAACAAAATGCAATACAGCGAATTATCTGGGCACCTTTAACCGGATTGTTAGTATTTTTCGATGGTCTCATTTTCGCGAGGTCGTAAGATACACAATTTAATTCAAACGCTGATAAGGATTTGAATCTAACCAAAACTGATCATGGTTGAACACTAATTTCACCAAGCAAGAGAGCGTTTACAGCTCTAAGCAATTCGAATTTTCCGCGTGCACCTTATGATGCGTTAAAAACCAATGTTATAATAACTTTGACCCTATAGTCTTCAAGAGCTATGTTGTATGGAGTGATGCCCAAATTTGAATTGTGGTAGCATCGAAACATTGTTCCTGGAAAAAAGGAAAAGCGAAGCGTTTGTCTATCAGTATTTTGAGCAATTTGAGGATAGGTCTGAAATGGTACGAATTTTCGGACCGACCTGATATTTCCATGCCTTAATTCCGTACAACTCCTTGTTCGGTTCCCACCTCTATATGCCAGTACCCTCCCCCCCCCACTACATACGTATTCTGCTTACAAGGGAATGGTCAGAAGTCGAAGTGGCCAAACCAGAGAAGCTGTATATCATTCGATGCAGTATAAAACGCTGACTTCGAATCTGTCTTCCTTATCTGCTTCCCGCTTCTGTGGACGAAGCTACAAGCGGTTTTATTGTGAAAAAATCGTACATAAAAACATCGAAGTTGAGCACATTGTTGCGCTTTTAGCTCAGCTTCTGGCTTCAAAAATTTTAAGTAAGCTAGCGGCATGTTTTGGCCCAGCATTGAGGCGAACGTCGCTCTGTACGGCTAAATTTCCAATTTCACGCATAATTTCTCAGCAAAGTAATGGCTTATAGCTTCGTCGAGAAAAGCTATAAGCAGATAACGAAGACAAATTTAGAGTCAGCGCTTCATGCTGCATCTAAAGGTATGCAGCTTGTCTGGAATGGCCACTTCGATTTCTGACCATTCCCTTGTTAGCATGATCAATACCTCCCCCCGCCGCTGTGCCAACTCCCAGCTCCGCAAGTAAAGTTTACAAAAAATCAACGACATAGGTGACCAATAATCCTGAGCTAACATTGTATTCGTAATCAGCGTGCTCACTTATCTCCCCCCCCCCCCCCCCAACCTCTCCTCACTCTCAGTGCAAAATCTTGCAAAATTCTTATATATAAAGCTCAATGTCTGTCTGTGTGTACGTATATGCGGAAAAATTCTTATTTCTGAACCGATTTGGACCAAACTTGGCTCCCATACACTTCGGGACGTGGAGCGTGTTGAAGGCTAGTTTCCGTTACCTATGAGATTTATCGATTTTTATCAATTTATTGCAAAGTTCAAGCTACGGAGCTAGGAGTTGGCCAGGGGGGGGGGGTATATGAGCGTGCTGATTACGAACACAGCGGGGATAGGGAATTGACATGTAGGATGGAAAAATTGTACGTTTAGGGATGGGAACTTTAACATAATGTTTTGACAGAGCCGTGCGGAGCCGGGGAAGCCAACTAGTTGACAATACGAACGACAACTCTGATAACCAATGACGTAGTCGTAACCAATGCTCACTTACCCCTCCCCCTGGCCAACTCCAACCACTTCACTTTGAAAAAAATTGACAAAATCGATATGGATCGATGAAGGAAAGTAGCCTATGACGCCCGCTCCTCTTCGAAGTAGATTTTCATCAGAAATATACGTAGAGACAGATAGTACTACAGGCAAACTGTTATTCAGCTATATATAGGGGAATTCTGAAGCTGGGCAATCAAGCAGCCATTTAGAGATTGAGTAACTATGATTCACTTCGATTTTCAATCAACGAATCCGAATTAGTATTAGCAGTCACTCAAATGCTTCCTTTAAAGGGCTTATCAATTGCAGAGTCGGGTGCCGCATATCTCCGCTCCCGCGTGGTCGCCTCGCCTGGACTCTGGCGAATATGCCCTCTAATCATTTTTACACGCTTGACTAGCGATGCTCCGCCTCCCACCTCGTGGTAGAAAATTGATGAGAGAGTATCTTCGCGAGAGAGGTGCAGAGTCCAGGCGAGGCGGCCACTAGGGAGCGGAGATGTAGGTGCATCCGACTCTGCAATTGATAAGCCATGTATGTGCATGATGCAAGTTTGAGGAAATCAGCTTCAGATCGCGTATGGACGCATTCGAGTTAGAATTAGAAGAAATGAAAAGTCGAGATAATTCACACTTTAGTGACGAATTATTACTCAGTAATACGATGCGATCAATAATTTCAACACTTGACGATATAGACAAATATGCTGAGAATAAGGTAAATGCAAGGAGGTGAAGATTCAACATGATATCAGTTGTTTCTAGCCCGAAGAAATCCACCAACTTCTCATTGATGAACCTATAAGCGCAAGTAACTACTCGAGGTAATATATCACCACAAAAGCAAAGTAAACACAACAAGATCTGCATGAAATTAGGCATGAACCCGACGTTATTGAAACTGTGCCTTTTTTATATTCTGGATTGGGTGTTTGCAAAATGACGAAAACCGAAAGCACATCATCAAGTCTGACTACGAACAGTGAAGCTTCTACTTCCTCCAGTGACTCAAAACTTGACAGAAGTAAACGAACAAAAAAGAAGAGCACGAGCGAGGATGTGAGTTACCTAACCTTACTGTAACATGATTGATCTTAATTCATTTTGATGTGAAGAGCATACGAAAGAAGAAGACAAAAAAGAAGTGATAAACTTGTAGAGATAAACGTTACGTTAATGTACGTCAGAATAAACGTTAAAGTACGACAGAATAAAGCGATGGTTAAGAATTCTTGTTGTTTCATCGTTACCCGAAGTCATATAGCTCAAAATCCGAAAGAGGATTCTCCAAAGCGTTCAAAAAGTTACGATGATTTATGTAAGATGTGGAGGTTTACAAGACAATACGAAATTGCTTGAATGCACAAATTCTCTAACAGGTTGCTTGGATGTATAGGGCATTTGAAAAATCGTGACGATACGACCGCGCGAGACACGCACGCCACTTTCAGAAATCGCATTTTCTTGGTTTTCATTTCTAGTCGAATGGTTCTTTGCTTACGTACGACAGTATTTAGACATTGGAAGTGACTGAGCTGAACGTTGAGGTGATGTCTTCTTGTATGAGCGTTTTATGCTCCTGTGGGCGCAAAGTCCATAGTAAAATCTGTCGTCACGGTTGTATAAATGACAATACAAATTCTCTAAAAGGTCCAATAAAGCTTTGGACAGAATCTTTCTCCTAGAAAAGTTACTGTATAGAATGAACTCTCATGAGGAATGCCTTTGGATTTCAGATTTACCAATTTCCAAAGATATATATCGCTTTAGAGCTGTTTGTCAACTTTTGAAATCTCATAGGCACGAAAGGATGACAACTGATATGGTGTTTTTCAGTCATAAAACTCAGATTAGATTCCCTCAAACTGGTATCTGGTTGCAGATGTAATCAAAATGTTATATACAGGATATATACAGGTCCCAAAAGTAAGAACAGACGTTTTAATCGTTAATAACTCTCTTTTCTGCTTAGCTTCAAAAACCGTTCAGTAGAGCAGACTTTGACTGATTTGCGGTGTGGAGCGAATCACCCATCGCTTTTCGTTACTGTAGGATTACGGTAGAAATTTCCATGATACAGTGCCAGTATGATATAGGCCGTTTAATAAAAAAATCATAGAAAAATCTGGAAAATTGTGTAGCACTGTTTTCAGACATGCTAATTTCAAAGGACAACTTTATAAGCTATTTGACCCCTTGTTGAATAACACCGAAAAAACGTTGTTGCGATTTACTTCCCATAATCTATGAAAAAAGTATTGATGCAAAGTTCGACGTACTAATAAAACTCAGTTTAGCCCAATGATAAGATTTTCGGCTCGTTGAATATCCATGTTGGGACAATATGCAGCCACTAATGGCACAAAACCCTCTTCTAAGTTCCTACTTAACCCTCTACTAGTTTCTAGTTCGTAATCTCACACTAAAGAAGAGTTAGGTGATTTGCTCCGTACTGTAAATCCAAGTTGAAGCTTCTTCTACTGAATGGTACCTGGAACTAAGGAAAAGGCTTAGTGGGAAGAGAATTTTCAACAATCAAAAAGTGTACTTACTTTTGGGGACACCCTGTATTCTCTTGAACTGATCAGCCTATACTGAGCATTACATTGACCCATACGGTGTAGTCATGAATATTGTAGTATTATGTCGTTCATTCATTTGGAGCTTCATTCTCCTCCTCATTTCTTTGAAAAGCGGTCAGTTTGCGGCAAGATGCGCATGTCATTGAGAACAGCTTGTGAGTGAACTTATTGCAATCCATGAAAAGTTGGTCTACTTTGAATTTTCATTTCCCAAAAATGGAAGTCTCAAGAACCAAAAACGAGGATTTTCGACATCTGCTCATTTTCTCTTATAAAATGTCGATTATGGAAAATGGCGCTTGCACTTCGATTTGATATATAAAAGGACTAGATTGCTTCAAAAGGCCAAGGATCAAACAGAGTGTCCCATGAATAAGACTTTTGATGAGACGGACGGGAAGTCCTGCATTGAAAATTGATGGACAAGAAAGAAAAAAACGGTCGACCACATCCTACGCAATTCAACGGCACTGTCTGGATGGACCTATACTGCAGAATAGGCCAGATGGACAGGTCCAGTGGTTATTCCTGCACGACAAAACATAGCTCCGTACGGAAAACGTTGTCGAAACTATCCTGCAGGAACAGAAAGTACAATACCGCTCTCAGAACGTGCAAAATTTCCGTGAATGTCGCGGAAACCCCGGAATTCCGCGAAGGACCGCGAAATTTTCGGAATTTCGCGACATTTCCGGAATTTCGCGACATTCCGGGAATGTCGCGAAATTTTCGGAATATCGCGACATTTTCGGAATTTCGCGACATTCCGGGAATTTCGCGGAATTTTCGGAATATCGCCATAACTTCCTTCGGAATGCATAAATTCTGGATCTGAAACAAGGGTTATACTCAGCTCATTAAGGCGAATCTTTTGGTACCTTGCCTTACCGTAATTATCGGGGCACGATTGGTGCACGGTCTGAGATGAATTTTGCATTTTGGGAGAGGGGAGGTGAACACCATATTCGTGTCCTGTACTCGAATCCACCCCTTCTAGTAATAAATTGGTGCTTGGAGCTACTAAATAAACAGAAGAGGGGAAAAACAACATCGACGGCATCATCACGGCATGTTCGCATATTTTAGAACTAACCACACCCAATACCACTGATTACTCCCCCCCCCCTCCCTAGAATTTCAGAAAAATCGCAAAAGGATTCACTTGCTGCCGTACATCCACGTCCTCTCTCCCAAAATGCAAAATTCATCTCAGACCGTGCACCAATCGTGCCCCGACAATTACGGTAAGGCAAGGTACCAAAAGATTCGCCTTAATGAGCTGAGTATAACCCTTGTTTCAGATCCAGAATTTATGCATTCCGAAGGAAGTTATGGCGATATTCCGAAAATTCCGCGAAATTCCCGGAATGTCGCGAAATTCCGAAAATGTCGCGAAATTCCGGAAATTTCGCGGTCCTTCGCGGAATTCCGGGGTTTCCGCGACATTCACGGAAATTTTGCACGTTCTGAGAGCGGTATTGTACACTAGCATTCAATGTGCTACTGAGATCTCGCTTTGGAAAACTGTCGTCTGCCCTGGAATGTCGCAAATCATATAAAAGCTTTTGCTTCGATTCTGAGGGCGATCTGAAGCGCTAGTTAGACCACTTTCTGGAACAAGACTCCCTCAGTTTTTGCAAATAACTTGACAGAAAATGTGATGGCAAGGTGGCAGAAAGTTGTGCGCAACAAAACACACATTTTGACTAACTTTTGACAAAATTCTGTATTACATACTTATGAAACGACCCAATCTATTGCGATTATTTACGCATGTAATATATTTGCAATGCTTTTCTTTTATCATAAAAAACTAACGGTTAATTTATGCTTCTTGCATACGCTTTTCGTTTGGCAAGTTTTCTTCTTTTTGCTAAACCTTGTGCCTACCCATAACCGTTACGCATCCACTTAATTGACTTCTCTCAAACCAAGAGCGATCCAGTTTCAGAGAAATCTTTGAATTCACAAGCAAGTCAATTAGAAGGGTTATGAAATTCTGCAGATACGTCAGACATGTTACTGCGTTGTTAAGGACAAATCTAGGGCGGTATTTATCAATCTTCCGCTCGCTATTCAGGCGCATATCACCGTTATACAGGCTCGGACAGGCGAGAACGTCCAGCCCGTGATTTATGAGAGGTTGGTTGGCATGACCTGAACGAGCAGCGGTGGGCGATCTGCTGAGATCGGGGTTTCCGCGAATAACATGGCGAACCTTGCCAGATCGAACCTGACCAACGCAGGTCATAGCTGAGGTCCACACACCATGACAGGAGTGGTGGACCGAGACCCCCCCCCCCCCTCCCAAGATTGGGTGCGAAATTGTTGAAATCTGCTTACATCGGTTACAAAAATGTGCAAGTAACTTGTTTATTCTTGTAAACAATCGAAATAATAGGTTGTCCCGAAAGTTTTGTCGGTTTTTTCAAACCATTATAAAACCATGCACAACGAAGACCTGAATGAGTTTCAACATGCATTAGATGCAACTTTTCCTTCTCTTTCTTATGGCTACATTTAAGAGCCAAGATCCTGTATGGTTATTTTGATGATTGCCGCAAATCTTCACTCGCCATTTTTATCTGCTCAAAGTTAGGCTAATTTTTAAAAATTTCATTCCAAAGTTTTGGAAAGGAGTAAGCATGGCGCAAATAGAACAATTCTCGGGCTATACGGTAATATTTTTAAATTCTCATAAATTGCTGTTTCTAGCTTTAGAGAATTATTTTTTCGGAGGTCTCGATTTCTGACAAAACCATGGAACACGCAACTGCGGCTAAAACGTGAAAGCTTGGAATTTTTGCGAATTGAAACTTGATTGCTAATAAACATTATTTAGCAACATACCAACTTAAATTTGCTTTAAAAAATCAGCTTTTGAAATTTTCGGTAATTTTACATGGTAGACGTAATCAAAAAGCCGTAGTTTTCCTTAAATAAATAATTATTTGGGAATTGATAAACGTGACCCATGTAATCTAAAATAAGTATAATGTAGCTGAAGAATGGCTCTACATAACAGTCATTAGCGTTTTTTGAAAGTAGTAGGAGAAAAATTGTTAAAATTCAGAAAATATTTGGCGTTACTGCTGAGCTGCTCAAAAAGCTAACATTGCTAAGACAGGGTAGAGCAGAGAAGAAATATAGCTGTAAGAAAGAGGATGAAAATCTAAATTAAATTACACCTAGACCTTCCTTGAGTTGGTGTTCTGTTGGCTTTAGTGAGCGAGGGAAAAAACCGACAGAACTTTTGGGACAACCTGATATTTCCTTAAATTTTCTTCAAATTCAAATTAGCATTGTAAAAAAAATTTTTTTGGGGCGTGGCTGCCGCCAGGGGTTATGGACCAGCAAAAAATCTGAGAAGCACCCCAAAAAAAATTTTTGGAATGCGTTTGATTCTGATGAAATTGTGCCCTTCCCCTCGATCTCCCGGAAGGAGCTCCTGCGATCGCCACTGCATGGTTGATGGAAATTCAATGATGATTATTATGGTTCAATTCAGCCTATCTTATTTGACATGTACCGTTCTCACTGAACCACAAATAAGGCTTTTGATTACTTTTCACATTCCTGCATTTCTAACTTATCCCAGGGTTAAATTGTCCTATAAAACGATAGTATTCAACAAGTTACCGATTTTTAGGACGAATTGGCCGTTTCCAGCATTCCCTAAAAAAAGTGACCCTAATCCCTTTAGTTGACTTTAATATTGTTCATGTGATCACTAATGTGCATATGAGTACAAAAACTGCGCTCGAGGACTGAAAAGAAAAAAATAATGGGTTTTCTATGTTTGCACTGCGCAGAGTTTGCACCAGAAGGCATCTCGCTCGCGCTACTGGCGTGCTCCTCTCCTCAGCAGCTTTCGGAACGGGCATGAGTCCGATGTGGAGGAGATTGCTAAATACCGCCTGGGAATATGATTCAGTTCGGGAAAATTTGTAGAATGCATGCTCTGCGATGTCTTGCTTTGACAAGGATTAACCTTGTCAACCGACCCAAGCAATTCAGACCTCAACATGCATAGCCTGCTATACCAGATTAGAGCAAGTTTTGGTATTCGAAGGCATTGCTATTGTGTCTTCACCTCCATGGGCCCTAATTAGACCCGCCTAGCCTTTGTGCGAGAAACCTGAGAAGAAACTCAGGCTAGCTTCACGCTCTTAAAAGAAAGCGCCGCAAAAGCTACCGCGTTTTTTCAGAGCTTACCGCTCAGAGAAACTGGTTACAAAAAGCTGCTTTCAGATCTCAAACCTCGCATTTACGACGCCGTCACCCTCCTTTCTGTCGGGCTGCGCCTGCTAAGTCAATCTCAAGGTTTTTTTTGTGGTCTCCTGAGCTTGGACACCAATTTCCGTGCATTTCGATCTCATATCGTCATATAACTCCCAGATGGATCGTCATCTCGGGAACTATGGCAGTGTAAAGTCCTGACCCTTAGGCCTAGTGCCAGATCTCATTGAATATGGACCTAAAAGTGTGCGCGGCATGAACTTTGAGAATTTGGTGTGAAGCGATAAAATCCGACTAGTCAAAATTCGAAAAATTTTGTGAATTTTTCAAAAAACATCAGTAGGGCTTTCTGTTATGAGCTTCTAAACTCGTGCAAGTGCATTACAGGAGGTTTGTTCGTCTCCCATGATGACTAAGCTAAAACGTAAATTTCGAATAAGCAAATGAAAAAAAACCTTCTTGATAACTCTCACACTTTCTTCTGCTATACCAGCTGGTATGACAAAACTAGAAATCTTCAAAGCTACGCATGAATAGTAAGCCAACAAAGACGTAAGTGCTGATCTCTGATCCAGTCTTTGTTAGCCACAACCAGCTGAGGGACTTTGTGACGACCAGTGAGCGTTAGCCTCCACATTGTTCACAGTATTGTCCAGCAGTTTTGTTCGAATTATCATGGGCGGTTTGAAAAGTAGCAAAAGATACTAATCTTGACTCGCCAATATCTTTATGAGTGGCTTTTTGTGGTATCTACATATTGGCTTGTTCCAAAGAATCCCTTTGATCAAAGAAAATTTTATTTTCTTTTTTCGCCAAAGTGAAAGTCGAGATTAGGTGCTGCGCACTACGCTTAATTTCGTATATATCGTCTCTGACTGTTCTTGTTTTCAATGTCTCTTTTTCCTTCATTCTTCTTTCGAAAAATGCAATAATATTGCCGAGTATGAAACATGAGTTCCCTCCTTTTTGTTTCTGAACTGGGGCAACATATGAATGAGATGCTACATGTGGCTCTAGGAAACGCAAGATTTTTCAACAAAATGGGGGAAAGCGCTTGATGGTCACGCAACACTAGATAGAGTAAAAAATGCATTGCATCCTATTTCAAGATACTGAATGGAAAAATCTGAAAAAAAATCACCCTAATTTCACGCGTACAAAGCGCGCTTTTTCGAATTTTCAAACGAGCCGCTCAGCCGCTTCATTGTATTCCGAAAAGAAATCCTTACATCGCACGATTCTCTCAACCCCGCGCCTTATACGCGTGAAATTAGGGTAAAAGAATTATAAGGCTACAAGTAACTGCCCCGCATCTTTTAATTCAAGCTTTCCATGGAATGATAGAAATTACTAGCAAAGAGATGACGGACCACTGTCGTTTTCTAGAAAATAACATCTAGACTTTTGTGTTCAGAACATGCAAAAGCATTGATTGAAAAAGCATCGCATTTGCATTTTTGGCATTGATTTCAACGAGATGATGTCGTTTGCGATAAAATTTAGCGTACAAGTGATATTCCTTGCAGTATCAAGTTCTGTTTTGGTGTATACAGCAATCATTACACAAGGGGTCGGTCATTCTTTTTTGCAAAAGAGTCGCATTGCCAAGTTGCACTTCCCAGAATTCCAAAAATATGAAATTTGAGCTCTACATTTGGGCAGAGTCCATATGTCCTGCGCTATCTTTGTTTACCATCAATGTCTGGTGCGATTTTTTCTGCATTCAGAGGTGTCACTAGTACAGCAACTCGGATAAACCAACCAGTTTTATAACTTTTTTCGCTCGTGTAGAGTTTCCACTTGCTATAGTGTATTCTGACACTTTGGAACCGATATCCATTCCAAATCCCATAGCGCTTCTAGTATGGCATGCTGCCCCAGGTTCGTCTTTGAAATTCTAGCCTACGTTGTGCGATTATTTAAAGCATTAGTTAGGCTAATAGAAGGCACCCATTAATGTAAATGCGTTTGTTACAGCATAATCTTATGACTTTTTCAACAGGTAAATTCACTGTCGAAAAATCTATTAGTGGCAAATCTACAATACTGTGATCTTGCTTGTAGTTGTTGCTTAACCTGTTTCTCCTACCATCTTTCAGGGCATAATTCAAAGCTCATAATTCAGTTTTGAGCATTAGGATTCCAATACCTCTTCCCTATTCACAACTTTGTTTGGATTTCCGTATACTTATCTCATGTGCGATACAATAGAGAATTTTTGTAAGTGACAGCTGTTTAGATCATCTTGCCTCAGAGTGTACACTATTTATTTGATATATTACACAAAAAGGAATACTGTAAGCAGTGCAAAGTTTGCAGTAACTGGGGCGTCGTTGATGATGCCTTGTATAACCTTTTCTTCATTTCCTGTTGTTGTAAAAAGGGCTTCGAGCGCTTTGCTTCTTTGAACGCAGTTCTTGAATTGTCTACATTGGTTCAACTACATCTGCTTAATTTTCGCGCAAATCAGTGTTCATGATATAGTTTTGAAAGCATTTCACCGAGATGTCTTCCATGGGAGATGAACAAACCACCAAAGCAGTGCTATTCCAGAAATTATTTTCGTGGGCGACCTCAAAAAAAAAAGCTTCGCGATGCTATACAGATTTTTCGAAAGTTTTAATCTTTGCAATTTAGAAAGAACTCCTGCGCAAGCATACTCCCACGAAACGTTGTTTTCACAAAATTCTAAAATTTTCAAAGTATTCATAAGTAACCAAATTGCATGCATTTGCCATCCATAAACTCCGCTCGAAAAAAATTCGCGAATCAATTTCAGAGAGGGAGAAGTTATACAAGAATCGGTCTTTGCAGATCTGTTGCATCAGCTGCACATTTTCAAGGATTATACGTCCACATCTGTGTCATAAACCATTGAGAGGGGAACCAACAGGGAATCTTTTAAGGGATCCGTCATACTTCGCCGAGAAAAGCCGAAAGCCAGAAAAGCCGAAGAAAAACAGAAAAGCCGGAAAAAGGCCAGAAAAGTAGGAAAAAGCCCGAAAGAGCCGGAACGCAGAAACGAACTTTTGGTAGAATTCTAACATTATTTTGATGGGGAGACAGTCAAGAGGCGCGATTTCTGTGGCTGTCACCAACATAAAACGTCAGTTTGGTGCCATGCGAGTCTTCAAAAATTAACCAGATAAATTGCATTAGCTTACTATATGTCCGAGGTTACCACTTGCTGAGTTTGGTGGCTTTTCTTATGAAACGGACCGAAATAGTTACGAAATTGTTCCTAACTGCATTTTCATGGGTTTCTGACCTTTAAAATTGCTGTTTTGATTCGATTCCAAGGTATTAAGATTGAAAAATCCATGCAACTATCTAAAATATCTCCTTCTAAAATCTGAATAAATTTAGAAAGTTATAAAACACTTATCATGTGCTATTTGGTATCCATCTGGCAACAAAAATCGCGCCTCTTGACATACACCCATTTTGATGTGCAGACGACAGAAAATGAAGCAAAGACTCGGTTGCGGAATAAGCACACATGCCTTAGCCTCAAAACGGAAGGGGCGTTTCGGCTCTTTCGGGCTTTTTGGGCTTTTTCGGGCTTTTTCGGGCTTCTCTGGACTTTTCTGGGCTTTTTTCGGCGAAGTATGATGGGTCCCTAAATGTCATATTTTCAAATGAATCCACTGCTCTGTGTGAATTTCACCAGCATTTTGGACATGTTTACAGTTTCTTGTCAGGAAGACCTCGACGTACCATAATTCCAGCGGGAAAATATTCACAAATTGACCAATCTCACGATACTTTGGAATTATTATTATCATCTCAAATAAATGATTACAACTTCCAAATTTTGCACATTGGACCCGAACTTTCCAGCCCACGTAGCCTTTACACTTCTGCAAATGATATCTTTTTGCTTGTACATTATACAACGAATTTTGAGATATATAAAAAGGAGCGTTACCATAACCGTTCGAGTTCATGATCACGAAACCCTTATTTACACCTTCATTACTCACTTCTACGTATGCAACACCTTCTTTCGCAAGCATACCACCCACGTAGTACAAACACTGAGTTTGGGTATGATCGAGAAAATGGAGGTATAAATATCCTTCTATAGAAGTTTTGAACCGCCCTTCTACATATTGCGGTGGAAAACTCAAGCCTACACTACCCCTCCCAATTTAATCAAGCTTTCTGTGCTACAACACCGAAGACTTCTTCTGCAAAAGACAATGGAAGTGCAAGAAAGCTCTGCGGATTTCTTCTATATTAGAGAACGTACTACTGTTCAAAATGCTGGTAATGGAAATAGGAGCTACCAAGATGCTATTAATGGGAATAGGAGCAACCAAAATTCTAGTATTGGGAACAGGAGCAACCAAGATGCTAGTATTGAGAATAGGAGCTACCAAAACAGGTAAATATTTTATATCAAGCATTATCAAACAAAGCGATAACGTGAAATTTTGGTGCAGCAGTTTTATTCTCGAACTCCATTAAACAGATCGGTTTGTTATACTCTCGAAATTTATGAGCAATCTTGCAGTACCGCATGTTTACTCGCCTTGGCTATATGACAAATACTTGAGTCATTGGAATGCCCATGCCGCCTTGTTTACGCGCTCATTGTACGGATTTCCAAAAAATTATGGACAATTTTAAAACTTCGACTCCAAACGTCCTATTTACCTCCTATTTCACATTCCCTCAGGCCCAGGGCTTCACGCGATTTGGCGATATTTTAGATGTTTAAAGTTATCATAAATGCATTCATGTACGAAAGTAGAGCATTATATCAGACATACTACGCATTTGTAGTCTGCTAGTGTCGGACTTGAAGAAATATGGCAAATTGCCAGATCGCATGGCGACTAAAAACGCGTGAAGTATGCCCAAGGCCTTACGCCGAAGCTGCGCCATTACGCCGTATCCGAATGTGATATGATGCTAAGGTCTAAGGCCCTGGGCATACCATTCGCGATTTCAGTCGCCACACGATTTGGCCATTTGCCAGATCTCTTCAAACCCAGCACTCGCAGCCACAAATGCTTGGTCTATTCAACTCTTGTGAGTTAAAAAAATGTGCAATATTGCGTGTGCACAAATTGAGTTTGCGACGAGTTATAAGCAACTGGAGTATTGCCAAGTCGCGTCACGACTGAAATCGCGTGAGGTATGCCTAGGGCCTAAGGCATACCTTACGCAATTGCACTGCAGCGACTTTTCGTAATTTTTCTTAAGCGCACTTTGCTTGGGCCAGACTTGATACTTTTGCGAGAACTTACAGAAGCTCCACGCTTGTGCATCTGACACTAGCGTACGATTGATCTGTAGAACTCTGGCAAAACGCCAAGCTGCGCGGATGTAGCGATTTGACAGACGCGGGAAGTATGCCTTAGGCCTAAGGCGTGTATTTTTCGCTGTTAATGAGAGAGTACAGAAAAAACTCCTTTGACTAGTCCTGTCTACCTCATACCTATTTTAGCATTACGAAGTCTTCCCATGTATTTCGTATCAACAGCCGGAAACTCCGCGCCTAACTCTCTCACAGGTTGAGTAGGGCGTCGTCGCGCATCATCGGCGTGAGTGAGAACAGTCATCTGTCACAAGTAGTGCTGAGTGAGTGTGAGTCCGTCTGTGTGTGTAGTGTGTGGTGTGCGTATGTTTGTAGGGTGGCGAATTCTCAGAAAAGAGCACTCCTCCTGCGATCGCCGCCCCCCTCTTCGACGCGACATACAGTCGGGCCGAGAAGGGGGGCTGCGCGCCCCTCTCGCGTTCACTCGAAACACTTCTTCCACTCCGGCTCTGTCACATCCGCACACTCGTCTGCTCTCTTTGCGAAAACCCCCTTCAATGAGTTCTTGTCCTTCAATCTCTAATCGGCTGCACCTTGGCTTGGTTCCATAGCCACACTTCAGAACCTTTGGCAAAAACTATAGTGGCACCAATGCTCACTTTCGACCTTAATCCCTCCTACTTTACCCAAAAACATTCTAAGCCGTCACAAGTAAATGATTCACTAAGAAAACTTGTTCTCAAGTACCGTGATTGTTCGAAAAAGTAAAGTTCTACAGAGTCCGAATCGGTAAACAGATCGCAGCGTGCTCGTTTTTTGTCCCAAACAAAGTGCGAATGACACGGCAATTACGCGAGATGATCCTTCCGCTGTATGAGAACAGCATCGCCTACTAATGTAGATCGAATCTAGTATCGCATAGTAGAACTACTAATCTTTCTTTTCCTATGGAAAAATAACATAGTCAACTACTTTGATGGTCTATGTAGTGCCTCTGCGACGACGGCAACATCTGTGCGTGAAAAACGGCCATGATGCGGAAAAATCAGAAATGCGCGCTCTATAACCATTTCTACGCGCAAACGTCGCGTTGGAATCAAGACAGTTTTTCCAGCGCAAGTGTTGTAGACATCGCAAGGTCATTATATTAACCTTCAAGTTTACCAGACTTTTGCGGAAGATCTGTTGGAGAACCTGCCAACCATGACTGCGAATTATTTTTGTCAAAATGATAGAAAGGGTCTTTTGTTTACTACCCCCTCCTCATTTGACGTTAGCCTGTTCGCTTGTTTTGAAATAAGAAGCTAATGATTTTCTTGCCCTTGCCAGATGACAGAGTGCAGCCAGCTATAGCACTCGGACATTTTATGAAAGTAGACAATAGCCAATTTTTAGATAGGCTGCCGCAACAAGTTCTCTGCACTTTGCCAGTTTTTTGACGGGATTTCTTTGTGAAAAAATCCCGCATGGGTAAAAGCACTAAAGGTCACAAAGCAAAAACTAGAAAAGTTCGTTCAGGCAAGATGTGAAGATAATTAGGGTTCGAGGACTTCAAAATGAGAAAAAATTTCAGAAACATCCTATTTTTAGAAAAACGTCCAAAAATTTATCAAGAATCACTTACATATTCACTTGACAACCCCCCTAATCAGCAACAAGTTTTCGAGATTCTAGAAGTTCCACCAGTCTGATAGTGAGAATTTCTATAACCAAAGCTTGAAAAATATAAGTCACATCACCGACCTTTTTCCAGCAGTAAAGCAACTTTTGCAGGACCTATCACTCCAATCATTGTCCATTTTTATGCATAACAAACGTTGCGTTTAGGCAAATATCGTTCTATCCCTGGAAACATAGCTGCAGTCTGTACTTGAAGTTTACATTGTACACATTGGTATGGCAACGCTGGCTGTGAGCCCTTTAATGTAGAAGCGCGATCGATAACTGGAAATTGAATAGTTCCAGATCGTGCTTTCAGGAGGAAAAAAGGTAACGTAGTTATTTGTACAGGAGTTTATGTAAACTATTTTTGATAAACGTGGAGTTCACAGGATAGAAAATTCGAGAACGCTACGCGCACGTGTCTCAACAAGTTGAAACTTGTGCTCTACTTCATCTTGGACATGTTAGTACTCGAAAAGAGCAGAAGAGCAAGTTCATACCTGTCAACAAATGTGCATGTGACTTTTTCGAGTCTATCGAGCTAAAAAAATGGATGTTGATCTCCAGTCTCTCAACTCTCCCTCTCCTTTCTTGAATTCAAATTTGACTGGGTGCAAACGTCTGGGAATGTGTTGTGAACACATTGGTCACTCTCTTGTTGTTTTAGATCCAGACATCTTCGCGTAAGAAGGCTAACTAATTGTTTGTTCTGGCTGAAGAACATGCAGAGCAAATTAAACAAAATGCGCGGCACGCTCTGCGCATGATTTCTGCGCAGTGGCCACTTTCGCGCGCCTTCTCTAAATAATTTGAAAACCAAGTTCCATTCTGCGCAGCGTGTGTGATGGATGACCTTCTGCCTCATTTTTGTACTTACTCTGTGATTTTCTTGGTATTTGGGTAGCTGCAAGCAGTTTGCAACTACTGGGTAACGTATCCCATCTGGAATTATTGAGATCGATAGTCGGACCCTATCTGTCGACATCTGGACCGAAGTAATGACGATCGCCCGATGTTGGCAGCGTTGGAATGTTGGGGCACTGGCGATGTCCCTGTGTCAGCAGCGGCGATGGCGGCAGCGGCAGCATCGGTGGACGCAAATGTTTTGCGACGTTGATGATGGCGATTCCTAGAATCGGATGAGTCATCGATGCCGAACATCGATGCCCTTCATTCGTCGTGCTCATCAAACACGTTGCAATGCTTTCAATCACTGTCCACTGTTTCATCAGGGCAGGGCGCGCGAAGTTTTGAACCTTCACTCTTGAATCTGCACTCGAACCTTATTGTGCCGCTCGTGTAAGGCCTCGGGCATAGTTCAGGCAATTTTATCGCGCGTCTCCCCAGACAAGACAACTATTACGGGTCTGTTGCATGTCGATCACCTTGCATTTTGGTGGTGATAGTTAGTCACGGTTAGTCGTGTCGGAAAACTACACAACCGAAGTGCAAAGGATCGGCATGCAATGGATCCGTAATAGTTGTCTTGCGGGGGAAATCGCGAGGCGCAGAATTGCGTGAACTATGCCCGAAGCTTAAGACGGTCATTTCACCTTCATTATCAACACAAAATCCTTTCAGAATGTGTGACGACGAGGTAGCTGCTCTTGTTGTGGACAATGGTTCCGGTATGTGCAAAGCCGGCTTTGCTGGAGATGATGCTCCACGAGCTGTGTTCCCGTCTATTGTTGGACGTCCTCGTCATCAGGGTGTGATGGTTGGAATGGGACAAAAGGATTCGTACGTTGGTGACGAAGCTCAGTCAAAAAGAGGTGATTCTTTCATGACTGGTTTAGTAGTTTGTAGCAAAACACTTTTGCAAAATCATTTCTAGCACGGGCTGCGACAATAACTCTGCTCAGAATTGGTCTAAATAGCGTTGTTTGAACACTAAGAAAGTTCTTGGGAAAAGTACACGGAGTATTTGTACGAGCAGGGGCTAGTCTGACTGGTTCTGTCACTTTTATGGTAGCGAAGGTTCAAGAAAGATTTCGAACATCCAGCAACGCAGTTCAAAAAGATAATACACGATTTGTCTTTCGAATCATGCTTTAAGGTCAAAAAGATTTTGCTTTGTCAGTAGGAGGTACAGCTGCTCTGCTATGAATTTTCGTCTTCATTATCTATGCTCTTTTCTCACTTAAGGACTCTAACTCAGTCTAACGATGTTTACCCACGAATGTGAAAATGTGGCGCACTTTTTTGACGCAGAGAGATGTCTCTCTTGTCGTGCAATTTCTGTTCCACAGCATCATAACCAGCATATTTTCATCTCTAAAGTATGCACAAGAATAAGAGTCTGCAAATTCTCAAAACATAGAGTCTTTGCTGGATGTACCACCTGCATACAGTATCGATCGTTGAGAGCAATGATCCAATAAACATGAAAATGGAGACCAGGATTCTGGTAGTGCGATTTCGCAGTAATCCCTAAAATCTAACAAAAAATGTTTCGAACAGTCTCTTAATATCAGGAAATTAGGGATTCGTGATTGCGACTCCAGGCGGGCAAATGAAGATGATGCGTTAGCTGGTTTATCTCTAAGCTCATGACAAGTGTACATCTAATTTGAGTAAATCTTGGACAAAAATCAATGGCACCAGCCGTTTGGCATCGTGTGGGCTAAAATATAGCTTAGGAAAGTGAACCTATTTTGGGCGCCAGTGCTGAGAGGATTGAATCTTTTACTAATGGTGTCCGAAATGAGTAGTTCTTATGTTTAAAATCATAAGTATTTTAGGTATCCTCACACTGAAATACCCAATCGAGCACGGTATCGTCACGAACTGGGATGATATGGAGAAGATCTGGCACCATACCTTCTACAATGAGCTCCGAGTTGCACCAGAGGAACACCCCGTCCTGCTTACTGAGGCTCCACTTAACCCCAAAGCTAACCGTGAAAAGATGACTCAAATCATGTTCGAGACCTTCAACACTCCTGCTATGTACGTTGCCATCCAAGCTGTGCTTTCTCTATACGCTTCTGGTCGTACCACTGGAGTTGTACTCGATTCGGGAGATGGTGTCACCCACACTGTCCCTATTTATGAGGTAAGGCCGGGTATAAGATTTTCAAGAAAAATCTAACTTTCTGTTATGCAGGGTTATGCTTTGCCTCATGCTATCCTTCGTCTTGATCTCGCTGGACGTGATTTGACTGATTATTTGATGAAGATTCTTACTGAGCGCGGATACTCGTTCACAACCACAGCCGAACGTGAAATCGTTCGAGATATCAAGGTTTGTCTTCTAAAAGAATTGTTGAAGATGTGTGCTACGAACTTGGTATCAGTTAGCACGTTTTAGGAGAAGCTTTGCTATGTTGCGCTTGACTTCGAACAAGAAATGGCTACTGCTGCATCATCTTCATCTCTTGAAAAGTCGTACGAACTTCCCGACGGACAGGTCATCACTGTTGGAAATGAGCGCTTCCGTTGTCCTGAGGCACTTTTCCAGGTAGACAGTTTTTATCGATAGCTGCTATTTATATAGTCTGCATGTCTCAAGCTTGTTTTCTAGCCTTCATTCTTGGGTATGGAATCTGCTGGTATTCATGAAACCTCATATAACTCGATTATGAAGTGTGATATCGATATCCGAAAGGACTTGTATGCCAACACTGTCCTTTCTGGAGGAACCACGATGTACCCCGGAATCGCCGATCGTATGCAAAAGGAAATCACTGCTCTTGCACCCAGGTATGTTGTATTTTGGGGATCAGTTTCAAACTGGTCTCAATAGCTTTTTGAACGATCGTTTTCGTTGATGCATATAAACATTTCTTTCAGCACGATGAAAATCAAGATTATCGCCCCACCTGAGCGCAAATACTCTGTCTGGATTGGAGGATCTATCCTGGCTTCACTGTCTACCTTCCAACAGATGTGGATCTCTAAGCAAGAATACGATGAATCCGGTCCATCCATTGTCCATCGCAAGTGCTTCTAGAATTCTATTCGAGAACGCCTTATGGACTTGCCTTTGTTCAAATCGATCCATGTCTTCTGTAATAATAAAAAGAAAAAGATTATTTTGCTGTTCTGTGTTCGTTCCAGTGGTAAACATATCCAAAATGTGTATTTGAATTGCATTTTTCAATAAAATGTACGAGATTCACTTGATTTTCGAACACCTTGCATTTTTCTAGAGTTTCCAAGTCTGTGAGCTTTGATTAAATAATTTTAATTACAATTTTTGAATAGTGGGGAAGATGTCGAGAGAAAGTTCCTAAAGTTGGTGATTTATGAAGTCTGCATAAGCTACTCAATCCTATTCGAGGTAATATTGCGGTTCTTAGCAAGGAATACTCGAGCTGCCGGGTGGTTGTAAATTCGTTACCTCGCATATGATTCCCAGGTAATTACACCTTACGCTAAGTAGGTGTGAGGTTTATGACTTACGAGTATATCCTTGAGCAGTAACATTGATTAGTTAGTAGTAAACCTTAGTCTTCGTTGCTTTAAAAATACAAAAAGCGGGCAGGTTACGTTCTTCTTGCAAGAATTATCAGAGCAGTCGCTGTTGGAGTATATTTGCATTGCAGTACGGTATGGAATGTAACAAGTTTTTATCTTTCGCGCTCTTGTCTTTGCTAAGCGCTTGCACTTCGGCACAAGCAAGATCAGCGAGAGCTATTGAGACTTATCTTCAGTCTTTGCGGAGCTTTTCATGCGCAATCGGGAGACCATGGATTGTACAATAGGAAGCAAGCTGCAAGTCCAAGTATTTAAGACCGGCTTTTGGGTGTTGTGAAGTCGTATTAGATACTCAACTTAATTGCTTAGGGAGTTTGTTATCAGCAAATAATGTAGAGTCATCTTTTTTCGCAGTACTGCTTGCGTTTCTGTGAAAGACAGCAAATAAGAAATTTTCGGCTGAAAAATGAGTTATAGTAAAGATTATTGCATTTGGGATTAGATAACCATGAGAAAACACCATGAACGCTTTATTTTTCATGGGACCATGAAAAATAAGCTGACGTCTTTTTATATAGTGCAAAAAAAAAACGATGGGAGCATGTAATCGGATCTTATAACAATTTTGGGCCCTAGGCATGGCTCACGTGATTCCAGTCGCCATGCCTTGGCTATACTTCAGTGTTAATGATTCTTTACATTTCCATTTTGATTATAGGGAAGAGAAATTCATCAGTTTACGGAAGTTACATACAACATAAATTTGGGATCCATGAATGTCGGATTTAAAGACATCGACGGCGATGAAATCGGTCGAGGTATATTTGAGGCTTCCATATTTCTTTTTTCTGCATTTAGGTTGCAATTGTTTTCGTTTTTTTCACTTAGCTATGCTTATGCTCACCGTTCGCTCTAATTTGCACATATGAAAAGGTGTCAATTCATCAGGTTTAATGGTTGAAGTAATCAATTTGGTGAAAAGCAGTTTTTCTAGAAAGATTTTCACGCTCACTGACTGCAACACTTGTGTGCACTGTGTGTGGTCTGTATCGCTTCTCTTTGCAGCCGTCGAGTGTTCACTCAAGAGCTTGCGCATGCTGCTTCCAGGAAGGCGCCAGCCGCGTTACGCTGCACGAAATATCGTGCAAACAAAGATTTCCAGCTCAGCACTGTTTCTCAGAATCGCTTAAGCCGCTTGTGCAAATCTTGCCCACGAACTCCGTCCCTCTTGTAAAACATGAGTAAACAGAAACGTATCGCAAGAGAACGCAAAAGAGCTTGTGAGAACTGAGAACAGAGAAAATTGGAACAGTGTATATGTAATTTGTTTTCACATCTTTTCGATGAAGGCCCATCTTACTTGTCAATATCCTCGAGAGATCGCAATAAAAAGCGGAGGCTCGCACTCATCTCGGCCTTCGGCTGCATTATTCGCACCTCAAGGTATCCCACATGATGTTGCTCTGGGACAATCAGATTTTCCCAAATGTGGTTGATGTAACGCCCCCAATAGCATTTCGAGAACGTTTCCTGCCTCGAGTGGACAGTTTACTAAAGGTAAGATATCTTATTTCACTTGCAATACTTTTCTACTTTTTACAAGTAATTTCTACAAGTAATTTCGTATAATCTTCTCATTCTAGCTAGAACATGAAGCTTCTTACGCTGGCACGATCATTTTTCCACCGAAAACGACATGGAAATCTATCTTTGCGTGCAGATAAAATACAGAATGAGTATGCAGATTATCATCAGTACAGCTCGGTCGACTACGGTGATTACAGTTCCGTGGAGAGTACTTCAGTGAGTTGATTCTTAGTGCTTCTACATTAAATCGCTTTCAAAATTGGCATAACTCTGTTAAATCCAATTGTGGTGTTCTGTAAAAGATCAAAAAAGAAATTATTTCATTCCGATTTAGAGTGAGTTACCTTTTTTTGGCATTCACCTGAATATTTGGAAAACACACTTGGTTTCTGTTTTCACTCGATTCTGAAGTCAGACACTTTTGTTTAAGAAGCGCAGTTCTGAAAAGACTAAAATAACTATTTGTAAATCAAAGCTGCTCATTTTGACACATTTTGGTTAAGTTTTGTGGAAATTGTCTAGCCCTCTGATAACAATCATTTTGCAAACATTTTCACCACTTATACCGATGCAAAATTACAATCTGATTCTTGAAGCCATTTTTCGATGAATAGCTAACAACTGAATTCACTTCTATAGTAACTTGCTACTACCAGCTACTTCTAAATATTTTATGAGATAACCAAGTGGGAACAAACATTTATTCTTTGATCATGATTTGAGAAACGACTTCTGCAAGGCAAATCACTAATTCATTTAGACCTATGGCGTCTTACCTTGTCAGAATGCTACCCTTGCCCCGGACAGCATCAAACACCTTGTTCTTATTCATCGCAGTGATGGACGGCTGAAATTCAAAGCGTCCTGCGAGAATGGGGAGATCAGTGATATAATCAACGTTGGTATCATTTCACAACTTCTTTATTCTCAAAATTTCAAGATCAAAATGTTTAGACCTCCCACTACTCTCCATTTCTGTGCGGAAGCATGGTGGACTATGTAGAGGTCACCGGTGTCATTAACGACTCCTTTCTTCTATGGTTGTCAGCAGCAAAACTTATTATTTCATTAAGAATTCGCGATGCTAAAATAATGTGCAGGTAAGATGAAGATAGTTTTTGGGAGAGTATAATGTTATAACAACATTTCAGCCAAGCCGTATTTTACAAAGCTATGTATCGCGTTTCCCTACAGTCGCTAGCAATTTGCCGTTGCATGTTTGTAGACGCTCAGGTAAGTAATGTCTTGATTCAGTAATCAACTCTTCATGAAACAAGCGCTGATGAAAATGTATTATAATTTTTTTTTCAGATGCTTTCCGATGAACTCTTCTCTAGAAATCCGCAAATACGTGAATTCGAAATCTCCTCGATAGACGGCTGCAGGCAAAGGTAAACTTTGAACTTGCTCGTTTCGTTTTCGTTTGCTTTATTATCTAACATTTACCTGTTGAATTCTGAGTACTGTCTATATACACAGCACATGCAGTAATATGCATATCCTGAGGCGTCATCACCCTGTCTTACTGGAATTTCTCGATAGCAGCTTTCTTAGTTTCGAATTCTAGGGTTCAGATTTTCCTGATTACTGTGAAAAAAATCATATACAAGGAGTGGACCACAACAAACTGGTTATTTTTCCTCCCTCTTTTTGTTGAGTCACTTCTTCCTTTCTGTCAAACTTATTTGTATGTCTGGGGTTGTTTTAGTATTTTTTTCATTTTTTTTGCCTTATGCCACAAGTTTAGCTTTCCTTTACTGACTGATCGAGTGCTGCGCGGCTGGTGTGTCACTGGATTACCTCGTAAACTTCTCCTCCATCACGTGGAGACTTCCTTCACAGTCCGAGGTATTCGGACCATGATTGAGGCAGGGTTTACTTTACTTTGAAATGTTCACTGACTCTTAATCATTTCATCTAAGGCGGCCCTGCAATATCGTCATTCTCGCAGCTGGAGCTTTGGTAAGATCTGCTCGACCACTGACCATTCTATAGAGGAGCTCGAAGCTTGCAAGGCTAGATTCGGAGACCAGCTGCAAATTCTTCGCATACATCGCAGCTACATTCATGTTATATCTGATCTCATTCCCAGAATGTACGTATTTTTCTATACCTCTTATGAAAACACTACAAACGAAGATGGTTTGGAAAGTCTGGATTTTAAATAATGCAAATTCCATGTATTATAGTACTATTAGTCCATAGTTTGTGTATCTTTAGTTTTATCAAGTTACTGTATGCAAATAAGTTCAGTTTATTTTATGTCTCATCGCTTGTTATCATTGCTTCTTTGGTTTGCGATTTATATTTTGCATGTATATCGCTGCTGTTGTTTGAATTGTATTGTGCTATACTTTGACCGTATATCGTTTTATTAGACTTCTATCGATTGTCTCTTTGTGTATCTACAGCTTTCTTGATTTTGAATGTGTAGTAAAAATGAATCTCTAATACAAGTGGTTAACCAACTCTCATATCACAAAAGTGGAAGTACCAGAACACCTACTAATTGCCCGATTTGAAGATATTTTTTAACTACCCCTAATACGGACAATATCGTGTCGAGGCTCGAAAAGGAAATGAGAAGAACTTTATAGCGTTCACAGGGAGGCAGAGGCCTCGACAGCAATTTTTGACAGCTGCCCTTTAAATCAGTGAGTAGAGCTTTTGGTTGGTTAATGCTAACTAACATGCGAATTATTTCTCAACTATAAAGATGCTTCGGCTTTTCCTGACATAGCAGTTGTCGAAGCGGGCTGGGACGGGAGTATAGGCTATTTGAAGCCTTTTTGTAGCCTGAAGCTTGAAAAAGTATTGGGTTCGCTGGTAAATGATTTCGGTCGCTTTTGCGGCTCGTACAAATGCTGCAGACATTTTTTTGCCCATGCTTGGTATTTCTGGAAAGAACACTTTGATAAGATTTAATTTCAGTTTGAGTAGGATGCGATTTCCGCCCGATTTTCTCATTGTAAATGTGAGAAAAATTCGTTTTTTGATCAAAGAGTTTCAAAATAGCAGATCTTATTCTTATTCGCTAAATAGAGGAGACTCTTATGTATCTAAATATCAAATTACTTCTCTCTACATCCATCACAGAACTGAGCTTCTGGAAATTTTGCCATATTGGGGTGTAACTGTCCTTTGCTGATAGTAGATTCTGACTAGTTGATATGTGATGGTAGAGGATTCGAGGTACCTCTTTTCTAAAAATTATGGGTAAAAAATAACGAGACGGTTTTAATGGAGATTTGCATGCCAAAACGTGAATGTTATCTAGCCAGCCTAATAATTAGCAAGCCTTATTCTCTCCGCTAAGTCAATGCGGTTCTCCCAAAAATGTCAATTTGTTTAGCCGTGGAAGGGCAAGGCGGCCAAATGGAGTTTATAAAATTTTTATAGAATATTTCTTTTTTTAGCAAGCTTATAATCACGACACTTAGACAGGAAGATTCATGGCAACATTTGCGACACTGAAGACTTTTTACACGGATTCGAATTTTTGAAATAAAATTTCTACTGACTGTCAATAAAAGAAGTTATTAGGTCGTTCCGAAAGTAATGTCGCTTTTTTCAAACGTATGCCACATCTCGTGGAACAAAGATGTGTAAGAGATTCTGGCAGCATTTGATGCAGCGTTTCATTCTCTTTCTAAAGGTTATAAAGATGTTGCAATACAGTCAGTGAGCTTCCAGAAAAGAGTCAAAATCTGCGACTCATGCTTTTTGAGAAGGTCAAGTTTTAAAATTTTTCTAAATTTCTATAACAACCCTCGGAAGAAGTCCAAGCAATGGATAGATAGAGCAAACCCTACAGGAAACACCACAACTTTTTTCTACTTTTCAGAGCTCGTCATAATTTTTGTACAGATTTTTTGATAGAACCACCGAATTTTAGCAGTCTCGTCTTAGACACAACTGCGTCAAACACCCATAAATCTTCGGATTTTTAAACTTACAAAGATGGATTATGGTTTGGCAACAATTTTACAAGCCAAACGAGCATTTACCGCTTTGGTTTAGCAACTTTCGAAAATTTCTGCTACACCTTGGGTTGCCTTGGAAAAGTTGAATTATGATGGTTTTATCCCAGAAAACTTGATGATCGGAAACAAAAAAACAGCCGCTAGAAAGAGGAGAAAAAGCTGCATCGAATGACACCCGAGTCGCTTGCCGGTTGTTGTTCTGTGAGGTTTGACTTGACTAAATATGGAATTTCATGGTATTGAGAAATTGATTGTAGAAACTCTGAGAAGCAAGCTAAGGAAGAGAAAAAATTACTCTGTGTTCTATAGCGTTTGCTCGACATACTTGTTACTTGTACTTTTTCGAAGATTAGGTACAAAAATTTAGAAAAATAGCCGAACTTGACCATGGCAAAAAGCATGAGTCGCAGATTTTGGTAATTTTTCGAGAGCTCACTAAACATTATGCAGTGAAATTAGAACCATTAGAAAGAGGATGAAATGCTGCATCGAATGCTCCTAAGAACTCTTGAAATTCTTGATTCCATGAAATGTGGCGTTCATTTAAAAAAAGCGACATTACTTTCGGAACGACCTAATATTTGCATGGTTTCAAACATAGTAGACAAGTCTGTATAATATTTCAAATTTTAAGAAGCGGGGATCATCCCCTTCCAGGGACTCTTCCCATTCAGTGTATGAGAGAAAACACTAAATTATTTATTTATTTAACGAAAGTGAATGAGAACAATACCTTCACAGAGGATAAGTGAGCATTGTTTCAGAAATGAAGAAGACTTTGCATACTTCGAATGCTGAGAAATATCTTTTGAAAGATTCCAATTCGCTATTGAACTATGGCCCTACTGGTAAGTTTCTGCTTAATAATTAAGTATTAAGTCAGCATCTATACTTCAAACATTTGATACATTATGCATCAAAAAATGCGTTGATACACATCGAATCACAAACAAATAATATCACAACAATACTGGCTCAATAAAAAATTACACCTGTAAACTACAAATCTTTTTCGGAATGCCTTGAGCTAAGGAGGTCCTTCATCGCCTTTTTATTTGTTTTCATCCAATTAACTTGATTTCTTGCTTTTTCCAATTGTAACTTCATCGCTCGCAATCCAGCGGTTGTTGACTTGTGATCCGTGAGGAATCGTTCGAACTGTAATGTAATTGATAGATATAATTGATAGATAATTATTTTGGCATTCTAAGCCCGAGATTTTTTTTAGCATGTGGTATGTGCAATAAAGGTTGTCCTGCAATAAACAATGTAGTTTGTAAAAAGCAAATTTTCAGTTTTTTTTTGTGTGAGAAAACGAAAAGATTTTTATAAGCTCTTTCGAAGTTCCAACATGAATGCTCTATGTGAGATTTCAACAATTTTTGCGGTATTGAAAAAATGAGGTTTTAACTCATTGTTTGCTCTTTGAGATAGTTCTGACATTCAAGAGTAGTGGAACTCAAATTTTTCAAAAATCTGATTTTCTATAAAGAAGAGCATTTGTGTTTTTCTCAGCCATTAGAGCAAACAATCACAATTGAGATTTTGTAATTTTGAACATGCGTCAAATCAACTGGTAAGTATCCAAATCTCTTCGCGAATCAGAGTTACTCGATTTCAGCAGGGTTCCTCACATTTCCTATCCAGAATTTTTTCGAGGTTGATCCATATTTTTAGCGTTAGAAAACTTTCAATTGGTTGCAGCTGCTTATAAATGTGTCTTGCGAGGCTTTTCGAAAACATTCGGCAATCGGGTATTTTTAGAAGCTCAGGGAAATTTTACTTTTGGATTACTCAATCTTCGTTTCATCGTGAAAATAGGCAGAAAATCGGACCGTAGCTCAACTCAGATTTTTCGGTACTCCAAGAATGTCAAAAATTTCAGAAATATGTCTATGAAACTTACTTGTTTTACTTCGCGATCACTATCGAGACGAATTGCATTCTGAAGAACATTTGACAGAGCACCCTTATCGAGTGAAAATCTGTAAAGATAACTTTTTTGTATCAAATAGGTGCCTTTAAAGGCAGCGGACAGGCAAAATGGACCCTTGTCAGATTTTGGTAGTTTCGGGTAGTGGACCCACCAAGTACACCGTAGTCCCAACCCCACATTCCAATTCATGCGCTAAGTCCTGAAAAAAGCGCTTCAAAACTCCACCAACCCCGCCCACTTGCATTGAGTGGGCGTTATTGGTGGAAGTTTGAAGCGCTTTTTTCAAGACTTAGCGCATCAACTGGAAGTTGGGGTTGGGGCTACGGTGTACTTGGGGGGTCCACTACCCGAAACTACCAAAATCTGACAGGGGTCCATTTTGCCTGTCCACTGCCTTTAAAACTAGTTTCACTTCGTTGTAACAGGAACAACTTATCTCAAGATCAAAATGATTTGAAGAAATAACTTACCGTTCTACCAAATCCTTCCAATTGTCCAGCACAAAATTGCTAACAATTTCAGCTCCTACAGGCTGATTGTTCATACTTCCTACAAGTGTATCAACATCCGAGATCGGTATGGCACTGGTTTCGGAATGTATAGTGTCATGGAGAAGTCTTAACGAATATAATAAACAATTGAAGAGATTGGGTTAAGAAGACTTACTTTCGTAGATGACGAGGTTCCTTGCTACAGGCTAGTGCTTCTAGTAATCGTCTTTTCTCTGCTGCATTTACTTCTTTCTCATAAAATTTGTGAATAAGATCAAATTCTTTTTGTCCTCCTTTGGCTACACCATAGCAATAAACCCATGGACGAATGAATGGATCAACTCTGAAAGAATGCTATACATAAAAAATAAAGTACATAGGTAACTTCTAATAAACTCCAATTATTTCTCCTTTAGCAATCTTGATACTACATTTTCATGCTTTACGACCTACAAAGAAACTGGATATTTGTGGTTAATACGATAAAGGGGCGAAAATATAAATACAAAAATATTAAAAGTATAGTTATCGGAATAGTGATGGGATTTTTTCAAAAAATTTTCTTTCAATAACTATATCGTTGATAGTGAATATTATTCAAAACTTTGAAGGAAACAGGGTTAAACAAGAAATGGTTTTTAAGACCAAAATTTCATGATTCCGTCCTTTTGATGAAAAATTACTAGATAAGCAAATAATTGAAAATTTCTTACTTTGAGCAATCGCTGGCCAGATTCTCTTCCTTGCATGCTGACATAATGCTATCAAATTCTTTTCCTAACTTCTTCTCGCAGTCTTCTGGTGAAAGTTCACAATTCAAAGCTACCAGTTCTTTGTGCATTTGACTGAAATGAAAGTCTTTTCTTGAGTTGAGAGTAAAAGTAATGCATATATCTATTTAAGCCAAGATTTCAAGCAAAATCCCAACCTTTCTAAGAATTTTCCATCTTCTGTAGCACTTGTGTGTTCGGGGTCTAGAGTATTGAAAAGTTCATGGATCTTGTCAAGAACGAATTTCTGAAAAGAAGTTTTGGGTATTAGAGCTCACAAGAAATTCTTTCACACTCAGCAACAAATTAACAAAAATGGATATTCTACTTCTTTAAAAATGGATATTCTATTCAAACATAATTGCAAAAGTTATTAGTTGGTAATTCATGGTCTAAATGTACACTTTTTTGGAATGCTAACGAAAAATTCCAAAGTAGACTTACAGTTCTAATGACATCAAGCTCATGCTATCAACAACTGAATCGTTTATGAAGTTTTGTTTTGAATTCTCTACGAGAAATCTACGCGAACCTGTGCCTCATCTTCTAATTCCGTCCTAGAAAGTCTTTCATATAAGCTTCTCAGTCCTCTTAAAGCTACCGTCCACGGCAAATAGCTGTCTTCTTGTGGTAGGTACTTCAAAACACCAAAGGCTTTCTGAAATAGAAGATTTATATTAATTCACCATATTTTACGAACTCACATCATATGGTAGTAGTCCAGCTTCTGCTAAAGCTAGAGCATCAGAAATCAAGCGAGCTCGAGCAGATGCAGGGATTTTCTAAAAATTCTGGTTCTATTGAGTTGTAAACGTGATTTTTATAATCAGACATGCCTTGTGATCTTTTTGTAATTGATCAGCCAAACTGCCCCAGCCTTGCTCATCATAGTTTACTCTGTAGTAGCCCAAAGACTCGGGATTAATGAGCAATGTGTCGGAAAGATTGAGCGGAATACGAACAGCTAAGATAAGATCAAAGAGGACGGGTTTCGCTAATTATTTGAATGAACTACCTTCGTGTAGCCAGTTCAAAGGTTGTTTCTCGCCAGCTACTTCGTAGAAAAGTGGTACATCCCATTTGTACCAGTAAAGCGCATTACGGTACTTTGCTCGCTCAGGAGTCAGATGATCTAGCTAAATCTGAGAAAATAGTAAAAGTGAAGAATATAGTTCGAGATGCATAGTATTAGGGGTCACTTCTGATGTAGGACATAAATTATAAACCCAAAAATAGGCAAAAATATCGAAAGTTTCAATTAGTCAATGCTGTCCTCCTTGAACTTCCATATACTCGTAAAATAAATCTGGGCCGGTAGTAAACCTGTCGAAACGCGCAGCTCAAACTCAGAGTTAACTCTGAGTTAACTCTGAGTTAACACGCACCTTTCAGGGACCATTAACACCTACATAAGCAAACCAAATAGGGGAAAGGGTGATATGGCAGGATACCGCGCAAGACGTACTTTAGGCAAAGTATGGAAACGTAGCGTAATTCGTTCCACGCGAGACGCTACGCGACGAAACGCGCAGCTCAGCTGCGCGTTAACTGTGAGTTTGCTGCGCGTTTCAGCCGCCCGCGAAACTCGGAGTTAACTCCGAGTTTGGTTAGAGAAAGAGAAATAGTGCGTAAACGCAGAGGTCCAGAAAAAAGTCCTCCGGGGTAGATTTTGCTCCGAGTTTCATGAAGCATGATGGGGGTATCATGGTGCACCGTTGAACACAAAAATTTAAAATTTTGCAAAATTTTGGTCCCGGGGGTTATCCGACGCGCTGATCACGAATCCGATGCTCATTTTTCGCCATTCGCCCACACAAGAGGGTTACGGTAGGGTTACGGTAGTTGGGCGAAAGTCACGAAATTGGCTGAAACTTGGTACACTAGGGTTATTTCGCATGCTGATCACGAATATAACATTCGTTTTTCGCTACGGGGCCACAGAACGGGATTACGGTAGGAATACGGTAGTTAGACGAAAATCACGAAATTGTCTGAAACATGGTACATTGAAGTTTTTTTGCACGCTGATCACGAATACGGTATTTTTCGCCATTCGCCCACATAGCGAGGTTACGGTAGGAATACGGTAGTTGGGCAAGATTCAAGCAAATGACTGAAACTTGGTCTGGCGGGGTTATTCGCTGCGCTAATTCAGATATGTTAATTATTTTTCACCGCGGAGAGATAGAGCAGGGTTACTGTAGGAATTTGTTGAAAGCCAAAGTCCCATAACAGATTTGAAATTGGTTGGGTCAGTGGCTTTACGCGGTGTGTTGATTACGATCGCATTGCGCGTCTTTCACTACAGCGGTTTATAGCGGAGAAGAGATACGGTAGACTACCCAAAACCACAGGATTTCATGAAAATTGGCTTCGTGGGGTAATTCCGCACGTTAATCAGAAATACCATAGTCGCTTGAAAAAACCTTTCAAAAAGGGGTTTCGATGGATTTACGGTAGATGGATAAAAAAATCTCACTTAGAACTTTTTTCAGGGGAAGTTTAGCTAAATACTTAGTTACCAGTGACGGTCGCAGGATTTCCGTCCGGGAGGAGGGGGAAAGGGGGACAAAAAATTTTTCAAGTGAAGGTGCATGGCGAAAATTTTTCGGGGTGCTTCTTAACATTTTTTGCTGGCCCATACCCCTAAATTATAGGAAAAGGGGGCTTGTCAGCAGCTACGCCCCCAAAAAATTTTTCTACAAGGCTAATTTGAATCTCAAGCAATTTTAAAAGATATTTCATTATTTACAAAAACGAACAAGTCATTTGCACATTTTTAGAACATAGTAAGTAAATTGCAAAAATTTCGCGACCCATTCCGGGGAGAGGGGGAGCCTCCCCTTCGGTCCGCCACTGTTAGATACTTACTATTTCTTCTTACTGCAAGACTATGCGATGGGGCTGCAGTAGATGTGGTGGAATAATCTTACTGAACTGCATAAAAATTCGCCACTGAGTTCACTTGACAGTGCAATTATGATCATGCTGTCCGTTTTCAATGAGGATTATTACGGTGGGCATATACGGAAGAGCGGCAAAAATCTTAGGTCAAGTTAAACTTTCTTAGCAAAAAAGTAATAGTACCAGTGAGTGTTTTCTAAATTATTCCTCTTTTTCTTTTATTGTGTCAACAGAAACCTCGAGAAAAATTTTTCGAAATTTGCTACATTATTCAGAGGTCTTTTGAAATTCTAACAGTCGATTTACGAATGACCTGTATACTTTGTTTAGTACCTGAAGTCTATTTTCCTAAAATAATGGTCTATTTCAAGATTACAAATTATAGATCTAGGTCATTCGAAAATTTTGGAAACTAACAGACTTTCGAATTATATCAAGTTCAATAGCATATCAAAATATGGTGAGAGGGGAGGGGGACGGATTGTTAGGTTACTGTCTATGTCCATGTTTTATCCTACTACTTTTTTGAGAACCTTTAGGATATATTACGGCTAGGCACCAGTAGCATTGAAGGGCGCGGGGGTGAAACTTACCTACATGGGCTATAAAAATGTGCAAATAATTTGTTTATTTTTGTAAACAATCAAAATAATTTTTAGAATTTTTTAAAAATTCAAATTAGCCTTGCAAAAAAATTTTCGGGGGCTTTAGACCCGCAAGAATTTTGAGATGCACCTCAAAAAAATTTTCAGAGTGCGTTTATTTGAACAAAAATTTTTGCCGCTCATCCCCCCCCCCCCCTCGGAACCGCTCTGAAGCCGCCACTGCTAGGCACCTCACAGGCAAGCCTTAACGCCTCTCCACGTGTCTTGACATGTGAGGTCTTAATTACGGGGATTCATTGGGCAGTTGCGGCAAACTGACAAATGTGTCTTTGTAGCCTAGTGGTCTAGTATTAGGCGCTTCGCGTCTAGAAACGGAAGTTTGACTCCCGATCTAGTGGGAGTGTTTTGCGATAAAGCGTGTGGTAGCTCCTCAACAACCATAGCGGCCAGGGCCCGGCACGCGTTGGTTTGGAGGTTTTTGGGAAACGAAGTCCCCCATGACTTCGCGAAAACTTACGAAGTCCCTCTCGACGTGAAAATCAGTAGAGAAACCCGTATTCAACCAAAATAGAAACAAAAAAAGCGAAAAAAGCGCATTTTGAGGTATGTAATATAACAAAAAAGCAAAAAGAAAACATTTCGAGTCGATTAAAGGCTCTGCCATTGGGTATAGTACCATTTTGATGCTGGGAATGTCGAAAATCTCCTAAGTCAACCAAATCTGTAGCCTCAACAATCCTGCGATGCATTTTTCGCCACATATTTCAAGGGACACCGCAAGTGATTGGAGCGCGATATCTATCAACGCCTAGAATTATACTACTTTTGACTCAAAAAAAGGGGAGAGGCAACGGTTTGATCCGCTTTCTTCACTATATGATAGATTTTTGACCGTTCTAATCGTCCAAATCAAAAAAGTCCAAAACTTATGTGAACTCTCCGATATTTATGCTCCGAACCAACCCAGTTGGTTTGGTAGTTGGTCTAGAAACCAACAAATTCGAGAACGGATATTAGGACACATAAGTTTTGCGAACTTTTTACGTAACATAGTTTGGAGCAATATTGTATACACATAGCCCAAATTCGGAGCCATGTGATTGTTTGTGCGCTGTAAACAAGCCATTTGTTTGTTTGAGTCTTGCATTTGAAATTCGCGCGCTTGCGAAAGAACACGTTCAACTCGTGAAACCTGACATGTTCGTCGTGTTTTTTTTGGCGCTTCCTCCAGGACCTCATAAAAACGATGTCCCCGTTGCTTCTAACTCCAAAAACGAAGTCCAGTTTGACCCCAAACCATCGGTGCCCGGCCCTGATAGCGGCTCCGCAAGTGGCAGTACGAAACTCCGAGTTTCAGAAGCGAAACTCGGAGTTAACTCTGAGTTTCAAAACGAAACTCTGAGTTAACGCGCAGCTCTAAACTCAGAGTTTCGACCAGATTACTACCGGCCCTGATCTGGGAACGACAGGAAAAGAAAAGGCAGGGAAGTATCGCAAACGAAACTTAGTAAAAAAAAGCTTCATGTCATTGGGGATAAATTAAGAACACAACTTATACTTCTTGGAACTTTTACTGAAATTGTTAAAGCTTTCTAGTGGATATTGTTCATGTGTTCAAAAAAAATCATGAAAGCAGTGCAAAACTTCATAGCATACCTTGAATCGTCGTTGGGTAAGCTCAACTGTCTTTGCATCTAGTCGGTACACATCGATGACAGGGTAGCCCATCTGCAAAACTTACTTAGAGGTAACTAATTTTGGTGTTATGCTGTTAGCTTGATTTCTGAGAAAACCTCAGTGTATATATCGAGGTTTAGAACAACGTTCACCTGCAAGATCCAGTTCTCGGCAAATTCCTCCATTTTCAATTTGTTTCCATTCCATGTTGTAAGCTGAAAACTTCGTTATATCTCTCAAGGAGCTTGATAAATGCCACGTTTTATCTAATTACATAGCCGTTCAACTTACTTTGTCACCATTTGCATTATTCAAAGCTTCCCAGAAGTCCGTGTAGTTCGCGTTTCCATTGGCATGATTTTTCAAGTAAGTCTGCAAATGCAACATATACCGCATTTTCACAAAGATGGGCGTAATGCATGTAAGAAAAGCAAGTGATTATAGCCAAATTAAGTCTCTCATCTCGTTTCGTTCTAGAAAAAAAATCACAACATGAGATGGTTACCTGCACTCCTTTCTGGAAAGCCTCTTCACCTACTACAGCGTTGATCATTCGCAATAAGGCACCTCCCTGAAAATGCAGAATTCCGAGAAATTATGTAAAGTGCTTGTAATAGTGAAAAGAAGGTTCTGCTATTAGTTGGTACAGAAGATCACGAATTGAAATTGCTTGCAAGATAATGGAAAATTTCTACTGCCTAGTCAAAATGGAAAAGAACCCACTTTGTCAGCAGTGGTCTTGTCCAGGAGTTCCTGAGCTTCATCAGCAGTCTCGATATTCAGCGTTAATGGATGAGATGATGATCGAGCATCGTCTATTAGTGCTCTTTCGAGAGCTTCACCAGTTTGGTAGCTTTGCTAGAAAATATATTGCAATACTTTTGAGAATAATTCGTTTTTGATGTATGTATCTGTCTAATAGGGGCGATCCCACAACGTCTATTTTGTGTAGGGGAAGGACAGAAATCTTTTTGTAGAACTCGAAAACCTTTTTTAGCGTGCGATACGAATCTTTAAATAGAAGTTTTACATGATTTACAAATAACAAGTGCTTTGGCTTTCTTTACAATCGATAAAATGTTTCTAGAAAATTTTTGTAACCTGTCCCTATCTTTTAAGTCCACTACTGCTTTCTAAGTAATTGTTTATATATAACTGCGTCATTGACTACATCTCTGTCTACTGAAAATCGATTTCACAGTTTCATAGGGTCGTTTTTCTTGAAAACAGTGACAAAATCTGTTCGTTCATTGCACTCGAGTTTGATCAAATTTTGCAAAAAAAAAACAGTAAGTTGACAGAAAGAATTTTCTTCGAACCGATCAATTCACTTTTTTGTCCGATCTCGTCCGCAAGTCTGTCTAATAACGTTTGATCTGATTCGATACAAAAACAAGGTCTTAGATGAAAGGGTGAAAAGTTCTTACCGCATCAACATTTCCATCAAACAGTTTTTGTAGCAAGAAATATTCCATATAACTAGCAAAGGCTTCATTGAGCCAAAGGGCATGCCAATCAGAAGGCGTTACGAGGTTGCCGAACCACTAAATAAGGTTATAGGGTGTGTTCGAAGTAGGGGAATATGGATTTTTACCTGACGACTCAATTGATTGGCTAATGCTCGTGCTACTTTGACTTTCTCCTCCACTGTGCCTTTGGATGAGCTCACTATCAGCTCGTCCTCGGGCATAAATATGAGTCCAGGTCCACTTGCTGGCATGCCTTCCATTACAGGAACAGCGAAGAGATCTAAATCATAACAAATTGTCGCCGATAAGTAAATTATGGTTTTTATGAATATACTGTACCTAGTTTTTGGCTACTAAGTGGCACTCCAAAGTAGTCTTGGAGAAGATCCAACGCCTTTGTGGCAGTTTCCAAGGCGTACGTGGTAGAATTAGCAGATTCTGTGGCTTCTGGGCGAGCATAGACGCGAACCTAAGAATTGCAGTAAGATCTTTTGAGTTGTTCACACTTTAAGCGGAAATCAACAGCAAGGTAAGAAATAAGGTTAAAATAATAAAGCAATTGAGAACTGGAAAACGTTGATTTAAAGGGAATTACAATCTTGATGTTGTGTATTTTTAGAATTTTGTGGCTTTGCGAAATTTACCAAGATCTTTGTGATGGGATTTGGCACTTCATTTCAGCTAGAAAAAAAAATTCGAAAATGAATGATCGGAAATTTTCAAGCAATGCAACCAATGGTATACTTGAACATTTATACGACGCAGTCCTAAAAAAACGGTTGAAAGTTTTATAATCGAAGTTCTTTTTCGGAAAAAGGTTTTTTTAGTTGCAAGATAAATTTTTTAACAATTTCTTGTTGTTGAGCAAGTTTTCTATCAGCCAGGGTTCAAAACACCGCGCTCAGCAATGGGTATGCTATCATCAAGAGTGTTATGCCCCGAAAGATGGTAAACATTCATTGCGCGCCATCGAACCCTTGGTCGCTTGAACCGTGAATGCGCCACTACGCACTGCGCCATACGCACTCTTCCTTTTCGGCTTCTTTTGTGTTATTGGTGTGAAAGTGCAATTCATCTTCTACTATCCATAAAAAATAAAAGTGGACATTTACAGCTAACATTTTTCCTTCTCACCAGGTTCTGGGCACTTAATTTATATCCTATGAAGGACTTACCTTGACTCCATTCTTGCTAGTCGCCTCCCTACTATCAAAATCTGATACAACGAAACCGTTAAGGTATGTGGGGAGAGCTTCAGTAGCAGCAAATGATGTCTTTTCCCAGAGTGGCTCAGCCCTGTAATTTGTAAGGAATAGACTCTCAAATTTTTCAGAACATTCTTTCTCACTCTGTTCTCGACTCCGTAATCTCCATGCCATTTGCTCGGGCTACAGTGCCCTTTGGATGAAGAATTGTCAAAGAGAGTGGTGCTTGATATTGTGGTTCATCCAAACTCGGGTAAATGCTGCGAGTTGAACCGGGTTGGAGAGATGTGAAGATTAATACCCTGAAAGAGGTACTTGGAGTTTTTTATGGGTAAATGTCTGAGGTAGTTGTCGTCAATTTACTTTTTAGAGCCATTTCTTGTTCGGTAGATCGATTGGTGAAGACCGTCAGCATTTTCGGTGATATAGCCACTGAACGGCATCTGAACTTGGGTGAGTCATTTTGGGTAATCAAAAAACTAATTCACATTTTACATTGCATATCTATTTCAAGAAAAATTTAGACTTCCTTGTCTCCTTTAATAGCACAATTGTACTAGAATTTGTGACACAATATGTGAGTTTGCACACCACGCGCGACAATCGACGACCTTTCCTTTGTAAACGCTCATGGAAGCTGTTGTAATCGACCAAACTGTCAAAGTATGTTTGGTCGCGCCTACCTTTGCTGAAAAAATAATAAAAATAAATGAAAAGATAATAGTAAAAATTTGTTAAATATTATAATAAATTTCATGCAAACAAGGGCAAATCTTCCAAATCAGTTTGAGAAGAAGAACTATTAGTCAGAGCTGTATCTAAGTATTTTGGAAATATACGACTCCATCACTGACGAAGTCCGGAGAAAATCGTCTTTGCCTAGTTCCCGTCCAGTGGAACAAAAAAAATTGGGTCTACTTTTCTAGTATTAGTCGTAGGATGCAGCGCGTGGTGTGCACTTCACATTTTGAACTTACAAAGGACTTCATTGTACAAATGATACATCTCTCACCTGTACAATAACCTCCTGCTCAGCTTGCAATGGTTTGTCCAGAACCAGCATCACTTGCTCCAATGTAGCATTGTAGAGTATCTCGCTAACCAAGACTCCATAGGGTACTAATTCAGGCATGTGATGCTGGGTTATGATCGGCTCGTGTTCGAGATCAGTTGCCACTGTCATGTTTATAAGTTCCTCTGGTTTTTCTTCTTCCTGAAAGGATTCACTAGGAAGACACGAAGAAGACATAAGACAAATATCAACAAACATATTACTTTTCATTTTTTGATAGAAAAATGCCAGAAAATTTCGGAAAAGAAAAATTTTTGTTTAGCTTATTGTTGGGATTGCCGACATAGCAAAAAGTTGAGATTAGCTAAAATCAAATGATGATTAACCGTTGAAATAAGTGATGACAGTCCCTGCCAAACAGACTCGAATCCGATTATTTCCAAATTAGAGGTCTCACCTATCTAAAACAGTGGCCTTAGAACTCGATAATGTGTTTGCAAAGTTTACTGTTTTCAGAGGAGTAAAGATCAAAATGCAGAAATTTGATCAAGATAGGTAAAGTTGAAATGAAACTTAGAAATATCGATATTCGTGAGCAAAAATTATCATGAAACGAGAATAAACAAGAAGAAAGGGCAAAATGTTTGACAAGTTTGAAGAGTAATTATTTGTCAGTTTTCCAATCGATACTTGTAAACAAATAATGTATTTGAAAAATTGCAATTTTTGATGAGGTTTTGTCACCTGAATCACTATGTAGCTCCTTGGGCATAGAGGTGGTATAGGATTAGACAAAACTTAAAAGAAGAATTCGTCAAAACAGATGAAAAAATGGAGGAAAAAGGAAACTGATAAGATAAATGGAGGTATTTGTTATCAAAGGATAAATTACTAGCTGGCTTACCCGGCTCCGCCGTATCCGGACCAAACTTGGCACACATACACTTCGGGCCCCGGCGGGGGTCACAGTCCACTTTTCGTTATCGATCGATGTCGATTTTACCGATTTTTATCGATTTTCTTGCAGAATTCACCTACAGGGCTAGGAGTTGGCACAGGGGGGGAAGTGAGCATGGGGATTCCGAATACAATATTAGTTTCCAGAATTATCGATTACTTTTATTGATCTTATCGATTTTTTGTAAATTTTGACATGCGAGGCTGGGATTTTGCACAGGGGGTAATCGAGCATGCTGATTACGAACACAATATTAGTTTTCAGGATCGTCCATTACTTTTATCGGTTTTATCGATTTTTTTGTAAAGTTTGACCTGCGGGGCTGGGAGTTTGCACAGGGGGGTAATCGAGCATGCAGATTACGAATACAATATTAGTTTTCAAGATCATCCATTACTTTTATCGATTTTATCGATTTTTTGAAAATTCGAGCTAGGGGGCTGGAATTTGGCACAGGGGTGTAATAGCATGCTGATCACCCCCCTTGGGGATGATCAGCATGCTCGATTACCCCCCTGTGCCAACTCCCAGCCCCGTAGTTCAAACTTTGCAAAAAATCGATAAAATCGATAAAATCGATATCGATCGATGACGAAAAGTAGCCTATGACACCCGCCGGGGCCCGTAGTGTATGTGTGCCAAGTTTGGTCCGGATCGGTTCAGAAATGGAATTTTCTATTCAGAACATACGTACAGACAGACATACAGACAGACATACATACATACATACAAACAGACATTCAGCTTTATATATAAGATTGAGACTGGGATATCTTGAAGAAGAAGAAAAAGAAGAGAAATTTCTTTTGAAAATTTTCCGCAATCTATTGCGCGAAAAAAGACATGTGAAGGATTTCCATGAAAAGAAAAAAAACTGGCAGGTATGTGATTGTGATATTCTCTGTCTCTATCAATATGTTTGGAAATTTGTGATGTTTATATGATTGTTTAAGAAATATGGTTCTGAAAGCCAAAAAATTTTTTGTGAACTTACCACTTCAGTTTCGTTAAGTGCTTCTCGTTTGTGATGCTCCTGAAATTAATTTAATAAGGTTTGAACTAAATGATATCTTTTATCTCTGAAGAATTGTTTTTTTTTTGATTTTTGGATTGGGTACAAAATTTTCGGTTTCACGATTCACACAAAAGACATCTATAATTACTCTGATGGTCAACTGTTCTACTTTTCTCACTTTTGAAATTTTTGGAAGTGACCTTACATGAGTTGTAGAAATGTGCAACTGACTTGTTTGTACTTGCGAATAATTAGAATATTTTTTGAAGTTCTTTGAAAATTCATTTTACTATGAAGGATATTTCTTCGCAGCCACGACCCTTTTTTCTAAAATTCCGGGGTTATGGGCTCGCAAAGATTTTAGAAAGCACGAAAACTTTTTCGAAGTGCGTGGCTTCGCCACCCACATTTATCAGAAAAAATTTTTTGTCCCCCCCCCCCGAACAGGAATCCAGGGTGCGCCACTGCACTACTGGTGATTTTGGTAAATTTTACGACTACTACAATATCGCTCACAGTGAAAAACTTCCGTGAATGTCGCGAACGTCCGCGGAATTCCCGGAATTCCGCGACACTCACGGAAATTTTGCACATTCTATGAGCGGTATTGTATGAGGGCCAAAGTGAGAATGCAACTTACATGTGGAACCTCCGTGAGTATTCTTACTTTTGAGGCATCAGACGGGAGAGTTAGATTTTTTGCATTGAGTGTGATCTGTGACAAAAAATGTATGGATGTGATCAAAAACAGAGGTTTGATTTTGTAAATCCTCACCTTTACTGTATTACTTAAGACATTTAATTTTATCATAATGTTTCCATCGGTAGTAAGGTTCTTTTCGTCAACGGTCGCAGCTCCACCGGGCACATATGTCCTTAGGGTTAGATTATACCTACAACAGGGTACAAATCGTATGCTGCGTGACCGCAATATTGGTGTAATCAATCACTTTGTATGTAAAAAAAACCTAACCATATGGGTACCAAGTTCTGGGGTAAACGAAGCTCGTCAGGAGTGGGGCCAACAGTTGGCTCATCTTCCTCATACATCTCATCTTGAGCTGCCAAGAGTGACCTGAACTACATATACTCAAAGGATAGGAAGAAAGCTCAGTCCCTGTCGAAAATGATGGTTTACATTTCAAGTGCATTCTAAGAAAAATTTCCAATGTAGGAGTAAGAATCTCGGCTAGCACGAGGAGGAAAACCTCTGGTAGATACTAATATAGTATAATGTTCAAAGTTCTGCAGTGATAATCAGAGAATCTATTTTATTCAGAAAGAACAAGCATATTTTACCATGGGAAGTGTAATCCAAAATTCTTAAGGCATGCCAATTCTTCATATTCATAAGTTGCATGCCTAAATGCTTACAGCCATTTCAGATAAAAACAACATACGTAAAAAAGGTACAGCAGGTTTTTGAAAATCAGAAGACTAGGTTTTTTTTGCTAGTTCGAAAATAAGATGAGCAGCCTTTTCTCACTCCCCAATCTCAAAGTAGTTGTGGCTTCTCTAGACGATCCAACAATCACGCACCACAATTTTACTTCCTACTCTAATTCTTCAATCTCCCTTCTCTTTTTCTTCTCGCAACTGCGTTTAGGAAGGTTAGGAAATCCCCAAGGAAAAATTGCCGGTGTTCAAGATTTGAGAATAATAACAGGTGACACATGGAAGGAGCATCGTCACAGATACAAAAAGTGGCCAAAAAATTAATTCAATTGCGCGCTCTTCCTTGCTCTTACTCGCTATATTTCCCATCACGAGCAAACTGGTCGTTGGGCAGCTGTCCCACCATTTGGTTGCGCTGTTTCGATTTTAAAGAGAAAAGATCTATCGCTTTTCTTTTCTTGCTTTCAAAATGAGTCAGCAAGTCGTGTATGAGGCCTCTCACAATGCTCATTTTTCAAAGATGTGCTGCGTTGCTTATGATTGATTTAGTGGGCGGGGCTATCCACTAGGGCGGAGTTAGTCATATCCTGTCAAAATAGTCCTGCTATTTACGTTCTAGCCACTACACTTAATCGAAGTCGATGGTTACTATCGTATCTTATGGAGATCTGAAGTCTCACACATTGCCCGCACGCCGCTCAAAAAGTGCGAAAGTCTGTCGCAAAAAAGATGACTAACCATACAATTCTGCAATTTAGCTTGTCACTCTGAAACTCATGTATCAACTCCGACAATCGCAAAATACTTCCGGGGAAAGGAGACTGAACTTCTAAATCTTCCGGGGCGGACGCTCCTATTGGGCCGTTTGGGTGGCCCTCCCTATCTGGCCGCGCCCTACCTGGCAGCTCCAGTAGGAGTGTCCCCCCGAAAGTTTTAAGACTTCAGTTTTCTCCGAAACTGTTTTGCGATTGTCTGAGAATATCAATATGAGAAATGGAAGGCTAACTAGGTTTTCAATTAACATGCGTTATTTAAGCTGCTTCTAAGAAATTCTGAAATTGGAAAGAAAACTGAATTTTTTGCATTACAGGTTACTTTTCTAGTTAAAAAATCTAGTATGTAATCTGTGTAATCTGAATACACTCCACAGACAACATTTTCTGCCTGTTCATAACGAGTTAGGAGCAAGTAATGGTTTCGTAGATTGGGTTAAGATGGTATCGATCTTTATCGAATTAGAAGCAAAGAATCTGACGAAAAATGATGGATGACACTTGGTTATCGAACGAGACACTGTAGGACGAAAACACTACTAAAAAGAAAAAAAGGAAATAAAAAAATGAAAACGTATACTGCTTCAACAATAATAGGTGTGAATAGTATTCAATCAAAGTGCTCTTCAGCGTTTTCACTTTAGAAGGGCATGGAGTTATGAAAAATAAAAATTTTCTCGAGCGCGTAAATGGAATATAATGGACATAATTATTCAGACTGAAGGTATTCATTGCGCGTAATGCTTGGGATATCAGCACTGTCCTTTTTAACTCATAAAAAACAGTTCTGTAACTTTTTCAAATTTTTGCCCCAAAATTCGAGTATCTGTTCTGCAGGTGACCAAGGTGATTTATAGAAGGCATCTCATGCCCTATAAGAAATTGAACATCATATTTTGGAAAGCCAGCTAAGAACATTTTGGTGTAAGATGTTCACGACCTTTTTCTATGAGAAAGAAAGAAAGGTGTTGCTAGCTATCGAATCTTTGAATGTCTTGAACGAAAAGAAGTAGCGAAGGTTACAGTTTTCTCAAAGGACACAGAAGGCAGCTGTTCGCCAAGTAAGTGACCGTCACATGGATAATTGTGTTCTCGAAAAGTGTCGATTTGATAGAGCGAAGCGAGAGGTCTAGAAGCCGGTAATGATGGAAATATAGACGAAAGACAATGAGGAGCTGAAGGAAAGAATGAATGATTAGCTCTAGAGCGTAAAAAAACTCGCTCGACAAAACCTTTACAATCGCAACTCGCTAAACGTTGCTTGTAAAATACTCTCCCGTAGTTATTAGCCTATAAGACAATACCGCTTTTGTAAGAATTATGAAAGTTTCATTATCAATGGTCATCAGAGCTAAATTGCTAAAAACCAAGATACAAGTGCGCCAAAAAAAGTGTGTAGCCACTATCATCAATCATAACGTTATAAGAGTTTTAAAGTTATAAAAGTTATAAAGTTATCATCAATCATAACGTTATAAAGTTCGTGGATTTTGACCAACCAAACTAGTAGTTTTACCGAAGAAAAATTGTGTCCCGACTTGACCATATAATAAGTATAAAAAAGTAACTGTACAATAACTATGACAGTGACCAGCAGTAATTCATCTATCAGTGTGGAGAGGATTTTTTCTTTGGTGGAATGGCAGTTAAATACCACATATTGACTAAAATCAGATATTCACAATTTTATATCGCTACCATTTCCACTCCCTTATAATTTCACGACTTTATTTTACCAATCTAATAGGATTTGAGCAGAAGATTAAGTTATTAGAAATCAGATCAGGGATAAGGAAACATGCATGCATGCATCCTTCTGCAGAAGGAACAGTCAAGGAAAAAACGGAGTCCACAGTTACCGTACTCACATGTTCCGCCTCGGTTGTGGTACATAAGTCATCTCAGCCATTTGCATTTCGAACTTCTGTCTGGTGAACCAGTAAGCTGCGAAACCAGCCAAAAGTGCGGCGGCGACTGCCAGGATAAAAAGCATAACAACGGTGGCCAAAGAGCAACTGACATTTGACTGGAAATAATGTGTTGATTTATGGGGGGGGGCATAAAATCAAAGCCACAGTTGGTACTTACCTTTTCTTTCTTTTGATTCTTCTTATTTTCTGTTAAGGGTGTGAGGGTGTTGCTGGATGCCGACGGGGTGTCGTTAACTTCTGGTTTTTGCGGATTCTAAAGATATATAGATCGTTTCGTGGCTAAATTTGAACCATTGATCTTTGATCTACCTGAGAAATTAAAACCAATTGCAATTCATCACACACTTGAATAATTCTAATACTCACCGACATGCTTGGTAGCAGTACAAATACAGTATGTATGGCCTTTATAGGACACTAGCCGCTTCGAAAAATAATTTGCAAACTCTACTCGTCTTCTTTGATAAATTCTTTGTCCGTTCTCTTTTCACTCTCGACAAAGTTTTACAATCGCAACTCGCTAAACGTTGCTTGTAAAATACTCTCCCGTAGTTTTTAGCCTAGAAGACAATATCGCTTTCTAAGAACTTTGAAGGTTTCATTATCGAATGGTCATCAAAGTTAAATCGCCAAAAATCAAGATACAAGTGCCTGAAAAAAAGCTGTGTAGCCACTCCCATCAATCATAACACCTTTGAAAGATTTTTCTCGAATGTTACATGCTGTTCCACCTCTTTCAGTGAAAATTTGCTACCTTCATCAACACTTTGGTTGTAACGTGAGGGCAAAAAGAGACAAACAGTGAAAGTTGAAATTACATACCACTACTCGCGACATTTGTAAATGTGGCTCGAACAGTCATTCACAAGTTTTTATCTTTTTTTCTATTAGCTGCCTTATAAGATTGTTTCTGGAACGCTCTTGGACTAAACATTAGGCTCGGTCCGTCGTAAGCTTGAGGCGAAAATTTGTGACCAGAATCGCGGATTTTTACATTTTCAAAAGTGTAAGTAGACATTTTAATCGCAGAAATAGAAAGCAACATTTTTCTGTGTAAAATAATCTTACAATCAGACTAATTCGAAAGTTTGTGAAGCATACTTGAGCTATACAAAAATGCACTCAGTTTAAATTTCACAAAAATAAAAGCTACGTCATTAGAAGGCTTTTTTTTTACTCTGCACATCTCAAGATAAGATTCTTCGATAAGTGACGGGCACATAAACCTGTATATCGCAGACAATTTTTTCAGTTCTTACTTTTTTGCCATCGCTCCAGGATTACTGTAGAAACTTTCAGGAGTTTCATAAGTCATCAGAAGCATTATTCGAGAAAAGCTAAATTTCAAGCTGTTTATGAGTCATGAATAGATTAATTTGAGATTAAGTGGTTAGGTTTAGCGTTACTAAAATAAATATTGGAATCTACTAAAGTTAGAAAAAGGTTACGGTAGTGCTAGATGAATATTGTGAACAGGTATTTTTGAAAAACCAATACAAAGTCATAGCTATTTTTATGATTTTTAAGTAACCTAAACTGCGGACATCAAGTTTCAATAGTAATTCTAACAAGAGGTAAAATTTAGTAATTCACTAAATTCAATTTTCAGCGCTTATCATGAAAAATCGACGAGGGGGAAGCGGTCACAGAAACAGTCGCAGTCAATCGGTCGACAGAAACATTCGTTTTGGTAAACTCATATAAAAGATATATCCTACAGATTAGTCGTAATGCGCTTTAAATAGGAACCTCAAAGTCCCCTGAAATGATCATAAACTACAAAAAACGGACTTCCAAAAAACATAAGTCTCAGGAATTTTTGAGGCCCGTTAGTAATTGATGAGCTTTCAAGTCCAAATTTGTCAAAAATCTATGATTATACTCTCTAGGATTCGCTTAGAAAACATTATAGGTAGGGTCTTGGGAGGAGAAAAGGGGAGAATGGAGTGCAGTTGGCCATACAATGTAGATGCAGTGGACGATATGACATGTCGTCTTAGTGAAGTTCAAACACTTCTCCTATCAATACTGAGCAGAGAAAAAAAGCATGACAAATTGGCTGAATTCTCCATGATTCATCTCAAAGACAAGAGAAAAAAGACTCTAGATGTTGCAGATAATAAATTTATGACGGGTATCGCTTGTCGAGCTCATTACTCAAGTCATCAAATTGAATATGAAGACAAAAATTTTCGGTTTTTTTTTCGTCTGACTTTGTGATTTTCCATTTTCTTGTCACTGTTGGCAAATGTGAGAGAAATAAAGGTAGTCAAGTACGACTACCGTACCATTACAGTACGACTACCGTACCAGCTACCGTACCTCATGGATGAGATCAATAAAGTTTTTCCGTCTTCTCAATGTTGGTAAGGCAAAAACAAAAATACCGTAAAAATGCCATACTTACCCCATTTTCCTGTCTCCAAGTCGGTTATGTTAAGAAAATCGAAGAACAGTAATACCGTATAACTACCGTACTTACCCCATAAATGAGATCGATAAGCTCCCGTCGATCCCCCAAGTCGATGTCTTCCATGGCCATTTACCCTACCCGGATATTTTTGGCCTTCTATACCTTAAGAATTAGGCCAATCGATATTCAAAATATTCCAAAAGTAAGGTAATTTTTGAGGAAAAACGTCTACCACGAAAAAGCATATGAAACATTCGCAACAGAAGGATTTATGGAATTCGGATAGAAAAATAAGGAACTAGACAGCCCAACAAGCAATAGAAATAGATGTGAGATGAAGATAAGAGAAAAGAAGACAAGATACGTAGATACGGTCAAAATCAGCCAAAAATCCCTAGCCGATGACGACGGTAAATGTGCCAGTTTCGGCTTGTCATCCTAAGTAAACTTCAGGCTCTCCTCTCTCACCCAATCTGAAGGTCGCCGAAAGTTTTTATAACGGTTTTCCTCCATTTTACGTTCCGTTGCTTTTTATTCCCTCTAAACGCAGCGCTATGAACGCCTGAGTACAGTTCTTTTCGAAAATATTCGTTTGGTACTCATGCAGCTGTGAATTTAGCGGTTTTGCCGCTACTGGGGAGATTTAGCTAAAAAGTCGAAAAAGCAAAAATCAAGTAATTTTTTTGGAAAATTACAAGACTCGTTTCTTCGCTAATTTATCGATCGGTCAACTGTCATCAAAAATCAGCGTTACTCCTCTGCCGCTGTTATTTAGATTTTTTTATGTGGGTGTGCTACGATAATTTATCGTGCCTATCCAGTTTACATGGATCTTTTTCTCAAATAAATCGAAATGCATTTCAAAAATATAAGTGTAGAAATAAGTTGAACGAAACTTTTTGAAGAGAATAAATGAAATTTATTGTTAGTAGAAGAATTATGAAATAACTAAACAAAAGCACCAACTTTCAATCTCAAATTGAAACTACAAATCCGTTTTTCGCCCAATTATATTGATTGGTCAGCTGTCACAAAAAATCTGAAAATACTGATGAGATATAACAGATAATATAATGAGTAGATAAATATCAAGATATACCTATACCAAACCTTGCTAACCACTCCAACAATCCCAGAAATTTTAACGCTCTGTGAAAGTCGTAGTTAAATTTGAAATGTATTGAATAGAAGCAGCGATTATGAGGAATGTCAAAGTTGACAAAAATTTGCCGGTTCGTGGTAAGCATAAATTTCGAACGACAAAATGATGTCGTTGATGCTTTTTGGCAAAGAATGCTGGCTATCCCTTAGTTTGGTGTAGAGGACTACATGTATGTCGCCGTAAGGCCTAAGGCATACCTCGCGCGATTCCGGCCGCTGCGCGATTTGGCATAACAGCGACTCTTTCTGATTCGTCTTTAATGCGCCTCCTTTGGTCAGGACTTGACCCATTTGCAACAGCTTACACAAGCTACCTGCCTATGCGTTCGAGAAGCGCGCACGATAAATCTGTAGAAATCTGGCAAACCGCCAAGTCGCTTGAAAGCGGCGATTTAGCCGAATCGCGTCAGGTATGCCTTAGGCCTAAAGGAATGGTCCCATGCGGACATCTGAGACAAAGCGCGCAGCTCTATAGTTTACAGGCATACAAATTTGTACCAGCTGCCTGCGCGGGGTGGAGCCTATCGGCGGCATATGGTTCCCTACCCCTCAGTTTGCTGAATATGCTTCAAGTATTGGATTCTTACCGACGTATCTGTTAGACTAGGGGAAGGTTCATTGCAAAAATAACAAACAACGTTTTGTTGCCCTCTTTATATAAATAAAAGGAGAAGAATATCAGAAAAATCTAGTCATAATCTTGTAGAGATTGCAAGGTATGTACATAATCTTAACCCAGCAGAGTCTAAGCATTCGGATCACTAGCAGACGTGATCAGAAAACAAAAAAACACTACAATATTGAGATTCTTTTTCTATTCCTTTAGGGTAAAGGTCTAATTGTTAAGACATTAATCTATATTGTCTAGCCCATGTAAATAATATGTGTTACACATTGTCTGTAACAATATGGACAAAAACAAGTATTTATATGGATGACAGGATGTTGGGAGTGACCATCAGCATTGAAGTGCAAAAATTATTGGTACTTTATATTATGGACGTCTTCAAATTATCCAAGTATACTTACGAGCACCAGAAAACATAGCTTGAAAATGGTTTAAAATTTATTGACGTTTGGTTATGAAAAATAAAACAAGCGGAGAAAGCGAAGGGAATATTAACAAAAAGATATAATAGGCGGAAAATATCGAATAAAGCCTGACCGTATACTATAGTCATATTCCATTATGAAATAGTATTGAAAGTGAGGATAAAAAGAGTTGTGGAAATTTTGCGGTCATTTGAACTTACTGAGACAAAATTTTTCTCATATATTAAAGTAGTAGTTTTTCAGTCTCCTCCCACGCACAGATTTTGTTTCACACAAAGAAGAAATCAAAAATCCTCGAAAGTTCAATGAAGACTGGCACGAACAGCAGGTAGAACTCTGCATCGATGCAGAATGTTACCTAAGTTCAGAGATGGAACAACGTTGAAGTCGATCACATTAGCCTCGATTTTCTTTCTCGGTGCTTCCTAATGTGTACTGGACTGCGCGGAATTTTACATACATAAAAGTATGTAATAGGAGTCTAAATCGATACCGTATAACGCAGACGAAAGAGTTACGTAAGCGTTTTTTTCTGAATATTATCACAAATTACCCATGTTTATTATTCATCAAACTAATCGTTCGGAAAAATTCAAAAAAAATTAATTCAAAAAAATTCAAAAATTTTTCAGAACTGACAGTCAAGTGATGTGAGTGTGGAAACTCAGTGAAGTAAAACTTCTAACTGTCGCGAACTTATCACTACGTACACAGTTCGGCTAGGAATAAATTCCTTCGTTTTCAACGGTCTGTAGAAATATCACTCACAAAGTTTTGTATGAATTTTTGCTACTATTGGAAATTGCATTTCAAGGAGTATCAGATCATTAATTTTGCTTGAGCTACATTACAATTTTTATGAAGAAATGGTGCATGAAAGGGAATATCTACAGTGGTCGTTTTAGAAGGTAACTTCGTTTAAATCGGAATGCATAAAAGGTACCTTTTGATTCAACTGGCTTGACGGCTGAAAGGCGGGGCTTCGTGAACTAATTGAGGCTGGATAATGATCAAAGAGCACGCGCGCGAGAGAGATGCAGAATGCATCGCGGCCTTAATTAGGTCACAAAGTCCCGTTCCAGCCGTCAAGCCAGTTGAATCAAAGATCAATTACTCTTCAGTTCTCTTGTAATTATTCTGTCAGTTATGTACTATTGTTATAAACTACTTACCACAATAACATTCGTGTTAACACATTATTCTTTTATGCTCACTGCTGTCATGCTAAGAACCCCAAATCAAACTAATAAAATTAACCATGCGAACATTTGGGACCCCCCCCCCCCTCCTCCCCCCGTTGCTTTGCCGTTGTAATATTTTTCAACTATGGAGGTTGAAAAAAGAACGAGGTCCGGGCTCCACTTTGTGCTAGTTGTAGGGGTAGATCCACGAAAATTTTACATCTGTTTGAGGTAAACTAACCTTCCTGAATCGTAATAATGGCTGAGTCATACCACATTGGCAAAAAGATGCTATAAGCAATTTTCTCTTTCATGCACTTCGTTGGCTCAGAATGGCTTCTTGCCTTGGAAAACTCAAATTCTTTATATCAAGCTTGAGCGAGCAGCTTCTTTTCTGTAGCATTCATAAGTTTTACTCTTTATGTATAGCTGACAAAAATCGGATAATTTCCACTAATATGCGCCATTCTAAACCCTCAACTTAGCAACTTCTGGAGTTTTATATATCTAACGGTCACCATACTGACCCAAAGTGGGTATGGGTGAGAGATCAAATTTAATTTCTCAAAAAGATTCATCTCTCTTTAAAGAGCAGTTCGCGTATAAGCAAAAGACGTAATTCAAGACGTAATTCGACCGTGGAAATTTTCTCAGTGCTCTGCTAAGAAAATCCCATTTAAAAATCTTGTCACATCCTATTTCCCTTCTTTACTGAAAAGAAACTCGTTTCAAATTGATTCTTTGTCAGATTTTCAGCCCAATTTTGTGACTCACGCCTATCAAAATTCTTTGACGTCGAAAACATGTTCGCTTAATCTACATAGAAAAAAACATGCAATGTTAACTTTTTTCCAAGTTTGCAAAGGTTCCGCACAAGTGCAATATTGGCAACAATCACGTAGACTGGTTTAAAGAGCATAGTTAGAATTTATTGATACTTCTCAGTTATTCGCGCTAAGGCACAGATTAAAAATGGGTTCGATCAAAAATCACTTCAGTTTGAAAAAGGGATTACAGCTCTCATTATCATGACAAAGGGCGCTAAAATATGGTGTTTTGGAAAACGTTACGAAAAGTAGAAGAAACCTTACATCGATGGAGTATCGATAGCTGTATGTCAAAAACATGAATTTTAGCGGACTCTGTAGTACATTTTCGGACTTCATTCTTTTTCCTTCAATTTTACTGCAATAAACCTATATAATAGTATGTAGTGTATTTTAGACCAAAACTGCCCCTGTTCCTTTCTTTTGGCTGGGGTTAGAGAGATACAACTGATGTAACGTTCGATTCACTGGCTTGGCGGCTGGAAGGCGGGGCTTTCTGACCTAATTAAGGTCGCTCGCGCCCGCGATGCAGTCTGCGTCTCTCTCGAACTCTCTGATCATTACCTAGCCTAAATTATGTCAAGAAGTCCCGCCTTCCGACTGCTAAGCCAGTTGAATCAAAATGTAAGAGGAAGTACGTTTCTACCCTCCCCCCCCCCTCCGCTTTAAATGTAGAGTTTTGATTTATAAAAATGCGGTACTCCTCAAAAAGGAATGAGAACTTAGCATGGTTGATAGGATTTTTTTCCAAAATATAGTCGCTACTGCTTATTTTTCAAAAATATAGTCATTCTCTCAAATCAACTAATATACACTTTTCGTGGACAATTTTTATTTACTGCTCAACGATTGTATTTTGGATTATTTATTTATTTATTTATTTATTTATCTATACACAAAGGTGTACGGCCGTTTTCCTTCTTAATAGGTGAGAAATCCTCAGAAAACCTTTTGAAGCTTTTCTAGACTTATCTAGAAATTCATCGCTTTCTGGAAGTGTCTAATCCTTTTTCCAGAAAACCTCTGCTAATTTGGAGCAAGTAGAGATCAATGACGTAGTTGAACCAGTAAGTCAACGGCATCGAATTTAGAAAAACTTAATCGATGACAGGTAGTGGAACCTTGTATTGATGTTGCTGTTTTTGATGTTAATCGGCTACATGAGACTTTTTTATACTGAAAATGAAATATAAGCGAGTGGAAAAGTCATAAACGGAGGATTCCTAATCAAATGGCTGTAAAAAGCGATTTGTAGCTAGAAATAATGCTGTCATTACAGCTTCCGAAGAAGGACTTGCTGTATTGTTGGCTTCGAGATGACATATCCTTTGATTCAACGGGCTTGGCGGACGGAAGGACCCGCTCGCACCCGCAACGCAGTCTGCGTCTCTCTCGCGGGCGTGCTTTCTAATCCCTAGCCTTGATTACGCTTCGAAGCCCGCCTTCCAGCCGCCAATCTCGTTGAGTCAAAAGGTATAAGTTTGATATAAAGATTATAATAGAGATGAACAAAAACACACCAACTGAACGATTCCAATGTTGGAACTGTGAAAACAGCATGTTCGCAACTTTTACCATAAATGCCTTATGGATCCGGTTTGCATTTCTAGCCAACGCTTTTCGATTACGAAAAGATGATCAATGCTGTTCTTCTGGGGCTAACAAGATTAGTTTTCGGAATGTTAAACTTGATGTCGAAAGTTAGCTAATTTCACTGGAAGAGAACCTAAAGAGAAAGTAAGAAGGAGGGGGCGGGTAAACTTACAAATTTCCACTATTTCGAAGTGTTTTGCCACAAGATTCTACACAGAACATTTCACTTATGAACTTCACTTTTTATCGCACTAGCAAGTATCAAAATGATGGACGAAGATAGATACAAAGGTTGTTCATAACTGAATAAACCACCAAAGCTTTCCTAGCAGTTGTACACTAAGCAAAAATTTGCTTTCATAATTAACGCAAACTCTCCATGCTTTCAGAAAAGGTAATTATTTAGATTTAGGACTTTTCTGCTGACTCGTCCGGAATTTGTTTGAAAGCTGGTCGCATTTTAAAAAACGCATTGTCCTTCCGGCCTCCATTACAGTGTACAATTGCGATTTAATATTGTTTTTTCCCCTTTCAATGAAAATTTTATGGAAATTTTGACATTTTCTAGACAGTTTGGAAGCATGCTAGATTAGAAAATTATTGAAGTCAAAGTTATTGAAGTTTATGTGATGGAACGAAGGTTTCTAAGAGGTCTTGATGCATTCGATGCATCATTTCATTCTCCTTCTAATGGTTATGAAATTGTTGCAAAACAGTCAATGAGCTTTTAGAAAATAACCAAAATCTGCAACCCATGCTTTCAAAGATGGTCAAGTTTCAGATTTTCAAAAAGTTTCATATCAATCCTCAGAAGGAGTTCAAGTAACAATTCGATAGAGTAAACATTATAGGATACAGTTCCACTTTTTCCTCCTTTCTTTAGCTTGTCATACATTTTTAACAGAATTTCAACTGATGCTACTGATTTCCATACTTGAGCAGCTAAATCCTCGTAGAACATCAAAAGAAAGGCAGCTCGCGCACTATTCGATGCAGTATTTACTCCTCTTTCTAACAGGTGTTTTTTGTTTCCGATTCGTTTAGTTTCCGGGGAGAAATCATCATAACTCATTTATTTTAGAGAGCCCCAGGCTGTACCCGAAAAACTCGAAATTTGATATTTTGAACCCGTAAACCCTCACTTGCTTTGTAAAACTAATGCTAACTCATAGTACCATCTTGGTAGTCTCAAATTCCGAAAAATTATGATGTTTGATGCGATTGTGGCTGAGCTGGGCCTGCCAAAATCCGATAGTTCTGCTAAAAAATCTAAAAAAAATATTACGGCGAGTTACGAGGAAGAGAAAAAAGTAGCACTGTATTCTATAATGTTTACTCTATCGAATCGTTACTTGAACTCCTTCTGAAGATTGATATGAAAGTTAAAAAAAATTGTGAAACTTGACCATCTCAAAAAGCATGGGTCGGAGATTTTGGTTATTTTCTGAAAGCTCATTGATTGATTTGCAGCAATTTCATAACCATTAGAAGGAGAATGAAATGATGCATCGAATGCATCAAGACCTCTTAGAAACCTTTGTTCCGTCCGTTTGAAAAAAGCGAATTTACTTTCGGAATGATCTAATATATGCAGCAAGTTACCATAAAAACAGTTCCAAAAAGAAAAATTATCATAAACTAAAAAAAGAGTTCCTTGTTTTCTGTAATACAGAAGTTCAAGGAGCTGCAATTATCTAGGTAGGGCGGAGTACTCTTACTTTTTGCAGAGTAAATGCTCAAAATGGCTTTTTACTTTCTGCAAAACTGCTTACAAAAGACTCTGGCTCATAAATTCAATTAATACGGGAGTTCCTTTACTGGCAATGCGCATAAAAAATTGCGTCATAAAATTTAAAGCTTGCGATTTATGCCTAAATTTACGCGTGTCGGCATTATAAGCATACCAACTTCTTCCGCGCATGTGTTGCTGGCACCGACACTGATTTACCATCGTCTAAAACTCCTCTAGCCAGTCGTCAAAGCTCAATGCTCATAATGTGTAGAAGTAAAAGATAATTTTCCCTATCCAAGGGTCGAAGATTACTGTAAACAAAAACAATTCCGCATAAGTGCTGTCAAAATATGCAAGGGACCCGGAACCATATGTATAGTACAAGATTTGTGTAATGAAAAGAAAGAACACGCACACTTTCATGAATACACATGGCGTCAAAGCAAACATCACTTCGCACACCATTCACTTCTTCGAACACTATTAGTTCTTATAAAACTTTCTATTCATTGAAGATTCATTCACTCTTCAATGACCAATCCCCTCAAGAGCGAGAAAGTTTTTTTTCTGGGGAATGCAATGGTTGGTTGACACATACCGAGTGGGGTGGCGAATGTTAAAAATGAACATTATTTGTAGCGAGGAAGTATTTCAATGTTTTGCATAAAAACAAAAGTTTGTACAAAATTGAAAACAAGGATATAGTTTGATTGTAATCATTTTTCAACTAGATTTCCTTACCGATCCCACAAATCTTTTTTGCGAAGGGGCAGGGGGAGGGGAGAGCTGACCCCTTACAAAGAAGAAAGCATAGATCAGCCACATTCTCAGAACTGTAAGAATGCTTTCTAAAATATTTGCGAGCTTCTAATCCCGTAAATTTTAGGAAACTCTGGATTTTTTTGTAAGGCGAAGTTGTAACAATATTTTAGAAATCATTCTAAAAATGTAGATTAGAGTTATATGTTCGTGACATAAAGGTGTATATTTATCAATTTTGCAAGTAGTATAAACACCTTAGGAGGAGGATCCGCATACCAAAAAGGGCATGAGCAGTAAAGCAAAAAAAAATCGAAATATCGATCATCTTAATAGAAGGCATAATTTTGATTAAAAAAGTGTAGTTTGATTTTCAACTTTCAATTAAATGACTCACTTACTCAAAAACTCAATTTCTTTATTTACTCAATTTTCTACTTTTACAAAAACCCAACGACATTCAACTGACCAGGAAGCTTGTAAGCCCTAAACTACAAATCAAATCCGATTATTTTCACTTTTTGAGCAAAGATTTGCACGAAATGGTGGTGTGACAACTAAAAACTCAATGCAGATTGGGAAATACCAAGGAAAATATGGGAAAATGAAAACCCAACGCAGTTTGCGAAACAGCGAAGAAAATGGCAAGTACCCATATGAAGTGTGTTTGTCAAGGTGAACATATGCATTTGCCGCATTATTCTATTCAATTTCTTGGCATTTTCAAGCAAAAAACATAAAATCCGGAACTCTCAACCTATCACATGAAAGGAAAGAATTATTATGCAAGAACTGCGAAGGAATTTTCTTTGAAATGGGTTTGTTGCCCGTTTTAGACAGTCTCGCCCATGGCACCCGCTGAGAGGCACGAGCGAAAGAAACAAAGAAATACGGTTTACTCTTAACGATAAGCGATGAACTCGAGCAGATGGGTGGAATTTGGAGTTATTTGATTTTCGATGCTATAACCATGAGTTCAACCTTATGTTTCGTAGCTTCAGATGATTGCAAGATCGCAACTCATTCATATTTCTTTTTCGACTAGTTACTGCTTAACGGTTGCTAATAGGATATGAATATTTGTCCATCGAAAAAATTTGGCTCAAGTTCATAGATTATTGCAGAAAAGTTAATCGTCATACAAACTCACAAAAGAATCATTGTTCCACAAGTCTAAAAAATCTATGCAGTTTCCTTTCTTCAAGAAGAATCTATGCAATCTTCCTTTCTTCAAGAATTGCGCTTAATTTTTTTGAACATAGAGATTTTTTAAATTTTTTAAAGTGATTCCTAACAATTCATAACAGTTTGCCAGCGAAACACTTCGAGACTTTAACCCAAGAAGTTAGCGCTTGTTGTCACTCCTGAGGGAGACGACAACTCACAACCCAAATTTCCTTCTACGCACGAATCGAAATGGTATTGATGACCAATGTCCTATCTAGGTGAACGGCAGAACAGCACTGTTAAAGTAGAGATGTGTGGGTAAGCTGTTCGACAAAACAGAGCCATGGCAATTGACTACTTGCATTTTATAAACATGTACAATATGCTACAAAATGACTAGGGGTCTTGGCAGAGTTGAGGAGGTGCAAAAAATGAGTACATACCTCGTGAATAGAAAACTGGTCTGACAATGGACAGATAACCTGAGAATTTTCTTGAATATTCTGATTATGTTCAAGGAGGCCTATTCTTATGACTATAGTTGCAGGGAAAGGAGAGAAGAACTGAATTGACTCAATAAAATGTCTCGTAATCTACAAAATAAGCGACAACTTTTCCAGAGACAAAAAGGATATACTCATGCTTGTTTGTCATATGAAGGCCACAGAAAGCTTGAATCTTTTACTCTACACTGATACAAGCAAAATTTTTGTTTTTATGGTCTTTATTCATTTAGCAAATCTTCATTAAGCAGCGCCAAATGGATTAGGGTTGTTATGTAGGGAAAGATTACAGGGCAGCTTCTTGTGATTCATCAATTTGTCTATGTGTTTAATACTTGGTACAATTCTCTGATCGAATGCATTTTGGAGTTAGTGGAATTTGAGGATTTTGAAGACCTTAGAGCAAACTAGTTGTTTCGCAACTTTAGGTCAAAAGAGAACGTTATTATCCATAAATCACTGATGACATGTAAAGTCATTCGAACATTGTAAATGTTAAGTAATCATGTCAGATATCTATCATATTTGATAACAATGAATTATATATGGAGAAAGAGGGGATTCTGGAAGGGTGGGGTTGCAAAAATGCGAAAAAGATGAGTAATAAGACCAGTCATGCAAAGAAATCGAGATACACAAAATCAAACGACGAAAGGAATATCCGCGAGCGTTGGACAGTTACGGTGTTCGCCGTCGGTCATCGTAATGATGGTTGGGAGATTGGAAATGTGGTTGTGATTGAGAAGAAGAAGAAGAAATCAAAGACGAGCCACTGATCTCGCCTTGATTTTTCTCGGTGCGCAATCGCCCGACGACCTCTCGAAGCCGGCCGTGCGCGATTCGATGTGTTATGGGTGAAGAAACACAGCGTAAACGACGTAAATGGTAAAATGAGAACAGATTTGGCTGGTTGGCTGAAGAGACGAACAGAGAAGCGAACGGGAACCTAGGAACGTCTCTACCTAACAAAAATAAATGCTAAGCGTGGTTTTTGTTGTTTTTCTTCGCTTAGTGTGGCTCAACAGCTGTGATTTGAGAGAGAAATACTGTCAGTTCTTATCAAATTAACCCTTTACCTAACGCGTAGACAGTTAATGAGCAAAGTGCAACGAAACTTCTGGTAGATATTGTAGAGATTGTCTGTTGGACTTGCCAAGGTTGATCTTACACTGCTGAACATCTCTTAAAGTCCTTGAATTACCAGATTAACTCTGCGACTGCAGTTTTGTAGCTCTTTCACCAAAAATTACCGTATTAATAGAGCCGTAAAATTGCAGACATTGCTAGGAAGCGAAATCTACTTAATTTGCAGAGATATTATTGGTAATTTTCTGCAGGCAAAAGAAGAAACTTTTCTCCCAAAAATCGAAATAGCATTTATAACTTGAGGAGAATATTGTATTGATACGGGAGCATTAAAGCACTGGCTCTTAATTATTAAAAGCATAATGAAACAGCAATTTCTTTCTTAATTTCTCGTTTTTCTCATTGTTCTCTCTTCTTCCATTGATGTTTCCTGTACTCTGCTTTGTTCACTGTATATTTATGATTATTAAGAAAAATATAGCCTAAGTAAAAACAACAGTGCATAAGTACTCAAATTAGAATTAGCTTATTAGTTTGTCCAGAAATAATCCAAGAAAATTTATAAAAAACGTTTTTTCCAATCATGTCAAATTACTTAAAATTAATCGGAGTAAATGAAGTATAATATAAAATTCTGATTTGGAGTTTGTGAGGTACTTCTCCTAAACAAGGAATTTTGTGCCAATTAGGGTTTGGGCATTACAAAGAGAATTTTTTAGATTTTTCTGTGATTTTGCTCAAACAAAATATCTAATATTCAGATTGAATACAGTATATATCACATACATTTGGAAAAAAGCGGTATAGGTTCAATAGCATTTAAAGACGATTTTTTGGAATTTTTTGCATGATTTTATCTATTTTTTTCCATTTGACCATGTTTTTCCACATTCTCCCACTTAAAATCGTAAATCTTACATTACTGTTCAAGTGATGGCAAAGATCGTTGAGTTTTCGTTATTCACTTGATGCTATTACTGTACCGGAAAAGGCTGTGGTCTGAATTCCAATCATTTCCCACGTGGAACTTACGTCGCCGTAAAAACTCTAACGACTTCTTCGTGGCGAAAAAATCAAAATGGATTGAATATACGAACGAAGAGGTCATTCGTCATATTGGGTGGCATCTCCCATCATAATCTATTTTGAGTTGACTTTAATGAAAACTTCAAATAGATTATGATGACAGACATTTGCATTTCGTGGATGTAAGACAATCGTGGAAATATTAGAAAACTCTTTTTTGAAGATAATTATTATTAAACGATTCGCGCAGAATGCTGCTAGTCATTACAAGTTAATGTATATGTCTATCAATTGGAAATTGGTTACGAGCTGCAAAATTTGGATACTGTTCCGTAAAGTCAAATGTGAAAAATGCTCCTTCTTTTGATAAGACAAGTTGATAGGAATTGGTGCATTCTCTATCGCGATTGTCAGTTTACCTTATTATTCTAGACAATCTTGCTTTTTTTGAAAGGGAGTAAGAACTTCTAACTTGTAAGACAGACATTACACATTCCGAATCGTCTACATTGCTCTGAACAAATACATGGAACCAGTAAGGAACGCTAAGCTAAAGTCTAAAAAAGTAGAGTAAAAGTGCAAGCAACTACGAGCAAGACATAGACTTTCGGATGATTTTGTAAATTTTATATTTTGATTGTACTTTAGTTTTTCTCTGCTTGTGTATAAAGATTTACTGTTGCCAGCTAATAGTGGGATCAACTTGGATTAAATAAATAACCATTACATGAAATAAATACGATATATTGATACGAATTTCATATTTCCAACTGTGCCTGTGAAAGCAAATGGGAGCACCCCTCTCAAATAGCCCAGAAAGGGACATTACCAAAGGGATCTTTATGTCATACCTTGAATAAGGTATTTCGTGCTCCACATAATAGAATCATTAACAATTTGGAGGTCATCTACTGATCGTTCCGTTATGACGAAATCGGAACATTGAAAGTCCGAAGATCCAAAATCATAAACATTTTACCACCCTGCCTGCACAACCGTTCTGCAAATTAAAGTGCACACAGAACTGAAGTTGCTGCAAATATTTTTATCCACTATTAACGCAATTTTCGCCTTATGAATTTATTTCAGAATCGTCAAAACTGAAAGTAGTTAACTCTTTTTTAGTTATTCATTTTCCTTTCGTCTTTTCGCAAATATGGTCTTGGGATCCTTATATTTAGGACTGTGCATTGTTACAAACGTCTTCACAGTTCAAACCATAATAGATATTAAGACTGCAACAATTAAGCCTTTAGATGAACTAGTTAGATGAATAATGGTATGTACGAGAGCATCAAAAAATGTTAAAGTGAAAGTGTTCAAGCTAGTTAATTATAAAGTTACGATGATTGCGTATACTAAGTCAGTAAACTAACTAATATTTGTTAGCATAATAGCGCAACTCAAAAAACTTATTTAGATATTTCAAGATGAATCCCTTCCACAAGACATGAAAACAATGCCTTGAAGCAGAAAAGAGGGCAAAATCAATTCGAGGTCTCAAAAATGTGTTAAAAACATGTCTTTAGATCTCATCACTTTTAGAAATCACATCAGATTAGCAATTACACGAGTAGCATCCAGAAAAACAACACAAATTTTTTATTTACGACACGAAACGGAAATTTTGAAGAAGAAATTGCGCATTCCAAAAATGGCTAAAGAGCAATGACTATCGTTTACTCCGAGTATTTATTACCCTAAGAACACGCGTGTTGAATAGTAATAGTCTAACCCTACGGAAGATTTTGTACTATAAAACTACACTAGTGGAGAACTCAGTCTATTTGCCACAATATTCAAATATCTGACTTGCATAAGCTAAAGTTTCGACAAACTGGCAGTAATGGCTTGATATGGTGAAAGCAATTTCCGTAGAATTTCCGCAGAAAACTTACCATTGATTGGTGATATCGGAGAGCAGTATGCTGCCAAACTGAACATCAATCGTTTTCCTCGACGGTTTTTGCCATCATGCAATCAAACCGGAGAGTAGGCGCTGTGCTCCAAGAAATGCAAACGTTTGAGTCAGGTCGATTACACCCGTTGCAAAGTACAATTTACTCAAAAGTCTGCATAGGTTTGGATGCATCGATGAGTGTCAATGGTCGACTTTGGAAGGAGGAATACGACTGAATGTGTCAAATGTTGCTGAATGTGAATACATTAGGGTGTCTCATAATTTTTTATCGTTTTTACCGTCGCCTTTTTGTACCTTTCCTTCAACTGATGCGATTTGAGGAATCATTTGACAGAGCAAAGTATGCTGTACAAGATGGCTATCTAGAGTCTGCCCAAACTGTATTTTACCTGAAGTTTTAAGCTGCAATCTGATAGCGGTGAAAAACGAACTTTTTCGTCAAAAATCGTATCTCCACTGCAAAGAATCTCATAAATTCCTTATTTATCCTACCGTATGCCGACACATGCAACTGTACACTATCCGTATTTTTTTCCATGGTTAGAAATAAAGAAAAAGCGAATGGAATAAAGTGGCAAACTCCGCCCCTAGGCGTCCTGAGCTCCTCCCACGCACGTGTTCACATAGCTCATACATACAGAAGTACAATCATGTATTTATAGTCTTTGTAGGTGCCCCAGTTCTCCGAGAAGTTTATTTCTAGGGTAAGAACGGTAAAAGTTTTGAGACACCTCAATAAAATCATAAAAAAAGAGTTTACGAGTCTTTTAGTGCCACATTTATTTAAATACCAAATGTTGGAGAGACCTAAGAAATTTAGTATTTATTTTGTTTATTATTTTGTTTATATTATATCAGTCTATCAAGGCTTCTACTAAAGATTTTATCTATGAGATAGATAATTTTGGCTACCAATACAGTTCCCAGTTTTCAAATTCAAAAAAGATAGTGTTGATGATTTCTATATCATCAACCTAATCAATCCATTTTTCCACATCGCCTATGGGATTCCCATAGGCTCAATTGTACGCCATTCATTCTTGAGTATCTAATCACTCAAGAATGATTGGCACCTGTGCACTAGGAGTGTGGCCGAACGGCGGCAACTCCTTTTAAGCCATGTACCTCTTCTACGTTGTACTTTGTACCCGGGCAAGCTCCGCCTCGTATCCGTGTATATAAGGAGCCCCCGACTGTATTATAGACTCTTCTCGAATAATCTACGCCCGTGCGAATAAACCTTATTCCACAACTCGTCTACCCCCTAATCACTTGGTACCCACCAAATTGGTGCATCGGCCAGTGATTTTCCTTGCATTTCTCGGCGAATCCTCCTAAGGACACGAGAAATCAAGGCCTAAGACCCGCGTGGCAGGCTCTACTATAGCCAATATTCGACTCTCGTGATTGCTGGTCCACCACTCTCACGATCAAGAGTCTTACTAAGTTGTCAGGTCCTATCCACAACTTAGTAGAGGTTTCTAGCTAACTGACTGGTTCACCACAGTTAGCGACAGACTCCTCGCACTCTCGGCTACTAATTAGCCAATATTCGACTCTAGTGATTGTTGGTCCACCACTTTCACTAATACGAGTCTTGCTAAGCTATCAGGTCATATCCGTAGCTTAGCAGAGGTTTTCTAACTAACTGACTGGTTCACCACAGTTAGTACAAGAACTCCTCGAAACTTTTGGCTTTCCTAAAGTCAAAAAAGGACTCTGTGATTGTTGGTTCACCACTTTCACAAACAAGAGTCATCTTGCGAAGCTATCAGGTCATATCCATAGCCTAGCAAAGAGGTTTTTCTAGCTAACTGACTGGTCCACCACAGTTAGCAACAGAAATCCTTGAACTTTTTTGGCCTCAACCAGCCAAAAAAGACTCTGTGATTGTTGGTTCACCACTTTCACGAACAAGAGTCATCTTGCGAAGCTATCAGGTCATATCCATAGCCTAGCAAAGAGGTTTTTCTAGCTAACTGACTGGTCCACCACAGTTAGCAACAGAAATCCTCGATCTTTTTTGGCCTCAACCAGCCAAAAAGACTCTGTGATTGTTGGTTCACCACTTTCACAAACAAGAGTCATCTTGCGAAGCTATCAGGTCATATCCATAGCTTAGCAAGGAGATTTTCTAGCTGACTGACTGGCCCATCCACAGTTAGCAAAGAAATCTCAACTTTCCAAGCTTATTCACGGTCGGTTCACCGATCTTGAGCTTTGGATCGTTACATCCACGGGACAGGTTCCAACACCTTACCGTCCAGTACAGCGTACAAGCCAACCAGGCGCGCTTGCTGACAGCTAGTAGACGCTCGGCACCCACTTGCCAGCTCACTAGAAAGCTTCCTTGCAACCAGTTAGGACAGCTATCGTATCGAGGCCAGCCCTGCTGTCGCCCTCAAGCCAAAGCGATCAACAAGGAGGATACACACTCCCAAATTGTAACGCTTGGAATTACCACACCAGCGCACGACTCTACCCAGTGCAGCAGAAAAGAAAATGGCATCGCTCCAGCTTTTCAAGATCAGGATTAACAACGCCTGCAAACTCGTGAAATCCCACGAGTCACAAATCGAAAATATTGATGTCCCCTTCACATTCCCCACACTGAAAGAAGAATGTGAACAGTACATAAAAGAGAAAACGGGACTGATAACCAATCTTCTCAACTCTCTACACAACGCAGTGAAGCTTCAAGAGACGCAAATCAACTCCGCGATTGAGTACATTAGCGCACGGAATGAGGAAAAAGAAAGAGACAAACTGATGATGGAGCTCAGTAAGCACCTAGAGATGGAGTCACTTGAACTGGAAGTGATTGTAGTGCAGTGGCGGACAAGGATAGAGTTCAGGCAGCATGAACTGAAAGAACAAGACACACTACTGCACTACGATGCTCCGAGCATACCGAGTCAACCAAGTAGTGATAATGGACAAGCTTGGATTCCAGAACGTAATGAAAGGCAGATCAAAATTCGGAAACCTCAGCTGGAAATTCCTACGTTCTCAGGCAATTTCCGAGAATTTAATAGCTTCTGGACCGTCTTCGAATCTCTCATCCACACTGACGAGGAACTATCGGATACAGACAAATTCCTGTTTCTGAAGCAAGCACTGAAGGGGAAAGCCGCAGACACCCTGAGCTGCATTCCCGTCATCGGAGGAAGATATCAAACAGCGATAGATATCTTGAAGAAACATTTCGATCGCTCTGCCAACATGGCAGATATACTTATAAACGAGATCGAAAAACTACCCAGGGCCTCAGATGATCCAAGAAGTTGCCGAGACACTTTCGAAGCAATCAACTCAAGGATCATTCACCTGGAGCAAACGGGAGCAAAGATGAATGCAGACAGACTTTGGCGTCGAATAATCTTCTCCAAATTTCCCGAATCCATCTGTACGACCGCCATCCAGAAAGAAGCGGTGCAAGATGATCCATTTGATGTTAGCGAAATCCTGAACACCATTGACAGCATCATTTCACTGCGAGAGACAATCTTGCTAACAACGGAAACTCTTTTTCCAACCAATTACCACCCAAACAACCAAGAAGATGAAAGGACTACCAGATGCGATAGAGAAGAACACTTTTCGAAACCAAAACGCTTGTGTTTATGTGGACAACCACATTCTCCTCACACCTGTCAAAGCTACACCACACCAGAAGCCCGACGACTTGAAGCAACAAATCAAGGGGTGTGTTGGAGATGCTTTGCAAGCGATCACAACTCGAACGCTTGCACGAATTTCGGTGTGTGCCCCAAATGCAAAGGATCACACCATGGATCTCTTTGCTTGTCAGAAGCAGGAAAACGCAGAGGATTCTCGACGCAATTCCGAGATTCTGCATTTGATCAACATTCACCTGCTCCTTGGTCACCATATGACATCAAGGAGGATCGTCATGAGATGAGTAATACGCACGTCGTACAAGGCTCACGACAAGAATCCCACAATCCAGATGTGCTTCCAGTTGCACAGGATCAATGCATTCTTCAAATTGTTTCGGCACTCATATTCAATGAGGCAGAGTGGGATTACCAGCCAGTAACGATACTACTTGACTCTGGTGCACAACGAAGCTTCATCAAATCAGGACTTTGTGAAGAACTCAAGCTTCCAGTCCTTCGTGCTACTTCGTTTACTACATCTGGAATGGGCGAACAACAAGAGCAATTCAACTCATCTGAAGTGCAAATCACTCTAAAAAGTCTTTACAGCTCCGACAAGCTCAAGAATTTGTCATTGCACACTAAGCAGAAGCTGACTACCAACATGCAAACGGCAAGTCTCACGGAAGCAGACTTGCGTTTCATCTCTAACAAAAAGCTGATTATCGCTCAAGATACGCTCTCCTCGAAAAGCGTCTCACCTGATCTGATCATAGGACAAGACCTCCTAAACCTTGTTACTCGCCACAACGACAGAGTGCATAAGCTTCCTTCGGGCCTCATTCTGACTCCAACCATCTTTGGATACGTTATATCAGGAACGAGTGCCACTACCACTACATCAAGTTTTGTTGGCACATTCGGCTGCATATCAACGCTGAAGGAAACACTCAGGAAAAACCGCCCAACACTTCCACAACAGAACGAGAGATTGAAGAAATCCAAATCGTACTCTTATCTCAACAGTACGAACCGAGCGGGCAACAAGCCATTGTCGGCGAATCAGGATAAAGGAACAATCCAAAGAAGAACGATTCCGTCACGAGCGATGCTACAACCATGTTCTTCATCCAAAAGCCGACAATCCACCTTTACAAGGTCAACAGTCAATGCTTCCATCCTCGCTGAAGCTCGGGCAGACAGACAACGTTGGTTGGCCACAATACGTTCCACGACGAACTCCACTGTCCGCCCCCGATATGGGATAGAATGGCTACCGCAGCGGTTCACAAACAATGAAGCCAAGATAAGGATGACGAACACACCGGAGAGAAGACATCATGAGTACATACATCGTGTGAGAACGCCGTTTATCAAGGATATGGTCGTCAACGAAGCAACTACCGATTCAAAGTGGAAGAGGAGAAAATGGCGAGGACGACAAGCAGCGCCAAACCGCCCACCAGCTCCAGCGATCACTTCAGATGCTTTTAAAAATTTACGTTAATAATTGTACTCTTGTGTGTATGTTCAAGTTACTTGCAAATCCTCCTTCATAGCTCATTTTTCTGTATGCGTAGGTATTAACTTATTCGCTAGTCAACTTCACATTATCTGCCACTCTAATTCGGATCTTACCAGATCTCACTTTCCTCTCCCTCGCCCGGAGTGTTGATGATTTCTGTATCATCAACCATTGATGAACTCTATATTCTAGATAGCCTACGGAATACCCGTAGGCTAAATTGTGAGCTACTCACTCTTGAGTATCTAATCACTCAAGAGTGAGTGGTACCCGTGCGCCAGGAGTGTAGCCAATCGGCGGCACCTCCTTTCAAGCACCAACTCGTGTACATTGTACCTTTTACTCGGTTCAGCTCCGCCTTCCTTCCTATATAAGGAGCCTCCGAATGTATTAGAGGTTGCTCCCCGGTCCACACCGGGACACCTCACGACTCTTCTCGAATAATCTACGCCCGTGCGAATAAACCTTATTCCACAACTCGTCTACCCCCCAATCACTTGGTACCCACCAAATTGTGATTTAGTAAGTTTTCGTGCTATAGAAAGAAGGCGTGCTCCAGTCACGCCCTTTTTGCAGCCTTTATTTCCGGTCGCATTTTTGAACATTTTTGTCGGATAACATATTTATTGGTATAATAGAAAAGTCAAACCTGTTGCAAGCAATGTCAAACTAAGAATAGAGGAAATTCCAGATAAGGTCATGATAGCATTCTACTACGATTCTATGCCTTTGTACAACATCATTGCATCCCCTTGCAACAAAATTCCTTACATTAGTCAGAGTTCAGCGAATTCTTACAAGGACGTGACCACCAGTGTCGCCTGCTCCATGACGTGAGATTAACGACATTTGCGTCAATGTGGTGACCACCACCGATATCTACTCTCTCGACGCATTTTCTTAGAAATGACTAATTTCAAAAGTGATATCTTGTGGCTAGGTTATGGAGGTTATTTCAATGACCTTAGAAAGGTTGGAGGTTGCCACTAGGAATATTCAGCATACGGAGCCACTTTGGAAAAGTCGTTTTTTAAAAAAGCTTTGAAAAATCTGGAAAAAGTAGTACTGTTTGCAAAAATTTAAATTGCATTACATTAGTTGGCACGAAAGTTCTTGCGTAATTTGAACAAAATTCAATAACTTTTCAAATACTAAACCTAAATTCACAATCTTGTATGCCGAAAATATCAGAGGTCTCACGCTCCATGATGGAAGTTCAAGCACAACATTTCATGAGCTAGCCATCGAGAACGAAGCTCTCAAATGTGGGGCTTCAAATTTTGCGATTTTGAGTTTGGTGGCAGAAAATCGCAGAGGGCTGTTAGCTAGCCGAAAAAAATCTGTAGAATTTGCTTACACAGCAAAAGTCCATACGTTATTTTAGCAGGCTTCGATCTCGCATGGAATTGCGAAAACAAAAAATTTGTGAAATTTCTCATTTCACAGGACAAATCCCCTTATCGCTCTAATTTTTCCACAGAAACACAGTCTGCAACCAGAAATTAGACATAGTCCCTATTTAGAGCTTTGCGATGTTTTCTCGATTGTAAAAAAGTGTTTTCGCCGGAAAACTGCGGACATGAGGGGATTTTTTCCTCAAAATGACATATTTCACGAATTTTCTGTTTTTGCTTCACCGTGCAAGATCAAAGCCTTCCAAAGTAACATATGGACTTTTGTTGTGTAAGTAAATTCTACAGATTTTTTTTTCGTCTAGCTAGCGGTACTCTGCGATTTTCTGGCACCAAAAAAATCGCAAAATTTGAAGCCCCATATTCGAGAGCTTCGTTCTTTACGTCCAACTCACGGAATCTTATGCTTAAACATCCATCATGAAGCGTAAGGCTTCTAGTATTTTTAGCACACAAGAATGTGAATTTAGGTTTAGTCTTTGAAAAGTTATTAAATTTTGTTTGAATTACGCAGGCTTTCGTGCCAACCTAATATAACGTCTTGAGAGTCTTTCAATGGCTCTGAATATTTACTTCGCATAACTTATGAAAAAACCCTACGGTAAAGTGCCAATTCACATTCCCAATCAGCAAATCACTTTAGACTAAACGTTGAACATCGACTGAGTATCTATTCGGGGGCCCTACTAATGAGGAGCAGTGTATGATCGCTCCATGCTAAAAAAAACTAATCATAGCCTGCTCTAATGAATGGTACTTGCAACTAACGCAAAACTTTGTTGAAAGGGAGTTATCGAAAATTAAAAAAGGTGTACTTATTTCTGGGACACACTGTACATGGAAGTTCCCTAAGGAACTTCAAAATTTTTTTTGTAAACGAGTGTACAATCTACTTCCGCGGGAACAAAACTACCCTCTTTTGGGCTGTTGTTTCAATTAGCTGATGATCGAGGCCGCATCAAATTAGGAAGACTAGTCCAGAAAGTTCATAGAAAATGAGCCTACACTCAGCTTTGCTGACTAATTTAGCCTATGTAAAGTAGCCTTTTTTGAAGAAGCAACTCTGTTTTTCGTTTCCAAGGGTTTCGGATACATAGGTATATGACCAACGTTTTTATCGCCTTTTGTGCAAAAAGCTAAATCTTTCATAAATCTTTTCTCATTCCGCAGGACTATCTCATTAGAAATCAGCCAATCATGCAGATTAACCGCTTCTTATTGAGGCGCAGCAGACTGCTTTAATTTGGGAAACAATTAATCAAGCAATGTCAAATCATATTCTTTTGAAATCTGGTGCGCAAGAACCATAAAAAGCCGCAAGTCCTTTGAACGATCAGATTAAATCGTCAACTGCCACTGTTGTTACGCTTCATGGGACAACCAGTGGATAAAAAAAGTGTAGCGAGAGAGGATAAGCAAAGTCCCGAACGATGGAATAGATAGAGAGCAAGGGGATTAACTTTAAGTGAGAGGAATGGTTAAATCCATATATTTAGTGCAATCGCATGCACCTGTGACGTTTTTACGATAAAAGCATAGTTCACTTTGCAGAACATCATGATACGCTTCGTCGATTTTGAATTGACTAAACTTGAGTGTTATGACGGAAATCGATCGCCACAAAAATAGCTAGTCAATCAAAGTTGTGCAATATATAGATTTGGAAATAGTGCAACTGCGGTGGCTACAATGTTTGCGCGAGATGTATAGGTTGACAGCTAAGTTTCGCAACTTTCTTCAAGACTCTTGAATGGAACCATTGTTTAAATTTACTACCCCTACTAGAAGAAACCGAGGTAAAAACAGTGGAATAGAATCGCATTGTCGTCATCTGATTCCGGAACAACTCATTGTATTAACTTTTAGTTAATTCTGTCACTTTGGCTTACCTATTACCTATTATAAATTAACGTATTCTTGACAGATGTCACCGCCTATAACATCAATAACCCAACCGCAATTGGTTCAAAGTTTTGGTCAGTTTCGAGATTTTCGCCCATCTATTGTCCTAACATAAACACCCTATTCATCCCAGGGCGAAAAATGAATACCATATTCGTGATTAGTGCATTGAAACCCCTCTGGCTTAAATTTTACAGGGTTTCAAAATTTTGCAAACAGACCAGCCTCTTCTGTACACTATTTCTGTTTTGACCAAGCTCAAACTAACTCCGGCCACCTCTACTTTCAAAGGAACTCAGCAGCGTATTTCGCGAGGTAGGTCCTTTTGTGGAACACTTAGCCTAGTTTCCCTACTTGGGATAGACTACCTTTTACGAGTATCTTGCTATATCGTTAGTCCAGATTTGGTCTATTTGAACACCTGTTAAGGGGGTTTGAGTTAGTGGTTTATTTCGATCATGACAACAATTGAAAGGATGTTCTGTTTGGAAAGTTAAATTCTTCCGCTCCGCAAAGTCTGGCAAAGTCTGATTCTAACTACATGGCATTGACAAATTTCGGAGACAACGTTGACGCACTAGTCTCATTTGATTTCTCAGAAGCGCTAAATCTTAATTCTTCTTCTTCTAAAAATTTTTCTATACCGAGCTTGATATCACAATCTAGTGGCACTTGCCTACAATTTCGCCCTCATGTACTTCATTTAGTTTGTGCACGGTTTCACTTTGCTTCAAAATCATAAAACCTGGAATTTTACTGTTTTGAGGAAAATGCGTAACTTCTATTAAAAAAGAAATAGTTTGTGCACAATCGTAACTCAAATCACAGTCCCATAGTGCCAAAATTAAACGTGCGCCACATCAAGGTTTTTTTTCCAAGCTCGGACCACTACCCGTTTTAGATCTTTATCCCATACATTTTCCTGTTTTGAAACGAAAAACTCCATGTTGACCAATAAATGTTATAATTTCGAAATTTTATGGTAGACGGAGTTCTGGGTGAGTCAAGTGCTCACAGACAGTGAGCGGTGCAGGAAAAGTATTGTTTCTGTGAAAATAAAGGTAAAAGAATCGGCGTAATTCCTAGTTCCTGGTAAATTCGATATAGATTCCAAGATTGAGTACATTCTAGCATTTCACTAGAAGTGGCCCCAACTTTCTGCAAGTTCACTAGGCAGCTGATATCTCTTCGCAATGCATTCCATATCAATTCTTGCAGCTCTCTCTTACAAGTGTGAAGAAATTGTGCAGATTTTTTGAAGTTTTTTATGTTTAATGTGAAGAGGAATCTTCCACTACTAACAAGGGAAGCATGTGTAGTCGAAGTGGCCTTTACAGATGAGACCTATACTGCTTTGAAGAGCACTAAGCGGTAATTTCAAATCTGCCTTCCAAATCTGCCAAGCGCCTGTAGAGCCGAGTAACGACCGTTTTTGGAACGAAAAATGAATGCAGAATTTGGGTAAAATTGATTATTACAATCTTTACAGCGCTCAGATAAAGCAGTGTTAAGTATTAGCATATTAAACAAAATGTATCCATTGCATAAACGGCTCTGATACTTGATACTGGACCATTTGAGCAAATTTGGGCGATCTTGTTCCAGTTTTGCGTTCAATTTTTTGGCCTGGAAAAGCCCATAACTTAGCTTCCAGAGGCGCTTGACAGATTTGGAAGGCAGATTTGAAATCACCGCTTAGAGGCAGTGGGTCGGCAAAACTCAACAACCCAAAATTTTAACGTGTTAGACTCCTTATTGTCCAAGTATGGAAAAGTGCAATTCCGGTTGCACAACATGCCTTCCTTGCCGAGAAGAATGCTCTCAAACTTACACGCACAGGCCATTCTTACACGCATCCGGACGAGTTGGCGATTTCCTTCTCACCACTGTAGGCTGCTCGCCGCAATGCTATAACCATTGGGTCCTGCAACGATTCGGCGTCATCAGCCTTGCTGCACTCATCCAATTCCAAAGGGAGGGGCATTGAGAAACGCTCGTTTTCGGCGTTTTCAAGCTCTCAAAAGTGGATTTTCGGAATCAGCGTATTGTTGACTAGGTTGAGATTTGCCGAGCCACTGCCTTTAATGCTCTCTTCAAAGCAGTATGGGTCTCATCTGGAAAGGCCACTTCGATTACTCAGACACTCGCTGCGGCGGCGGGCGCGCCATAATAGCGCTACAGTGCGAGCGGCGCGCCCTACTTGAGGCTACCGTGCGAGCAGCGCGCCATCATTCGCAGCCGGCGAGCGGCACGCCTTATTACGGCCGCGCGCGCACCATTATAGCACTGTATTGCGAACGGCGCGCCCTAGTTGAGAGTGCGAGCGGCGCGCAGTTTATCAGTGAGCGGCGTGCCATGATATCTTCCGCATTCTCACAAGCTGTAAGCACAAGCGATACCTGCGTGAAGTACGACGCAGTGTTTTGGGTGCTTTATCACTAATTCATTGAGGTTATCGATGTTTCGCAATGGAGTTGTTTCGTTAACACAAGTGGGATTCTTCTACTTCTTCCACTGCGAGTCAGTCTTCATAAGCACTGCGAGTAGGTGCGAGTTTGTCAAATTTGGACATTTGAATTCTTGAGTTTTCGGAATTTGAATTTTCAATTTCAAGGTTTGGAAGCTCCAGGTTCATATTTGAAATTGAAGCCATTGTTTGCCTGTAATTGAAGGCTGTCATTAGGTCTACTACAGATTCACCGTGATTCGCAGTGCTTCAAATGCGAATGGTAATTTTCATACCGTGCGAGCGGCGTGCCATTATCGTGTGGCGCCCGTCCCATATACTCACGGCGCGCGTAGATACCATCTACTCGGGCACGCGCGCCATTTGATGGCCGGCGGCGGGGGACATGAGCGGCCGCACGCATAAGGCGCGCGCGCCGCCGCAGCGAGTGTCTGAGTGCACGCTTCCCTCGTAAGTAAAAAATTTGGTAGTGACTTCGAAATTAGCCTGAAAGTAGCCAGCCCGCAGATGCAGTGGTAGAGAAGTGTAAATTTTTTTTAGCGAAAAAGTTGCTGCGGCGCAACAGGGTGCGATCAAAAAACGTGTCACAGAAACTACTTACAATCGTTTATTTACCCAAGTATAATGTAGACAAATCCCGTTTTTAATTTTTTGATTATTTCTGCTGCTATTCTGTTGTTATCTGGAATTTCGCATCTTAGTTTGGATCCAATTCATTAAACAAGAGCATTGACTAGCCTCTTCTCTATATTCTTGTGATTCTCTTCAAACATAATTTTTCTTGTTAGGACGAAATTTCAAATCCAAGGTCCATAATAACTATGTAATCTAGAAGAAGAGATCGTGCCTTACACATTAATTTTATACTATCACTCTTGAGGTACAGTTACGGTCTAAAATCGCGCTCAAACGTAGCAGCGTATCGTCGATAATCTTGTGGCTGTATCACCCGTTTAGGCCAAACTTTTTTAGTCTAGTTTTCGAAGTCTCGCCTAAATGTAAAAAGAGGAAAACTATTAGGTTGTCCCGAAAGTTTTGTCGGTTTCTTTTATCAATCACTAAAACTCACAGATTCAATTCATAGACAGCTTAGGCACCATCCAATTCAGACTTTTATCCTCTTTCTTGCTGTCATACTTGCTTTCTGATCTATCCTGTCTTTGCAATGTTATCGCCATGGCTTTTTGAGCAGCCCAGCAGCAACGCCAAATCTTTCCTGATCAGAATTCTTTATGCTGATATTTTCAAAGAGCGGTGGCAACTGTTTTGTCGAGCAAACCTTTGGCTACATTTTGTCCACTTTAGATTACATGAATCGCATTTAACAATTCCGTTACGATTATTTATTCAATGAAAACCGCGGCTTTTCAATTAAGTTTAACACGTAAAAGACCAAAAATTCCAAAAAGCTGCTTTTTCGAAGCGAATCAAAGTGTTACGTTGCATAAATGATGTTTAGTAAAAATTATGTTTCAATATGGAAAAACTATAAAAGCTTTCGTGTTTTTTATGCAGTTGCGTGTTTCATGAATTTGCCAAAAATCGAGACCTCCGGAGAAATAATTTTTTGAAGCTAAAATCAGCAGATTAGGAGAATCTAAAAGTACTAACTTGTAGTACGAGAGTTGCTCTATTTGATAAGTAGCTGATTCTTTTGAAACTTTGTAATGAAATTTTTAAAAATTAGCCTAACTTTGGGCAGGTAAAATTGAGTGAGAATTTTGGCAATTATCAAAAAAAACATGCAAGATTATGGTATAAAAATGTATCCATAAGAAAGAGAAGGAAAAGCTGCATCGAATTCATGTTGAAGCTCACTCAGGTCTTCATTGTGGTGGTTTTACAGTGGTTTGAAAAAACCGACAAAAGATTCGGGACAACCTAATATAATTTTTTTATCTGTGAGATGTTTTAGAAAGCAAACTAAGGGCCGCATGCAGAGGTGCGATATATGGAGCCGGGCCCCCCAAAAGTAAAGGTGGTAGTGCCGGACACCCATTTTCCAAAAACGTCGACCGAGGGGGGGGGGAGACTTCGGATAATTGAAGAACTTTTACCCAACGGTCTCCTTGAGGGCCAACAACTGTAACCTAACGGCCCCCTCTAGAGCCACAAATACGATGAGTACAGCGGCATAAAAATTAAAAAAAGAGAAATAAACGTGTTAATCAAATGGTCTATTTGTAAGTAAAACCCAGCTAGACGTTACGTATTTAATTAAGTAAATTTTGTTATAACGTACTGCGAATAAAGGAGGTCGATCTAGGCAGTAACCGCCGAGAACCAGAATTTCGAATGATAAAATAAAGAAAATTCGTGAAAAATCATTCCACTGTTACAAATCTGCTGGCTAAAGACCTCCGCAGTTGCGACTTCATAGGTTTTGAGGGTAGTTGTTCTACCAGACAGTGAAAAAATCAGTTTGATTTGAGGATTGGCTGCCGAGAACGAGAATTTTGAAAAACCTCAAAATCTTCTCAATTTTAGGTTGCTTAATGACAACTGACATTTAAACTCTTATAAATCCGGACTTTGAAGGTGTGTGATGTTGCGACTTCATAGGTTTCGTAGGGTGAGGTTTGCCCTATCAGAATATGTCTCAAATGTACCGATCCATTAAAACATTGTCGAGATCCAGGCTCTTAAAGAAGCAGGTAAAAAACCGTTTTTCAAATCATAACTTCTTCAGAATTGCATAATTCATGTTGAGACTTCATAGGTTGGATTCTCCTCATCAAGAGCTTTCAAATGATATATAATATGTGGGGGATTCACGCCTCCCACGGCATATGCCCGGGGGTAGAGTACCTCTCTTCACTAATTCTCCACTGGCGGCCTCCCGCCAATACATTGAAATGGGCGGGGTGGAGAATTAGTGAAGAGGAGTATTCCACCCCGGGTTAGAGCCGCAAGAAACATTGAATCCCCCACACATTATATATCATTTGAAAGCTCTTGATGAGGAGAATCCAACCTATGAAGTCTCAACATGAATTATGCAATTCTGAAGAAGTTATGATTTGAAAAACGGTTTTTTACCTGCTTCTTTAAGAGCCTGGATCTCGACAATGTTCCAATGGATCGGTACAGTTAAGACATATTCTGATAGGGCAAACCTCACCCTACGAAACCTATGAAGTCGCAACATCACACACCTTCAAAGTCCGGATTTATAAGAGTTTAAATGTCAGTTGTCATTAAGCAACCTGAAATTGAGAAGATTTCAAGGTTTTTCAGAATTCTCGTTCTCGGCGGCCACTTTCAAATCAAACTGAAACTTTCACTGTCTGGTAGAACAACTACCCTTCAAAACCTATGAAGTCGCAACTGCGGAGGTCTTCAGCGAGAAGATTTGTAACACTGGAATGATTTTTCACGATTTTTCATCATTTTATCATTCGAAATTCTGGTTCTCGGCGGTTACTGCCTGGATCGACCTACTACATAGATATATGCTCTTAATACTTTCTTTTACATTCCTTTTGCTTATCCTTCTTTTGAGCTTTAGCAAAAAAATTTTCAAACCCAAAAGTGAAGGTGTTACCCTGTACCAGCTCAAAAGTGAAGGTAGGCGGAGAATCAGCTCCGACTATCGCACCTCTGGCCGCATGCACTAACATCCCCGCTGGAGAGAGGATTGCAGCTCAAAAGAAAGCTTCATATTCTGAAGCTCCAGATATCTGGATTTCACGTTGTGTACCTATCCGTAAGTATTCCTACTATCCTTCACTATGAACATGTTGAACAAGAGCGAGAAGCTGTACGAACCGTATTTTTCAGCTTTTGTAGGATCCCAGATGATCCCCGGCGCTTTTCTTCAAAGTCATTTTTTTTCTCCGAAGTAAACGAAACCTTCCAAAGTTGTACTGAACATCTAACACAACAGCGCTAAGCATGTTGCTGATGAGAACAAATGAGTTTTAAAAAAACGAATTTTTCGGTAAACTCCAGATTTCGACCTGTGGATCATCGAAAATTTCATGACTTCGAAACATCACTTGTTCTTATCAGTGACATGCTTAGCACTGTTGGATTAGATAATCTGCACAACTTTGGAAGTTTTTCGTTAACTTCGGAGAAAGAAAAATGACTTTGAAGAAAAGCGCCGGGGATCATCAGGGATCATACAAAAGCTGGAAAATGCAGTTTGTACAGCTTCTCGCTTCTGTTCAACTAGTTCATAGTGAAGGATAGTAGGAATACTTACGGATAGATACACAACGTCAAATCCAGGTATCTGCAGTTTCGAAATATGAAGCTTTCTCTTGAGCTGCGATCCCCTCCCCGCGGCAATGTTAGTACATGCGGCCCTAAAAGACAGTAATCTTTCTCTGTACCCTATGAAAGTGTTGAAACGCACTCAATAGGACCATCCCCTAGTAATATGGGTATATTTCCTACAGTGACGTACGAGAGGGGAAGCCCCCCCCCCACCCGCCCTCCTCCAAGCGGAAAGCTGAGACCGCCACTGCTCCTTAGTTAACAATTTACTACGCCATTGCATATGTGGTTGAGATGCCATTTGAAGAGCCTGAATCTCAACAAATTCGCGCACAAACAAGTTGCAAACTTGCTGACTCTATTTTTGGAAGTGAAAAACTTTCATCAATTTTTTCAAGCTGACCTCCATTTGCAGCCGAATCACCGGTATGATGATTTACTAGCAGGCCTACATGCACGTAAAATAGTTGTACTGTGCATGAGATCAGTTTCTGTTTCAAAAATCTTTGCATCTCAAGCAGTCATCAAAGTCATCAAGCGATTGTGACAAAAATATGGAGTAAAATGAAAATTGTTTAGGTTGAAAAGTAATCTAATGTGTGGAGTCCATCATGTATACCACGAAGAAGACGCAACTTTTTGACTATTGCTCCTGGCACTTTTCAGATGCTCCACTTACAAAAGTTTGAGACTTTACCTCTGTTTTCTTCTGAGGACGTTCTTCAATAGGCTCGAGGGTCGTGACTGTGAAGGTGGGAACTTGTTCACAGATTTCACAGGCGTTTTCTGATTCTCCACATTGATCATCGGTTTGGGTCTGTGCTGTCTGAAACAAATTTCATAGAATTGCCGTGCTTGTAAAGGATGGGCGCCTACCTCATCTTTAGTCTGAGCCTGCGGATCATGTAGTAAGTCAACCGAAAGAGGTTGGAAGAGTTGATTTATTTCCGAAAGGGCCGCTTGTGAAAGCCTTCGCAATAACCTCTTGCTCTAAACAAAGCGGAATGCAGATTGATCGTACGCAATTTCAGGCAAAACCAAAAATCAAGCAAAGGGTTCGTAATGCTCTGCTTTTTGCTGAAAGTTCGACAAGTACAAAGCTACAACTCAATAGAAGTAGGAATTCTCCTGACTTGAACAAAGGACTTCGGTACGGTTCGAAATCAGAACTGATCGGGGACGGTACGCATCAATCTCCCGTTTTGAAAGCGGGCGATCATTTTCAATACAAAATGATCGCCCCGCCGAGTTGGGCGCCCGACCCGTAATGTAAGATTTTTATTGAAAATGATCGCCCGCTTTCAAAAGGTGAGATTGATGCATACCGCATCTGGTCTTTGTTTATATTAGGTTGACAAGGAAATAATGTCGTTTTTTGGGTTTTTTCGGGTAAAATTATATTACTCGAGAACTATAGCACATCTGAGGCCAAAATTTTATGGTTAAAGTTACGTAGCTTTGTAGTATACAAAGGCATATGTGGGAGGGACTCACTACTATTGGGGGCGGAGTCTGCCATTTTCCATTCTTCAATTTTTTCTTGGTTTCTAAGCGTGAAAAAAATATAGCAAGTGCACCCATGGTTAAGTGCATGTGTTTTTGACATGCAGGAGCAAGTGGGAGGTTCGCAGGATTTTCTAGGGCGAAAATCCAATTTTGGCGGCTACTTCTATTTTGTCTCCGACGTTCTTCTCATTTTTATTACCTTTCTTAGAAGCTAATGTCTGGATTGTTGTGGTTTCAGGCGAACGAAACACAAGAACGCGTTAACGGAAGAGAAAAGCACATAAAATTTGGATTTTCGATTAACCCCCTCTCACTCTTCACTCCTCTCCTCCTCTCAACTCGCCCCCCTTCTCTCTTCTCAAAGACCAACAAACGAAAAATCCTGAGAAGCAGTCTGTAGCATATCTGATTGTAAAACGGTTAATGCCAACGATTTTAAGTTACAACGTAGCGTTGCTGAAATGCGGAGAGAACGAAACTCAACAATTTTGGGCCAGTGTTGCACATGGTGCATCACAGAGTTTGCGACTCTCTCCTGCTTCGTACAATCGGTCTCCTTCCAATAAAAGTATGCCATCGTAAAGGCACAAGTCTATTGTCCAAGATACCTTTCTGGTCTTGCGCCAGCTTATTTTATTTGGGCGGAGGAGTGGCAAACAGTAAATTACTGCAAATCGGAATTGATGCGGGTTGCCGTCGCGTGCGACAAAACTTTCGCGCGGTTCGTTGTTGACTTGGGAGAATCGCATTTTTAAGCACATTCCGCTCGTTGCGGGGTAAAGCAGGATATAACAGCTGATTATGGAACAAGCTATGTTTTGGAAAACAAAAACTCTTCCTGGTAATGGTTATGTGAGAAAGATATATGGCATGAGTGTGAGCTTAAAATTCATGGATTTGACTATTTTTTGGTCTATAGGGATTATCTAGCACGCTGCTTGTGAGCATCGTGTTAATTTTGCAAGCAAGCGCGATCCTCTTTCCACAGTTGCTATATGGTGATAGATCGCAAAACGCAAATTTAGCCAAAACTATAGTGCGTTAAGCACTTGCCACAATCGAGATCACAATTTGATCAGGCTGCTAAAGAAGTCCTCTACACGAAGTTTCGAGCAGATCTGAGATTTTCACTCATTTACTGAAGTGCTGGACATAATTATAAAGCCACTCTAGAAATCGTCGTAAATTTCGTTCTTGTCAATGAATCTGACTGAAACTTTGCTGTATTGTGCGCATGTCAACACCCCATGAAAGCTCAAAACGGCTTCCAGTCTTGTTGAGTTTGAATGGAGAAAAACGAAAAAATTCGAAAAAACCTTCTTTGGAAGCTGGACAAAATTATAAAACCACCTGGTTTTTCTAGTCACTATCGCATTCGTTGACTCTCAAATTTTTCTTGTACAATTACTTACCAAAATATGAAACATTTGCAACACCTACGGCCTGTCATCCCACTCAAATAGAAGCGATCACTGCATTTTTTGCTTTTATAAGCACCAAAAGTCAATCTGCTTCAACAAACAACTGGTTTGAAGAGTTTTCAAGCTCTTGTTCACTTCAAATAATAATCGTGGAATCTACTGACACTTCTGGATAGATGAGGTAAAGAGCGCTTTCGTAAACTCTGCGTAATCGCTGATTTTGACGGACAGGCTTCAACCTCACCATAGGATTGACTCACTTTTGCACCGCAAAACTCAGTTTGCAATGCCCACGATGCTGAACTTGGTTTATTACATTCCCTACATTGGGATGCAGCTTTCGCAACAACTTTCAGAATTTCCCTAATGATGCGGTAGCGATTAAGACCTGAGATACTTTCCGCGAAATTTCCCTGCGAGCAGAAGATTCGATACAACCCTAGATCCCCTTATTTCCCTCTGTTTTTATGTTATATCTCACCCGATGAATGAGATTAGCTAAGATTTTGAAGTTTTAAGCGTCTCCGGTTTTATCTCGTGATCTGAGTTGGCTGTGATTGTACAGGGTGCTCCACTCAACATTCAGTGGATGTCAACTGCGGCTGAATCAGAATGCTCAATCCCGAAATTTTTTTCCAGTTATGCACACAAGTTCACTGTTGTATGGCTGTCGTAATGGCTATTCTACAGTATTTTCTGTGGCTTGAAAATCGAGTTTTGTGGTGCAAAAGTGCATCAACCTTATGGTGAGGTTGGAGCCTGTCCGTCAAAATCAGCGATTACGCAGAGTTTACGAAAGCGCTCTTTACCTCATCTATCCAGAAGGGTCAGTAGATTTCATGATTGTCATTTGAAATGAACAAGAGCTCGAAAACTCTTCAAACCATTTGTGTGTTGAAGCAGATTGACTTTTGGTGCTTTTAAAAGTAAAAATGCAGTGATCGCTTTTATTTGAGTAGGATGACCATAGGCCGTAGGTTGCAGATGTTTCATACTTTGGGATGTATTTGTACAAAAAAAATTGAGAGTCAACGAATGCGATAGTGATTAGAAAAACCATATGGCTTTATAATTTTGTCCAGCTTTCAAAGAGGGCTTTTTCGATTTTTTTCGTTTTTCTCCGTTCAAACTCAACAAGAGTGGAAGCCGTTTTGAGGGATTATGAAAGTTGACATGCGCACAATAGAGCAAAGTTTCAGACAGATTCATTGACGAGAACAAAAATTACGATTTCTAGAGTGGCTTTATAATTATGTCCAGCACTGTATAGATCCACATCATCCAACACAGAAAGGTATTTTTGCTCGAGAAATGTAATTCGTAATCACCATGTCATATTACCCTTATGGACCAAGTTTGAGAGAAATGCACAATTTGACGGGCTCAATTTTGAGTTAGCCAAATAGCTCCCGCTCTTATTTCAAACAGTAGGACAATGACGTCAGATGATGAACAATGTGAAAGTACGCGGAAGTAAATAAATAATGTTCCTAAATATATTGTAAGAGAAGTGCGAAACACAACACTTAGCGCAAGTTTTCCATGAATTCAGCTCGAGATCATGCAACAAAAAAGTCGCTAAACATGGTATAGCACGCCATTTTGCCGCGCGCGATTTCACGGTTAAAAATGTGTTAACTAAAGAAAGATTAAAAAGTATATCTTGTCAGAGCCAAAACCATTATATTCAGGAACATTATTTAGGACCACTTTAGGTACCATTGCAGAGTAAAACAAGCGCTCATGGATACACGGGGAATAATATAGAAAGAAGAAAGATAAAAGCAATTACTCCAGCACTCCTGGTCAAAGACAGTGATAGCCAGGGCTAGCATGACTAACAAATTTTGAAACAACGCTTACTTAAAAATTTTCAATGTGTTCCGCCATCAGTTGTCATGTGTGCTTATGAGAATTGCTTTTATCTTTCTTCAGCTTTGTAGATATGTGCTCTAGTCATCCCAGAAAGCTTAACGATGTGATAAGTATTCCAAACAGATGCTTATCTTGAGACTAACACGATTAAACTATGTCGGAAGTGTACCCTTCGCCGCAATCCGTCCAGTCAAGAATAGAATGGACTCGGCATGGGGTCTTGTAGATAAATAGTGTACTTCAATAAAGCTGGTACAATGTTTGCAGGAAAAAATTAGTTTCATAGTTCTCATACTTTCTGGCCGTCCTGTAGATGCTTCAAAACTTGACATTTGCTCATTATTCCAATATTCTCAATGCATTAACTCTACTCTCGAGGAATGCTTTTCTTGGTTTTGCGTAAACCACTTGTCAATATGCATCAGGTCAAACATTATGACCTGTTTAGACATGTTTTCTGAGTTGTAATCCGTGTGACTTAGCGGCCAATGTGACTCAAAAGTCTCTAAACCTGGGAACAAAGTACAAGAGAAAGTAAAGCCGTCGAGCAAGTTCGGATAAAGGCAACTTGCATATTCTTTGATTCAAATGGCTTGGCGGCTGGAAGGCAGGGCGTCGTGACTTAACTGAGGCTACGTAGTAATCAGGAAGCACGCGCGAGGGAGAATCATGTAGTAGACGCGGGCAGCTCTAATTAGGTCCCAAAGCCCCGTCATCCAGCCCCAAGCCAGTCGAAGAAAGGTTACTTCAAATTATTCCTTCACTTACACGGCAACCTAAACATATTGGCGAAAGCGATAAACGGTGTTTATTGATTTCAAGCAACCACGGAACCTTTATACTGCGTCTATATTGAATTTCTGGAAACAGTGTTATGTAAGGCAACGGGCATAGTGTCCGCGATTTCGACGCCGCGATTTCATCGCCGAGGAATTCGATGGTTTGGGCGATGGGAACGAGACGACGAAGTCGTCTGTCGCGCATGCATGGGCATAGTGCTCGCGATTTCATATCTTTGCACTCACAGGTTAGGCGCATGCAAACTGAGCAGACTGTTCTCGTGCAATAGGTGTTATTCCACTCACTTCACTCTTATCATTGAGCCCTCATGCCGACCGTGAAGATCGTCTGGAAGCAGGCTGGACTTCGTTTTTGAAGCAAGCAGCAAAGTGGATATCGTTTCTGATGAGTCGGAACCGAGCACCAAGATTAAGCGCCATTTTGTCGAACACAAGCTTTTCGGACAGGTTGTCACACGATTGACATGCTCTATCCTGCATGGCGAAAAGTGCGCGCGATTTGAAAGCAAGGCTTAAATAAAAAAATGCTTGTTTACAGCGCCACAGAAGCATATGGCACCAAATTTGAACTCTATACATAGAAAATTATTTGCGAAAGTATTATGTAAAAAGGTTTAAGAACTTATGTGAAGTAATACCTTTTCCAAAATTGGATCGTCTCCAGACGGTCACCAGACGATCTGAGATCGTCTGGAGCATATATTTTCGTCACTTCACTTTCGGATCTTTTTAGCAGGACGGATATCCCGATCAAAAATTTATCCCTGAGCATGGAGACATTTTCATATCATTGCCTTTCCTTTCTTTTTTGCCTTCATTTCTTCTCGCTTCGTTAAATATCGCGCTCTAACGCCAAAGTCTTGTGAATGCGTAAATCAGCTCCAATTTGGATTTTCACCCTTATCTTACGTCTTTTCCTTCAGACTAATAAATCTTTCATGTTTCCATTCTCCTAAGCAGGTAGGTCAAAGGGGACTTCGTTGAATTTCCGAAAGTCAGGGGAGACGTTTTCAGGAGCCCTAGAAACGACTCATGCCGACCCCTGGCAACATATAGTTTGCTTATATGAAGATAGGCCGCTATTTACGCTGTTAAGGATGCAGATAACGTGGTGACTAAATCTACAACTTGTCCAGGACATGAGTTTGATTTATCATGTTTCGGTTAATATGAGATGTAGGTCATCCATACTTTATCAACGTTGTTGATCACTGTATATCACGCACATTTCAAAACAAAGACGAACATCCCCACGAAGTAAATTGTATTTAGTCAAAACCCCCGCCAACAGGAGCGCACGTTCGCGATTAACTAGCGTACAATGACAAACACACAAGTATCAGTGCACATGTAAACGAGAAAAGATGGAGAAAAACGAGGTGAGTTGAGATTGATGAGTTTTACAGGTGGTGGCCAGTCTGCCCATTACTACTTTTTCTATGAGTGGTGGTGCACAACTTCATTAGGTTGCTGCATAAGTTCTGTCCGATTTTTTTGCCTTATGTTTGAAGCAGCTGTTCTAAGAGAATTACATCTCTAAGGCCCCGGACAGACTTTACGCGACTTAATCGTCGCGAACTAATCGCCAAAATTTCCTTTCATTTTCATTTCACATTCAAAAATTTCGGGCTGGGAAAGTATCACAACCGAATGCAAGTTGATCGGTATGGAATGATGTTGTAACAGTTGTCTCGTCGTGATTCAGTCGCGACGATCAAATCGCGTGAAGTCTGCCCTGGGCCTAATGCGGTATTTTTAGTGCAATTAGAAAGTGCTTTCCATGCTTTTTCTAATGCATATCAGATTTCAATAAATTTCTTAGTGTACGGAGATTTTAGGCCTAGAATCTCTAAGTGGCAGAGGTACGTTCTCACCCTAAAAATATGTTCTTGCGAGGAAATCTCCACAATGCGCCTTTCAAGTCAAGTTCTTTCATTGGCTGCGGAATAAGGATGTAGAAGGCTAGTATATGCAGAAGTTCGGTTCATGAAGAAAACGTCTTGCTAGTAAAATTTATCGTCGAACATTATTTTTTTGTATAGATGTTTTACAAACAATAACTTTCTGTGAATAGAAGTAATCGATAAGCTCAAAGTTGGAGCTGCTAGGGCAAAGCAAGATCTAGCAGGGCCCATCCACCAGTTTCTTTTCGGCGCTCACGTAAGTTGTAAAATCTCCATAATTCGTAAATAGGCATGCACACATTTGCTGAAGCGAGGTCAAAAAGTGGTTTTTTTTGCTCAGTCAAAAAATCTCTCGGCAGCGCAGACCCTATGGAGTCTTTCATGCTGCATAATAATCTACGAAAATTTCTCTATCTATCCATGTTAGATAAGTGTTTATCAATTCCCATAAGGGAGCGTTGCCATGTTAAAAATGACAGGTTTGTAGAAAACCACTGTGAAGTTTTTGCATTCTTGCTTCTTCCTTAATAAAGATTTGCGCAGGTCTCAACATGTTTTTCATAGCCAAGGAGCTGCTCAACACATAGAAACTAAGATGTTGGAAAAAAGTTGACTTTGAAAGAAGTTACGATGTTTTGAACTCAAAAAAATTTAAATCGGACAGCACTTATGCAGCAACCTCATATCTCGTGGGTTTCTCTAATACTGATTGGGACGGTTATATTCACATATACGCTCGAAACCAATTTGTGGTTAGGTTTTCGTTCGCAAAGACTTTTCGAAGGATCGCTATCATTTAGAACCTACTAGCTGGCAAACCAGGTTCCACCCGGCCCTATCAATAATATATTCGTAATCAGCATGCTCAGTTACCCCACTGTGCCAACTCCCAGCCCTGTAGCTCAAAGTTTGCAAGAAATCGATAAAATCGATATTGACCTAACCAGGCAGACAGACAAAGAGACATTCAGCCCTATGTATAAGATGCTTTTTCACAGATCGCTTACTGCCATTTCTCAAAAGTCAGCGGCACAAGATTCTTCTGCAACAACGTTCACCATCTCGCGCGAGATTGTATATTTTACACATTTTTGAACGTTTATCAGGAGCCTATGATTTCCACAATAAGCACTTGCCTTTCCGTCATATTCCAAATTGACGGTAGACCATCCTCTTTCAAGAATGTATTTAATTTCTAATCGACACTCAAAAACTAATCCCGTTTCCAAATTTTTACAATGGTGAAATATCATATTACTCCTGAGCAGGTTAATTTTACTTCCTTGGTTCTCAAATTCAAAGGCTCTAAGTTTTTTTCAACTCCTTCGATTTTAAGAAATAAGGCAAAAAAATCTGTAGGGCGACAAGAGCTTTTCTGGCATTTGCATATTTGCCGACACTGCATAAGACACACAAGGCCTCCCAAAAGTCTTTGAGTCGAACTTTGCAACCGTAACATTGTTCTTATCTGCCTCTTTTGACAATAGCTGAGTTCTCTACTCAGTTGTTTACACTTGTAGCACCGCTCGTTTGCTATCATTGTCCACGTTTTCAGAAATTTTGCATAATCTAAGAGTCCTTGAAGAGAAGATTCAAAGATTTTGGAACTGGCTTCCAGGAAAACATTTTGAGAATGATTTTGTCTTCTCACAAAAATTCCAACTCCTGTTTTTGTTGATTTAATGATAGGCTTGATTAGCGCAACAAACAAAAAAAGCGCATAAATTTTTGGATTGCACTTTTTTAGACTTTCTCCAAACATCCTGTAATTGTAGTCCAGAACAAACCGCCGGTCTCTTTTATTGATGTAGGATTGAGGTACAAGCTTGAACTAATGATCTGCCATTGAGAAAAAACTTTTCAGAAATAAAATACTTGGAAGAACAGAAAACGTCTTGTTGCGGTATTAGCCATAAGGCATGTCTCACCGAGATACTGTTTCAGTTTCACGCCGAGTATATCAAATTTGCTGTCCTCTTGATGTCCTCAAAAAAGAATTCAAACAAATCAGATTAAGCCACATCGCCGCATCTATTGTCACTGGCTCTTGTTCGTAATCGGTATTGAAAAGCAAAGCTTGCGCTATTCCCAATCAAATTCAAATCTGGTGCGCGTGCTCCAGAAGGCGTGAGACAACCTCGACGCCACCAGTCTGCCATGGGTCTAACTAAGAAATACAAGAAATACAGACATAAAACCTTTTGAAACACCCTCTATCATTGGAAAGGAAATGGATGAGTAGAAAACTGCGAACCAACTTTTTACAACCCAAGACTTTTTACGCTAAAAAGCTTCTTCAATTAACAGTTTTGCCGGAACTGGTATTGAGATTGGGCACTACCATAACTGCATTTCTTGAGACACCCACAATGTTGTTTTGGTATCAGAAAATGTTCAAAAGATTGATTGTAGATTTTTTAACTTCGCGCTAGTTAGCTTCCGATCTTCAACCGTCTGGCCATCACTTCAACCAATCATAATTAATGCTTCCGATACGCTGTGCGGGTGAGAAACTTTTTGTTGTCAAATAAGAACTGTTCTTTGGTTGTCTTTATTGCCCGTTCATCAATCTAACGTTGTCATAAATAGTTTCAAGGGCTATACACATGTAGAAGTTTTTGTTAACATGAGAACAATCATTCTTTGAACTGCACTTTGAAAATCACGAATTTTATGGAAAACAGCGAAAAACAAAAACTGTACCCAGAACACAGCTTGAAAGTGCGCTGTTTTTTCGACAAGAACTGCAAAACTGAGTATTTCGAGCGAGAACGCTGAAGTATCTCCGATGATTCTTTTACGCCTTTCCACCTCACTTGCAATAGTGTAGGAGCACGAAAAACTCACTCGCTTTGATTTAGAAAATTTCAAAGCTCTCGTCTTCAAAAAAAGTCATCCTTTTCCATCACAAGTTTAGCTGGAAATTAATGTAGTTGTCCTCGTCCAGGGTCATTTTAGCTTTGACATGTAGCTTATTACTAAAAAATATTCCTAAAAATCGAGAAACTCGGCCGATATTTGATGATTTTTGTATTCTACCTATCTCACTTGTAAATATGAGGGCTTCGTGACAGCTAGTCTTTGCGCTTTTAGACTGCAGTGACATGACTGTAAAGGGAGTGAGAAATTCGTAGCTGGTAACTTGCTTTGATTTTCGTGTCAACGTGTGCATGTCAATGTGTCTTCATCGTGTGCTTCACAAAGTTAGCCTGCTTTCCATCATCTACCCATTGATACGGAATGATCAGTAATCTTAATATAAATTATATCATTAGAATTTCATAAGTGTCGTTGGTATTTTATGCTCGAGTGCGCATGTACAAAGCCGCATTCATTTCAAATATACAGGGTGTTTCAAAAGTATGTATACACTGATTGATCGTTAATATCTCTTTTCCCAAGAAGTATTTTGCCCACCTTCAGGTACCATTTTGTAGAGCTGGCTGCAACTTAGATCTATGTATGGAGCTAATCACGGATCGCCCTTCAATACTGTAAGATTACGGTAGGTACTTTTAGCTTACAGCGTCATTACAAATTTATCGTGTTCTAGAAAAATTTCCAAAGAATCTGAAAAGTGGCGTACTAGGGCAAGCTCGCTAATTTTATTATCAACTTTTTACGGTTTTGCAAAGCTTTTGAAATGGTGTAATCACGATTTTATGGGGTCTTGTAAAAACAGCTACTGCGGTTTACCTGGCATAACCTATGAAGGAAGCATTACCTCAAAGTGCAAAACTCATATTTGGTTTTATCGGCGTGAGCTGGCCTGATACAAAAGTTTTCTGGTTGTTCGGTTTGCTTCCTGAGGCGAAATAGGGTCATTGATGGCTCACAACCCTTCTTGAAATCTCTACCGTAATCCTACAGTAATGAAGAGCGATCGGTGATTCGCTCCAAAATACAAATCTAAGTTGAAGCCGGCTCTGCAAAATGATGCTTAGAGGTATGCAAAAGATTTCTTGGGAAAAGAGATATTAACGATCCAACGATGTATAAATACTTTTGAAACACCTTACATTTTGTTTGTCAATATTATTACCCAAGTTTAAAGTAATCCTTCGCGCACAATTCCAACCAACCAAAAGATCTGCGTGGCATCAACCAAAAACTATAGTACACCGAGCACAACTCAATACATGGAACGTAAGAATTGTAAAAAGGAAACAACGATAGACTCGATTGCCAGAACTTAATAGTACTAATTAGCCAGAACACCGTTTGTAATTTACAAGGGATATGGACTTTGGACTGATCTAAAGGAGACCATAATTTTGGCTATGCCAATAAGTACGTAGCTTCTGTTCTTTACATACAAGACCTTTAACGAGCTCCAGAAATTTAGCAAAAGAGAAAAGAGAAACATGTCAGATATCAGGGACATAATAGACAACATTACGTTGAGGTGTAGTTGGTTATTTTTCACGAGCATACCCGAAAAGACACTTATTGAACTACAGCACGAAAGTGATATCTGGGCATATCTAACTGGGTGAAATATGAGAATATTAGAGGAAGCAGCAGCCCAACATGACCGAAAAGCTTCCGAAAAGATGGAAGTTCAATCATACAGCGTTTGAAGAAAGAGCATTTGGCATTTTATTGCGGCTAGCTAGAAGCTAGCATTTCATTTGATACCCTTCATTTAATTAACGGCAGTATAACAATGCGGCATGGTTTCGACTTCGGCTTCCTTCATTAAAGCTCAATCGAGCTCCTTCTAATGAGCTACTAAGGAGAAAAGTTGAGAATGAGTGACTCGTAAAGCATAATAGTGTTCGTGATTAATATAAACTTATCAGAAGAATATATCTTTTTTCTTTGCGTATATCTGAGTTGCAGACTATTCAAAGCTTACAAGGGAATGGCTAGAATTCGAAGTGGCCAATCCATACAAGCTGCATACTACTCGATGCAACTTAGAGAGCTGATTTCAAATCTGTTTTCCGGTTCTGCAGAGCGCCTTTGTAGGCGAAGTTATGAGCAGCTTTACTGCGAAAGAATCGAATACAAAAATTGCCAAATTAGGCAGATTGTTGCTCTTTCAGCTCACTTCTAGGTACGTGTCATATGAAGTGACCTAGTTGCATGCTTTGGTCCAACACTGAGCGAACACTGAGCTTTGAACACTAAGCCAATTTTGCACGTTCCACGCATAACTTCTTAGCAAAATAATGACCTTCAATGGCTTATAACTTCATCCACATAAAAGCGCCTGCAGATAGAAAAGACGGATTTAGGCTTAGCGTTTTATGCTGCATCTAATGGTATGCAGCTTGTACGGATTGGCCACTTCGACTTCTGACCATTCCCTTGTTAGCTATCGTGAAAGATAATTAGAGCTAGAGGGTGTGAGCACTGGAGGATGTTCCTAGGGAAAAGCGACGAGCCTTTCAAGGATTCTGTACGCTCCGCTAATTCGTATGCTCTCAAAATACTAGGGAGACATTTCCAGCCATATTATCGACATGATCACGTTGACGAACCTTGCTGCATAGGTATGTTTGGAATGTTTGCCATTAAGTGCCATCCCGTAAGCAATTCAATACCTCTGTGCTGTCTCTGTATATCTTTTGCCGTAGTCATTTTATAAGGACGAGTCGTTTTCAGATTTAGTCATGCGAGTACACAGCTTCTTGCCAGTTGTCGAAAATAAAGCTCATCTATCTGTTTTTATCTCTTCACAACTTCTAAAACTTATTTGCGAATTGTGGCAGCAAAAAAGCAGCAATGTTTCGAGCATTAACAACTACAACGTTACTTCAATGATGGGTTCGCCATGTTAGCTGACTTAAAGTATCAAAATGGCTACAAGGAAAACAAGATAGATAAATAAAGCACAATATAATCGCATTCCGTCAAATCGTAACCAGTCATTCTCGCAGTCGTCTACGGCATTTAGAACTCATTTATGCACCAAAGCAAATTGGCATTACTCCAAACCACGCTAGAACTGCACCACTAGAACTGCTTATAAGAGTCTCAACCTATGTCCCGCCGGACGATGCATTTATTAGGCTGTCACTAAGTTTTGCAACTACTTTTGCAACTACTTTTATAACTTCTCTCACTTGCTTAAGACGCACTCAATTTTACCATCATGTAGTTCATGCGTAAACTACGAGTGCAGCCACAGTTCTGCAAAATTCTGACGTCGCATCGGGGGTTACGGTAGGTATATGGTATGTGGGGGAAAAATTACAGAGTATTACAAATTTGGCTGAAACTTTGTGTAGAGGGGTTATTTGATGCTGATCACGAAAACGATGTTGGCTTTACGTGGTAGGAGCTTTTTGCAAGGTTACGGTAGGTTTACACTACGGGGTCTCACGCTACACAAGGAAAGGAGGGATTAATTTGATGAATGAATATGATGTTTCTATTCGACAGGCACGCAACCTCAGCAGCGAAGTTTTAGCGAAATTCTGAGACTTCGACTTTTAGTAACTGACGCTTGTCCCTTCAGGTTTGCGTACAGCGCTCTTTTAACTTTGTGAGGACGATAAATCTTGAGTTGTTTTCGAATTCTATTTCTTCGTTACTGCGCTAGATAAGTCAACCTCTAACAACAATTTGTGCACACTTTTGGATTGTTGTGCATGATCTAGGTTGAGAACGGCTTCATTTTCACTTAAAGGCAGTGGCCGGGCAAAAACTTGATTTTTAGAAAATCCACATACAGGGGGTTATCCGCAACGCTGAATCCGAAAATCTACATCAGAAGGCGCAAAAACGGCGAGAACATATGTCTTCTAAAGACGCACAATTTGAAATTCGACGGTTCCTACCAAGGCAGAGACGCAGAGTCGCTGCGGGACCCTACATTTTAACTGTGGCGGCATGCGTACTCTGCCGCATAGCACCGCCTCAAGGAGAGTGGCCCCACTTTCCGGTCGTTTTTCTTGCTTTATGTCGAGCATTATGACGTCGTACCCAGAGGTGCGATAGGGGGAGCCGGGTCCCCCAAAAGTGAAGGTGGTTTCAGCTACCACTGGCCGGCCAAAAGTGAAGGTGGTAGTGTCGGACACTCACCTCCCAAAAACGTCGACGGGGGGGGGGAGGTGCGGGGGGAGGATAGAACGGACGAACGGAGCTATCTTTCTAGGTCTAACGTCGACCCAACGGCCCTCTTTAGGGCCACAGATACGATGAATATTATAAATATCTATAAATTTTATTTATAAAATTTAAAATAGACGTGTTTAGTAAATGGTGTATTTGGAAGTAAAGCTTAGCAAAACTGTACGGATTTTATTAAGCAAATTATGTTATAACGTATAGCGAAGGAAGTAGGTCGATCCAGGCAGTAACGGCGGAGAACCAGAATTTTGAATATTTAAATAGTGAAAAATCATGCGAAATTTCCACTGTTATAAATCTGTTGTTTGAAGATGTCAGCAGTTGCGACTTCATAGGCTTCAAAGAGTAAATGTTGCTCTATCAGCTAGTGAAGGAATCTGGTCGATTTAAGAGATAGTCGTTGAAAACCAGAGTTCTAAAACTTTACGCCATTTTTGCGTGTTTTTTGACTGTTGAGAGTTAAACTCTTATAAATCTTGAATGTGGAAGTGTATGATGTTGCGACTTCATAGGTTTTATAGAGTAAGGTTTGCCTTATCAGAATATGTCTTGTCCGTTCCGATCCATTGAAACACCTCCGAGATCCAGAGTCATGAAAAAGCAGGTAAAAAAGAGCTTTTTGAACTTCAACAGCTCATAACTTCTTCAGAACTGCATGAATCATGTTGCGACTTCATAGGTTAGATTCCTCTCATCAAGGGCTTTCAGATGATATATAATATGTGGGGGTTTAGAGCCTCCTGCGAATTATGACCGGGGGGGAGACTTTTTAGGCCAAAGTCTCCCCCTCGCCCATTTTAATGTATTGGGTGGAGGCTGCCGGGGGAGACTTTGGCCTAAAAAGTCTCCCCCCCCGGGCATATGCCGTAAGAGGCGCGAAACCCCCACATATTATATATCATCTGAAAGCCCTTGATGAGAGGAATCTAACCTATGAAGTCGCAACATGATTCATGCAGTTCTGAAGAAGTTATGAGCTGTTGAAGTTCAAAAAGCTCTTTTTTACCTGCTTTTTCATGACTCTGGATCTCGGAAGTGTTTCAATGGATCGGAACGGACAAGACATATTCTGATAAGGCAAACCTTACTCTATAAAACCTATGAAGTCGCAACATCATACACTTCCACATTCAAGATTTATAAGAGTTTAACTCTCAACAGTCAAAAAACACGCAAAAATGGCGTAAAGTTTTAGAACTCTGGTTTTCAACGACTATCTCTTAAATCGACCAGATTCCTTCACTAGCTGATAGAGCAACATTTACTCTTTAAAACCTATGAAGTCGCAACTGCTGACATCTTCAAACAACAGATTTATAACAGTGGAAATTTCGCATGATTTTTCACTATTTAAATATTCAAAATTCTGGTTCTCCGCCGTTACTGCCTGGATCTACCTACTTCCTTCGCTATACGTTATAACATAATTTGCTTAATAAAATCCGTACAGTTTTGCTAAGCTTTACTTCCAAATACACCATTTACTAAAAACCTTTATTTTAAATATATATGCCGCCGTATACATAAATATATGCTTTCAATAATCTTTTTTGCGTTTGTTTTGCTTATTTTCCTTCTTTGTCGTCCAGCGAAAAATTTTTTATTCCAAAAGTGAAGGTGGTCACCCCGTACCAGCTCAAAAGTGAAGGTAGGGGGAGACTTGGCTCCCCCTATCGCACCTCTGGTCGTACTTGCGCGATGTTGTGTCTGAGAGGGGGCCATTCTTGCATGGCACTGAAATCCCAAAACCCCCACCTTGCCCGGACACTGCTTTTGAAACCCCATAAGTCCTCGAACTGCACCAGTTTTCGAAAAACTCTCGGATATCTCTATTTTGTTATCAAGAAGCGAACGGCTTGAGCCAGTCTATAGCTCACACGAAAGTCGACACAATGTCAAAATTTGAGCGCGCCAATATCAAAAAGCGAGAAGTTACGAGCTCAGTTGCAAAACGTAGTGAACAGCCTAATACTTCTCTTGATGAAATTTGGAGCGTTGTCATTCTTGCTCTCTAAGTGCTTTTATAGGCACAAAATTCTACATTGACGGCAACGGTAGTTTTTTTGGCGGCATGGAGAAGACAATATTTTATGGTTGCGGTGACATCTAAAAGAATTTCTCCCAAGATTGTCTGAAGCGTGTCAATATTCTTAATCCTAAATACGCAAACTAATCATTCCGACAATGACTAGGAACAAACGGAGGAAGATCACAAACGAATAACATAAATTTTGTAAGCATGAATTCTGAAAGAGGTTGCATGCAAAAACTTATGCCCCTTTGACAAACAGACTTGAGTTTTTAGAAAACCATCCCCCGTCAAGATTTCAAAAAATGCGTAGGACTTAGTAAGAATCAAAGTTTATCGTAAGCAGGGACAAAATACTAATATCTCGTTGTGTTTGTATTATTTCTGCATAAAGCATCGAAATGACCACTTTATGATAACAATCGACTACAGTTCTTCCCTGACTAGGCAACAGTAGTAATAATGGCTGCAAAGGAATATAACACAAGGCTCATTTGACCATTTGCCAAATGACGATAACCAATTACGTTAGTGGGCATTGACTAAGAAACTATGAGGTAACCGCTATTCCGCCACTACCCACTTTTAGCCCCTAACGATGACGCAAGTTTTTCTCTCTCTATCCGCAAACGTTTTTGTCCCAAGTAATTGAGTGGAATTTTCAGTAGTCGCGCTTTTGGTTTGTTATTCGTTGATCCATAGCGATCCACAAAAAAGAAAATAACAATGCCATTTGTTCTATTATCCGAATATCCAATGATTCAGAACAAAAGCACACTACATGTCATTTGCTGCCTTGTCCATACAATACACGAAATATATATGAGATTCTTGAGGCGCGAAGCAGTTACCAGAACTAGCACATTTTTCACGGCTAAACGGTTCTCAATCGATCATGACCGAAAGGTCAAGTAAAGCACATTTTTCTAAAGTGTTCCTCAGTCATGTGAATGTTTTTATATGTATGATCGATGTCAAGCGCACAGCGATGTGTCGTAGGCAGGTGATTCGTGCAATAGAATTGATAACGATCTTCAGTCAAACACGAGATATGACAACTTTGATTAGGTTTGGAATAGGAATGCTGTGGATGTTTGGATTGAAAACCTAAATTTTTCTTTAAAAAGGTAGATTGGATGTTAGTTAAATATCCCAACAAATTCTTGCTTTTCATGGAGCGCAAGGAACATCTCGTCCTTTCTAGGATATAAGCGTAATACTGTGTTACAACATCCTTCAATGGAAAACAGGATCTGTCAAGATGTCAAATTTAGCGAGAGACTTCCCCAAAAAAGACTTCCGATCAGGGCAACGTCATTCATGCGCCTGGTCAGTTAGAGTGCGCGAATAACCGTTGAATCAGAGTTATATTATAGTGTAAGTTTCAGAAATTTGTTGTAGTAACAGTAAGGTAATTGGAGTATTGGTGAGTTTATGCAGATGATTAGATGGAAAACGAGTGGATGGCTGCAAAACTTGTACAAAAGATATCCGATATAATTGAATTCGGCATTAGATCGCAAAATTATTAGAGGAAGTTGTATATCCGCAGCTCGGAGTGGTAAACATTCTTCATTCAAAATAAAAGAAAGAAGTGCTGAAACTCACATCTTTTGGTGGACCCTCTTCAACATCTTTATTGTCTTCCGTAATGGAAGTCGTTTCAGGATCAGTAGTGGTCATTCGAGCAGAATGTGCTGAAGGGGAATACTAACAGAACTAAGTTAGAAATTGTTCCACTATCCCAGCCGGTTTGTCTGACCGTCGTGGAGTGTGCAGAGAAACAAACGAGGCGTTCCTTTTTCGCCAACAAAAACTCCCAATGTTATTTTGCCGAATTTATGGAACCATACAGTGCAGGTTATCCATTACTTGATATGCGTTCCGTTTATGAGGTCATTACTCCCCTTGCGATCGACATGGCAACAGTTTGACAAACCAGGCGGGTGTTGCTCTCTTCATAGCTCGAAAGAACCTTATTCGTTCAGGCACTCTTTTGAAAACTGCATGTACTAATTTCAACTAATTTCACTCCTAAAACAGCTCATGCCTCCATCATTATTTTCTTCAAGTTAATCTAAGATCAAGATCATTTGATTATAACTTTGACGGACTCTTGGCTTAGCTGCATTTTCTTTTTCTTTTGTTAGTCATGACTTGTTAGCCAATAGTCATGGCTTCAATGTTTCCACTTTTGATAATGTGATAGAAGTGTTAAAAGCTGCAGTGATTCTCCGTAGAAGATGATTGATGCGCTTGGGTCAGTAAGGAATTGAAGAACTCACGGCCTTAAAGTTGATCGCCTACATGGAAATACATCGTGTTAGCGAAGGAATGTGAAGAATTCTCTAGCAGGTCGCTGATTTCGTCTGTGCTGGTCGCCTTCTTCAAATACATCATTGCACTGAAGAATTTTGAAGGTTTAAACTAACAGCTTTTTGGTACAGCAAATTGCTTCTGTAGCGCGAAATCAAGCAAGGGCTATGATGTCACAGCGAAGGTTCTGGGTGTCCCAGGAGCATTATACGCCATAGGTACGCTAGGGGGAGCCGGCCCCCCTTCAGGTGAGAGGTTCTTGCCTACTCCCTCCTTGAAGGGTGAAGGGGTAACTGACTACTGGTACCTGATGCTTATGTTTTCTAGAATGCCGAAGGGTGGGGGATGAAGACTGCATAACATCCCAATCGGCACCTTTTGGAGTATAGTAGGAGGCTTTTTAAATCGAGAAAGCGGAGTGCCTCAACAAGCTAAAAACTATTCGAAAGCTGAGATCATGGATGATCGACTGGACCGTCGAGTTTTTCTGGATCATCTGAGCCGTGAGATATGAAGAATTCCATCTGCCCGATATATCAACTGATTTAATGTGCTCAATTTCTGCATAAAGAATGAGCGGCAGTCAGGTCTCCTTGGGCAGGAATCTGCTGCTGAAAACGGATATGATTTCAGATAAAATACAGCTTATCTCTTAGTAGATGGGGCCAGGAAAAAAGTCGATTTACGTCATATAGTCGTCGTTTCCAACGCTTTGAAATGATATATTATAGCTCGTTGGGGTCGGGAATTTCTTACCCGAACCATATTATCACCACTGAAATGCCTGGCAGGCACATTCGAACTCGCTATAATCAAGAGTTCCTCAGGATACCAAAGCGTTGCAAGCCCGGCTCCCTCATTCAGTGTCGCTTCACATGCTGAAAGCGGGATTTACAAAGTTTTCGAAATCGAAATTCAGCAGCGAAACTGCTGCAATCAAGACCAAATTTTGAAGTGGAGGGTCTTCAACAATGTTACTCTCAGTAGTGAGATTTGTGTGTTGCAAAGTCAAGCTTCAGTACCGATGATACCCAATCAAGAACAGAATTCGGATTCAAAGGTTTTCGAAATTCCTTTTTTCATAACAAGACCGAAGTTTAGGTTCACTGGTTCTCGAAATCGCCTTTTCGATAACGGTATGTTTTGAGCAATAGCAATAGCGATTTAAATTTTTGAACACTTTTTACAAGAAATGCTTGTGTCACAAAGATCGAATTATTTCTCAGACATGAAATGTCAAATGCAGAAACGTATGTATTGATATTGGTTTTTTCCTAAATTCAGTTTTGAGAAAATGGCCCGTAGTAAGCCCCCGTCCAGCGCAACTGGGCTGGGAGGGGACCTACTTTGAACGTAGAGCGCCTCCCCAGTCCGGCATCCGGTGAGCTATTGATCTGGATGCGGATCGCTTTCTAGACCTAGACATCTTGTGCGTTTTCAAAAACTAAGCCCTTTAAGTGCGTTTGGTTGAACGGCTAAATGAATGGGTTTTTTACGCGAAAGGCCCTGGTTCGAAGCCAGCTAAGGCGTACTTTTGCTGCCGGACAATTCTTGATGGCGACCGCTATCAAGGATAATGCCAAGCAAATCAATGGATAAAACAAAACAATCATATCTTGACGAGTTTATCATGAAAAAACGTTAATGTTGGAACATAAAGCAAATAAAACAAATCAAGAAATCCTTGTTTCAAACAGTTTTCAAAAGAAAAACGTAAGCTCTAAAAAAGAAGCCCTGTTTTCTTGCTTTTCTCGCTGCGATCAGTTGTTCATCGATCCTCTCCTATTTAGGCCGCCGAGATTGTGCAATTTTGGGGATTTTGCAGCAGCAGCACGTCGGCTAGTTGCTTCTTAGGTCATTTACGAGCAACTTACGGGAAATTTGTCTGGTTTTCCTGTTTTGCACACTAACTCCCTCGAGTCACCCTCAAATTTACCCTCGGCTAAGTGGCATTCTGTTGAACTGAGTGTGACACTTAACCAAACATCTTCTAACTGTTCAGCTGACTATCTGAAAGCACGGGAAGATGGGCGGGATCAAGCTTCTTCTAAATGGCTCATATGAGATCAACTGAGATGAATGGGGCTTACACCGGCCTAAGTCAAGGTACAGCACTAAGAATGACCTAGCCAAGTATGTCTTGGCAAAACTCAGGACACTAAGGTCATTAGGGCTGCCTAATGTCACAAAACTTCGAAAGTTAACCTAGAAAGCTCGAGGTGTTGACAAACAATAGAGATAAGGTCTTCACATTTTTAAAAACACCAAATTCAAATTTATCGGAATAAGTTTTCTCAAAAGTTCATTCATAAATTTTTGAAGATCTCTTAAGAAAAATTTCGACTACCGAATCTGTACCTCGGTTGGGGAGCATTATCGAAAACTCCTAACTCTAAAATTTGGTATCGATTGGAGCAATTTCGCTACTGAGCCTCGATTTCAAAACTTTCTTTGAACTTCCGGTTTCAGCATGTGAAGCGACAGTGGACAAGGGGGCGGCTTGAAATGTATTGATATCTTGAAGAGCTCGTAGTTATAGCTAGTTTAAATGTGCCTAGCACGTAAATCACCTAGGTGCGAGAATATAACTCGGGTGAAAAACTTCTCGCACCCTGTTGAGGCATTTCGCTTTCTAGCTCTAAAGTCCTTGTTCCGGTGACCCATAAAAGCCAATACATTAAGGGGGCGAGTTGGAACAAGCTGATAGTAAGTATTTACACTCAGTTTTTTGCAGCTAGCAAGTTTTTCTGCTCGACACTCTATATACCATCGAAAGCCCAGGAAACGGGGCTTTGAAGTAGGCCCCACTCTACCGAGTAATACGCTGCCTTTTATCTAAAATTGTTACCATTTTCACAGTAAGATTCTGCCCAACAAAAACCTAGCTACCGCTGATTATCCATCTATGTTATAGAGGATGTTTTCATTGATGAATCTAAGCCGTTGATTTTTCTATAGTTTTCATCTTCGTTGCGATAAAAGAGCAAATGAGCGCACTAAGTCAGTTGATACATCACCTGGATAAAATATTTTTTATCCTTAAGTCAAAAGATTAGAAAAGCCGACTTTCTACGTCGACCTCTAATTTCCTTAGCTTTCGAATATTTTATAGACTGCTGGGAAAAGAAACTTGGCATTTTCAAAAATGGGCTGCAGGTGTTTACTATTAGCTTGCTCCACCCCGCCCCCTCAAAGTGTTGGCTTTTATGAATCACCGGAGCAAGAATTTTTGAAGCCAGAAAGCAAAATGTCAAGAAGCTATAAACGTTCAAAAGCTGCGGTCATGAAGAATCGAAATAGACTGCCGAATCGTTTTACCTTTTTTAGCAGAAGAGAATTGCATTTGATTCTCTTTCTACTGCATGTAACACTGAGCTTTTTTTGTAATTTTTAACACAAGACTATTTTTCTGTTTTTATCAGCATCGACCTGGATGAAGACTTACTCTTGAATCAAATGGCTTGGCGGCTGAAAGGCGGGGCTTCGTGACCCTAATCAAGGCTAGATAATGATCAGAGCACGCGCGCGGGAGAGATGCAGATTGCGTCGCGCGGGAGCGGCCTTAATTAGGTCACAAAGCCCGCCTTCTAGACAAACGAGTTGAACCAAAGATTACATTAGTTGTTTTTTCATTGTCTCTCACAAGCCGCCTTTATCTGTCTACCCAAAAACTGTGACAAGCCTTAGAAAGCCTTAAGGTTGAAAACATGTTCCTAATTTCCCTTTCAAAAATAACATGGGAGAAAGGTGCAGCAAACAAGCAACAACCATTGAAACTTCGAGAAAAATTCAATGATCGTTGCTTTTTTGTATTTTTTTTATTATATATTTGATTTATTTCATTTCTTGAAGCTAATCCAACGCCTCTAAAAGGGTGCGGAAAACTACAATATCGTAATTAATGCTGTAATTGATAGAAATATAATCGACAAATAAATACTGTTTTTTATGGATGCGGTTGTTCTGTTCCACGGCTGAGGTTTTCAGTCTGCAATAGGCTTTTATCATGTTTTACTCTCAAATTAACTTCGCAATTTAGCCCCAGGTGAAGGGGGTCTCTGAGTTCTGACCCAAAACTAAGGGTATCTCTATCTCAAACGTCTTTTAACGATTGCTGGAAATGACTGATAGAAAGGGTTTCAACCTAAATTTGCGATAGAGCGATTCGCCTGACGTTCTTCAAGCTTTATGATAACTTCTTCAGGGAATTTGAAGAGGGTTTCGAGCCTATATTTGGCCCTATTTTGTACCATAAAGGAACTCAATCAAAATGGAATTTCTAACATTAGGCTGACCAAAATCTTGACTTTGGATAGAAAGTTTGCACTTTACTGTGCTGTCTCTTCATAATTCATGCAAAAATACTAAACAATGGTTTTTCCCAAGTTCCTTACGATTAGAAGTGTGTGCACGATGTGCAAATGAATACTTGTAAAAGCTTGTTTAATACATTGGCGAGCGTGAAATCCATGCTAAACACATTTCATTTTTGTGAGATGGTGTAGTATATTGCGTGCGTTTTCTCACATTATTCTACAGTAATGAGGGGCAATCGGTGGATCGCTTCATACTGTGAATCTAAACTTTCTAAATTATTTGAAGAATTTTCAAACAGCCTATTTCGCAATGGCGCTGTACACAGATACAAAAACTGAAGTGCAGTACTAACCACCATGTTTGTTCTGTTCACTTCGATTGTTGCGCCGGTCACAGGCAGGACCTCGTAATACTATAATCCAGTCTATCATGCCTTTAACAATTTTATCGTTAACATGATAAGCTTTGATTTCAATTTTATTTGCACTCGAAAATAAATTACGAAGCGCTGCCTTGTACCTGGTAAAACTCAAATTGTTACACAAGATTGTATGAATATTCCGTTTAACTCCTTAAAATGCCTTCTCGTCAACACAAGTATTTAAGTAACATGTAACCGTGTATCATAGTAACATGTGTACCCACAAATAGAAAACTACCTTAACAACACTAAAGAATCAGTAGCAACAGGGAAAACATGTGCACCGCAGTTACGTAGCGATCAAACCAAGGTACTATTTCTCGCGGGTGTTCATCTCTGATTCCCCAAGGTCGGCATAATACCGTATGTCGCATTGTCGTCGCCGTTTATTCTCTTTCAAATATGCAGGAACTGAATACAGTTTTGATTGTGCCAAAGCGATGAGAGTGGCATGCAGACAACTCGAAATTTTCAGGTTTCATTCCGAAATCTGATGTTCAAAGGCAGTGTTTCACCAGAACTCAGGTAGCGCGGATTTCCAGGCACTTTTATTTTTTAGAAGGCACCCCAAATGGGAGCTGCTTGATTTCGACTTCGTTTGAGCCCTAAGGCATTTGAGGGATCTTGCAGAGGGCGATTTGGCCCGTGCTGGCCGACTCGTCAGTCTTTCCTGTTGTATCTTAACACACCGCTCCAGGCGACAGCCTCCCGATCGACGTGTCTGTCTTGCTGCGCACTTTTGGAAAGCTCATCTCGTTTATGTTGCCTGTGCAGTCCTTGTACAAGTAGGGTTTTTTAGAGATTTATGAAAATTTGAACCAGCTTAAGATTGGACAGAAATTAGAAAGATTTGTAATATGCAAAATTCTGACATCCAGATTTTGGTAAACACTTTCTTAAAGATCCCAACTGCCGAACAAATGCACAATTTTGTACTGATTGGCAAAGTGAATATTAACTGCTAACAAAATCAGGCTGTTAGCCAGCGGTTTCTACGACGAAGCCGGAAATTTGGAAGAATCATGTGGAGCTAATGAATTTAAGAGCAATCAAATGCCAATAAGTGAAGCAGTCATCGACAAAAGCCATCCTCATGTGAAGCGGGGATGCAGATATGTGAATCGCTGTACTTTTACGTATGAGACGCATCCAACACTACTGAATCACAAAGAAATTTATCAGGATGACTAGTGTACGGTCTGGTCCAAACCTATCACTCCAGAATTGGCCGCAAACCCCCCTAACGCTGCGAGGGCGCAAACTTACGCCAATGTTTTTGCCTGATCCCAGCTAGAGGTACTATATATCGCCATAATGGGGCGGCTTCGTGGTCATGCGCAGCAAATACGCACTTTTTCGCACATATATTCTTGCGTTTCTGCAAGAAGCCCGGGCGGAATTCTCCTACATTCGGCGACATATAGTCCTCTACCCCCTGACTCCGATTCGGCTGACTCTATTCGTACTAAGTGGTTTGCAACAGGACACAACAGCATTTTCGCAGCATTTTAATGTGACACAAAGGGATAGCGTGTATGCGCACAGTAAAGTGAAGCAATCCAGCACAAATCAAATGAAGACCCACAAAATACAGGTTGTCTCAAAAGTATTTACACAATGTTTGGTCGTTCATACCTCACTTCCCCGTCTTTTGGCGATCTGGTACCATACTGTGGGCAGGCCTTAACTATGATTCATAGAGCGATTCCCCAATTGCTCTTCATTATCATATAACAAAAAAAAACTCCTATCGCCTATTTTTGCTAAAGGGAGGGGGAGGGGGGATTTTTTGTTAGTTGCAAAACACTTTCGAAGAGCAAAAAAGGCTTGCTGAAGAAAATGTCATTTTACACCGTGTAGCTTGGCTTCAGTGATGACAACGATGACTGTTACTGTTTTGATATACATTCATACTACTGCTACTTTTCTATCTAAAGTCCCTTCATACTACGCCGAAAGACGCAGCAGGCTGCGGCAGCACACCGCAGCACGCAGCCATCTATATTTGCCGCACGTTCGTGTTCTCCGATACTTTCACTGCGTCCTGCGGCGTGCGCCGCTGCAGTCGCAGTGAAAGTATCGGAGAACACGAACGTGCGGCAAATATAGATGTACATCCTGACCGGCGAAGCTGTGCTGCCGTGAGCGTTTTTCACTGCGACTTCAGCGGCTCACGCCGCAAAACGCGGCGTGCTGCGGCGTAGTATGAAGGAACCCTATCCTTACACTGTGACTATCCTCTCCTATAATATAAACCCGATCCCAAAAAACGAGACGGCGAGGATGGTCCGCCCACATGTATGCTTCAGCGGGTGTTTTGAATAGACGCCAGTTTCCGAACGGGGCCTTATTGTGTAGAGACGCGACAGTGCGATCATGAGGTCAAGAGGACGCAGAGGTCCTAGCGCGAACGAGAGGCCACGACACGCAGGGTACGCTCTACTGCTGCAATGGGTGTGTTGAAAGAAGCAAGCGCGTGCCAAGGGTGTTGAAATTGCGAGCTGGACATTATTGCAAAGTTAGTTGTAGAAGCATATTTGATCCGCTCACATTCGATCTCAGTATTCACTATGCTTCCATACTTCCGCCCAATTTTGAGAAGATCTTAGAAAATCTCGCTTTTTGGAGCTTTTGCTCTGGATGAATCCGACTTTTCTCTTCAGATTGTAAGCGTGAGTGCGAGAGTGACGTTGCGAAAGGAAGCTGTACAGCGATGACTGGGGCAAGACAAAATTTTAGCACGATATGATCCACTTTTCGGCCAAATTTTGAGAAAATCTTCGAAAATCTCGCTTTTTGGAGCTTTTGCTCTGGGTGAATCCGATTTTTCTCTCCAGATTGTAAGCGTGAGGAGAGTGACATTGCGAAAGGAAGCTGTACAGCGATGACTGGGGCAAGACAAAATTTTAGCACGATATGATCAACTTTTCCGCCAAATTTTGAGAAAATCTTCGAAAATCTCGCTTTTGGGAGCTTTTGCTCTGGGTGAATCCGATTTTTCTCTCCAGATTGTAAGCGTGAGTGCGAGAGGGACATTGCGAAAGGAAGCTGTACAGCGATGACCGGGGCAAGACAAAATTTTAGCACGATATGATCCACTTTTCCGCCAAATTTTGAGAAAATCTTCGAAAATCTCGCTTTTTGGAGCTTTTGCTCTGGATGAATCCGATTTTTCTCTCCAGATTGTAAGCATGAATGCGAGAGTGACATTGCGAATGGATGATGTACAGCGATGACTGGGGGCAAGACAAACTTTTAGCACGATATGATCCACTTTTCCGCCAAATTTTGAGAAAATCTTCGAAAATCTCGCTTTTGGGAGCTTTTGCTCTTGGTGAATCTGATTTTTCTCTTCAGATTGTAAGCGTGAGTGCGAGAGTGACATTGCGAAAGGAAGCTGTACAGCGATGACTGGGGCAAGACAAAATTTTAGCACGATATGATCCACTTTTCGGCCAAATTTTGAGAAAATCTTCGAAAATCTCGCTTTTTGGAGCTTTTGCTCTGGGTGAATCCGATTTTTCTCTCCAGATTGTAAGCGTGAGTGCGAGAGGGACATTGCGAAAGGAAGCTGTACAGCGATGACCGCGGCAAGACAAAATTTTAGCACGATATGATCCACTTTTCCGCCAAATTTTGAGAAAATCTTCGAAAATCTCGCTTTTTGGAGCTTTTGCTCTGGATGAATCCGATTTTTCTCTCCAGATTGTAAGCATGAATGCGAGAGTGACATTGCGAATGGATGATGTACAGCGATGACTGGGGCAAGACAAACTTTTAGCACGATATGATCCACTTTTCCGCCAAATTTTGAGAAAATCTTCGAAAATCTCGCTTTTGGGAGCTTTTGCTCTTGGTGAATCTGATTTTTCTCTTCAGATTGTAAGCGTGAGTGCGAGAGTGACATTGCGAAAGGAAGCTGTACAGCGATGACTGGGGCAAGACAAAATTTTAGCACGATATGATCCACTTTTCGGCCAAATTTTGAGAAAATCTTCGAAAATCTCGCTTTTTGGAGCTTTTGCTCTGGGTGAATCCGATTTTTCTCTCCAGATTGTAAGCGTGAGTGCGAGAGGGACATTGCGAAAGGAAGCTGTACAGCGATGACCGCGGCAAGACAAAATTTTAGCACGATATGATCCACTTTTCCGCCAAATTTTGAGAAAATCTTCGAAAATCTCGCTTTTTGGAGCTTTTGCTCTGGATGAATCCGATTTTTCTCTCCAGATTGTAAGCATGAATGCGAGAGTGACATTGCGAAAGGAAGCTGTACAGCGATGACTGGGGCAAGACAAAATTTTAGCACGATATGATCCACTTTTCCGCCAAATTTTGGGAAAATCTTCGAAAATCTCCCTTTTGGGAGCTTTTGCTCTGGGTGAATCCGATTTTTCTCTTCAGATTGTAAGCGTGAGTGCGAGAGTGACATTGCGAAAGGAAGCTGTACAGCGATGACTGGGGCAAGACAAAATTTTAGCACGATATGATCCACTTTTCGGCCAAATTTTGAGAAAATCTTCGAAAATCTCGCTTTTTGGAGCTTTTGCTCTGGGTGAATCCGATTTTTCTCTCCAGATTGTAAGCGTGAGGAGAGTGACATTGCGAAAGGAAGCTGTACAGCGATGACTGGGGCAAGACAAAATTTTAGCACGATATGACCCACTTTTTCCGCCAAATTTTGAGAAAATCTTCGAAAATCTCGCTTTTGGGAGCTTTTGCTCTGGGTGAATCCGATTTTTCTCTTCAGATTGTAAGCGTGAGGAGAGTGACATTGCGAAAGGAAGCTGTACAGCGATGACTGGGGCAAGACAAAATTTTAGCACGATATGATCCACTTTTCCGCCAAATTTTGAGAAAATCTTCGAAAATCTCGCTTTTTGGAGCTTTTGCTCTGGATGAATCCGATTTTTCTCTCCAGATTGTAAGCATGAATGCGAGAGTGACATTGCGAATGGATGATGTACAGCGATGACTGGGGCAAGACAAACTTTTAGCACGATATGACCCACTTTTCCCCCAAATTTTGAGAAAATCTTCGAAAATCTCGCTTTTGGGAGCTTTTGCTCTGGGTGAATCCGATTTTTCTCTCCAGATTGTAAGCGTGAGTGCGAGAGGGACATTGCGAAAGGAAGCTGTACAGCGATGACCGGGGCAAGACAAAATTTTAGCACGATATGATCCACTTTTCCGCCAAATTTTGAGAAAATCTTCGAAAATCTCGCTTTTTGGAGCTTTTGCTCTGGATGAATCCGATTTTTCTCTCCAGATTGTAAGCATGAATGCGAGAGTGACATTGCGAATGGATGATGTACAGCGATGACTGGGGCAAGACAAACTTTTAGCACGATATGATCCACTTTTCCGCCAAATTTTGAGAAAATCTTCGAAAATCTCGCTTTTGGGAGCTTTTGCTCTTGGTGAATCTGATTTTTCTCTTCAGATTGTAAGCGTGAGTGCGAGAGTGACATTGCGAAAGGAAGCTGTACAGCGATGACTGGGGCAAGACAAAATTTTAGCACGATATGATCCACTTTTCGGCCAAATTTTGAGAAAATCTTCGAAAATCTCGCTTTTTGGAGCTTTTGCTCTGGGTGAATCCGATTTTTCTCTCCAGATTGTAAGCGTGAGTGCGAGAGGGACATTGCGAAAGGAAGCTGTACAGCGATGACCGCGGCAAGACAAAATTTTAGCACGATATGATCCACTTTTCCGCCAAATTTTGAGAAAATCTTCGAAAATCTCGCTTTTTGGAGCTTTTGCTCTGGATGAATCCGATTTTTCTCTCCAGATTGTAAGCATGAATGCGAGAGTGACATTGCGAAAGGAAGCTGTACAGCGATGACTGGGGCAAGACAAAATTTTAGCACGATATGATCCACTTTTTCCGCCAAAATTTTGGGAAAATCTTCGAAAATCTCCCTTTTGGGAGCTTTTTGCTCTGGGTGAATCCGATTTTTCTCTTCAGATTGTAAGCGTGAGTGCGAGAGTGACATTGCGAAAGGAGCTGTACAGCGATGACTGGGGCAAGACCAAAATTTTAGCACGATATGATCCACTTTTCGGCCAAATTTTGAGAAAATCTTCGAAAAATCTCGCTTTTTGGAGCTTTTGCTCTGGGTGAATCGATTTTTCTCTCCAGATTGTAAGCGTGAGGAGAGTGACATTGCGAAAGGAAGCTGTACAGCGATGACTGGGGCAAGACAAAATTTTAGCACGGATATGACCCACTTTTCCGCCAAAGTTTGAGAAAATCTTTGAAAATCTCGCTTTTGGGAGCTTTTGCTCTGGGTGAATCCGATTTTTCTCTTCAGATTGTAAGCGTGAGGAGAGTGACATTGCGAAAGGAAGCTGTACAGCGATGACTGGGGCAAGACAAAATTTTAGCACGATATGATCCACTTCTTCCGCCAAATTTTGAGAAAATTCTTCGAAAATCTCGCTTTTTGGAGCTTTTGCTCTGGATGAATCCGATTTTTCTCTCCAGATTGTAAGCATGAATGCGAGAGTGACATTGCGAATGGATGATGTACAGCGATGACTGGGGCAAGACAAACTTTTAGCACGATATGACCCCACTTTTCCCCCAAATTTTGAGAAAATCTTCGAAAATCTCGCTTTTGGGAGCTTTTGCTCTGGGTGAATCCGATTTTTTCTCTCCAGATTGTAAGCGTGAGTGCGAGAGGGACATTGCGAAAGGAAGCTGTACAGCGATGACCGGGGCAAGACAAAATTTTAGCACGATATGATCCACTTTTCCGCCAAATTTTGAGAAAATCTTCGAAAATCTCGCTTTTTGGAGCTTTTGCTCTGGATGAATCCGATTTTTCTCTCCAGATTGTAAGCATGAATGCGAGAGTGACATTGCGAAAGGAAGCTGTACAGCGATGACTGGGGCAAGACAAAATTTTAGCACGATATGATCCACTTTTCCGCCAATTTTGGGAAAATCTTCGAAAAATCTCCCTTTTGGGAGCTTTTGCTCTGGGTGAATCCGATTTTTCCTCTTCAGATGTAAGCGTGAGTGCGAGAGTGACATTGCGAAAGGAAGCTGTACAGCGATGACTGGGGCAAGACAAAATTTTAGCACGATATGAATCCACTTTTCGGCCAAATTTGAGAAAATCTTCGAAAATCTCGCTTTTTGGAGCTTTTGCTCTGGGTGAATCCGATTTTTCTCTCCAGATTGTAAGCGTGAGGAGAGTGACATTGCGAAAGGAAGCTGTACAGCGATGACTGGGGCAAGACAAAATTTTAGCACGATATGACCCACTTTTCCGCCAAATTTTGAGAAAATCTTCGAAAATCTCGCTTTTGGGAGCTTTTGCTCTGGGTGAATCCGATTTTTCTCTTCAGATTGTAAGCGTGAGGAGAGTGACATTGCGAAGGAAGCTGTACAGCGATGACTGGGGCAAGACAAAATTTTAGCACGATATGATCCACTTTTCCGCCAAATTTTGAGAAAAATCTTCGAAAATCTCGCTTTTTGGAGCTTTTGCTCTGGATGAATCCGATTTTTCTCTCCAGATTGTAAGCATGAATGCGAGAGTGACATTGCGAATGGATGATGTACAGCGATGACTGGGGCAAGACAAACTTTTTAGCACGATATGACCCACTTTTCCCCCAAATTTTGAGAAAATCTTCGAAAATCTCGCTTTTGGGAGCTTTTGCTCTGGGTGAATCCGATTTTTCTCTCCAGATTGTAAGCGTGAGTGCGAGAGGGACATTGCGAAAGGAAGCTGTACAGCGATGACCGGGGCAAGACAAAATTTTAGCACGATATGATCCACTTTTTCCGCCAAATTTTGAGAAATCCTTCGAAAATCTCGCTTTTTGGAGCTTTTGCTCTGGATGAATCCGATTTTTCTCTCCAGATTGTAAGCATGAATGCGAGAGTGACATTGCGAATGGATGATGTACAGCGATGACTGGGGCAAGACAAACTTTTAGCACGATATGATCCACTTTCCGCCAAATTTTGAGAAAATCTTCGAAAATCTCGCTTTTGGGAGCTTTTGCTCTGGGTGAATCCGATTTTTCTCTTCAGATTGTAAGCGTGAGTGCGAGAGTGACATTGCGAAAGGAAGCTGTACAGCGATGACTGGGGCAAGACAAAATTTTAGCACGATATGATCCACTTTTCGGCCAAATTTTGAGAAAATCTTCGAAAATCTCGCTTTTTGGAGCTTTTGCTCTGGGTGAATCCGATTTTTCTCTCCAGATTGTAAGCGTGAGTGCGAGAGGGACATTGCGAAAGGACGCTGTACAGCGATGACCGGGGCAAGACCAAAATTTTAGCACGATATGATCCACTTTTCCGCCAAATTTTGAGAAAATCTTCGAAAATCTCGCTTTTTGGAGCTTTTGCTCTGGATGAATCCGATTTTTCTCTCCAGATTGTAAGCATGAATGCGAGAGTGACATTGCGAAAGGAAGCTGTACAGCGATGACTGGGGCAAGACAAAATTTTAGCACGATATGATCCACTTTTCCGCCAAATTTTGGAAAATCTTCGAAAATCTCCCTTTTGGGAGCTTTTGCTCTGGGTGAATCCGATTTTTCTCTTCAGATTGTAAGCGTGAGTGCGAGAGTGACATTGCGAAAGGAAGCTGTACAGCGATGACTGGGGCAAGACAAAATTTTAGCACGATATGCCCCACTTTTTCCGCCAAATTTTGAGAAATCTTCGAAAATCTCGCTTTTGGGAGCTTTTGCTCTGGGTGAATCCGATTTTTCTCTCAGATTGTAAGCGTGAGGAGAGTGACATTGCGAAAGGAAGCTGTACAGCGATGACTGGGGCAAGACAAAATTTTAGCACGAGTACTCTGCGTTGATACCACTGCTT